>CM027119.1:40377849-40540962 GCA_015476505.1 Urochloa ruziziensis | reverse complement strand
GCGCCGTTTTTTTTCCCGTTGAGGACGTTGTCAAGGCACCCTCCTTGCTTGCTTTGATGGTGGAATCTCCGGTGAAAACCTTGCCCAGCTCGGGCAGGCGGCGACGGCGCATCCTTGCGTCGTGTTCTTCCTGAAGAAGCGCCTTTGGAGCTCCCCTTCTCTGCAGTGCGTCGATGATTTCACTAACTGGTTTGGCGGCAATCGGCCACGCATAGCGTCGGTCGTGTCGGTGCTAGACTCCATCCATGGTGAACGAAGTCAAGTGGTTGAGCGGGTGGGCACCTAGTGGTGGAATCGAAGGGCGGTGTATGGTGGCGGAAGGCGACTATGAAGGGACACTACTGACTGGTGCGGTCATGAGAGGGCAGGACCTCTGTTTGGTATATGAGGGCGACGGTTTGGGCGGACCGTGCGCCAGGCGACCACGAAGTTGGCAGAGGGCGGCGTGGTAGGAGGTGGCCGGCAGAGGTGCCTCGCTGGAGTGACTGTGCGGTGGTGGTCTTCTTTCGGTTGCCAGAGGCTCCGTACGACATTTCTGCTTCTTCAGTGAGACGACTAGGTGCGAGATTTTCAAAGGGTACTATCAGATCTGGGTGGGAGGTGTGGCAGATGGATGACCAAAGGCAGCTGCTCAGGTATCGATTTGGCGGCTTGCAGCGACCTACGGCGGCCAGCCCTGCTCGGCGGGTGTTGGTTCGGTGTAGGGCAACTTCGTGAGGAGGCGCAAGCGGACTCGATGGCTTGATAGCTACACAGCTGGCAGCGGTCCATGGCGGCTAACCCTGTATGACAGTGGCTAGCTCGGCGTGGAACATCGTTGGCAACGACGGCGCTGGCGGTGACTTTGGTTTATCTTCTGTGAGCCTTGCCTTAGGGATGGTGGTGCGTTTTGGTACTCGAGTGAGGGTGACATGGAGTGCTTGGTGGTGTCCCCCAGCCTAACCTCTGAGGTTATCTGAGAGTTGCAGTGTCGATGTCCCAATCCGACCCGCCAGTTGTTAGTTTTTCTTATCTTTCTTTTGTTTATCTGATTATGACCTTCCAGGGTCATAGTCTTGTATTCTCTACTATATCATCAATGAAACGCACACATCGTATGCCGTTCCTTAAAAAAAACATGGTACAGGACTTCATCTTCGGGTGTGCTGGTGGTGGGTTCGCGCGCGCGGTCGACGACGTACGCGGGGCCTCGGCCAAGGGAACGTGTCATTCACCTGGGCTGGATCCCCCACGCGCCTACGTCACCGATCGTCGTTCCGGCGCCGTGAGCCCGCGCACCACCCACGCCACACCCAGCACGCCGTGAGCGGCGGACGGGCGCTCCTGTGCGACCCCGTGTCCCGTGACTCCGTGAGGAAGCGAGGTCCCGCGATCCAACCCACCACACGGCCGGTGTCTCGCCGCTCTCTTCCTTCTCCTCTAGTCTTCTATCCCGTGTCTCTGTAGCTTCTTAGATCCATGTCTCGAACTGGTTCGCTCGGTAGGAGTCGCTGCAGGTACTCTGAACCCGTAGATGGATTAGCGTGTCAGGGTGTCTCATTGTTCTTCAGATCCGGCCTATCTGCTTCACCGACCGTTGAATTAGCTGTAGGCATTATTAGTAGTCTGTAAACTGCCCACACGGTTGGGTTACTTGGTTTAGGGAAACATATGCAATCATGTTCTTGTCAAGAAGAAGAAGATTGTAATTCTCAAAAGAAGAAGAAGAAGAAGAAGAAGAAGAAAATATGCTGTATGTGCTGACGACGAGGAAAGTCAGTCCTGCTACTCTGTTGGCATTTGAGCAATTCTAGTGGCCAAACTAAAATAAGTATGACATACAAAGATCATCAAACATCCTGTTGGGTTGTACAGGCTCACGACAGGCTCAGTAATCTTTATGGAGAGTTTCATGGAAAAGATACTGTTTGATGCAAAACGTTTCTCCGGTCCAGAATTCAGAGGACTGAATCTATATCTCAGTTTTGCTTTTTGTATCGCCTCTAATAATCAGCCTGGTGTATCTAATTACCATTGTTGTTTCCTTTTTCTTTATCTTTTAGTCTCTGGCTAGACGCATTACTGACATTTACATGTCTGACTGCAGTTTCTTTCTTCAGTTCCATTTGTTGCTCTTTGCTGTCTGTTTGGTCATAATTTATCATGTGCCATCTCTCCCTGTTTGGCACGTTGGCTCCACATTTGTCTAGAAAATAGTATTGTATTAGTTTGTTTGGTCACTATTGTTCATCCTGTAGCCTGCAATCTGTAGTGAATGAACATCCATTCAGGCACTGATTGCATCATTGGTGGTTCATCTGTTTCCCGAAGTGCTACTAACAGTGTCTGGCCTCAGAATTAAGGTTTCATAACTACATGAAAGTAAAAGGCCGTTTATAGATATTGCCCATGCTAGTTAATAATTTTCAGGTTACGTATTAATCTTTGGCAATTTTCCTATTTTTTAGTATCATGACATATGCTGATGGTACAGCTTTACTAGAACTATTCACAAGGAGTGTAATATCATATTCAGGGTACAGCTAACCTGCTGGCATTGCTAACCTTGAAAGTGGGATGTACATCCTTCAAACAATTGTTACAGTGAATATAGTTGTTATGAATTGTATCAAGTTCTTTTCACATTTGGATATTATTATATTGCTTCATAGGATTGATTTGGAGAAGCAGTAAAGCTTATGCCAGTTGAGTTAGACATATCTTGTTGACGTGATTCAACTTAATTTCTACAATATATAAGTATAATCATACCGTGCTGCATCTGATTATCACTATTGTTCTTCAGCTCACTCAAGGTACTGATGCTTGGTAGCTAGGGTCTGGTGACTTCACGATGCTCTGCCATTGGATAGAAGCAATTCAAAAGCCTGAACTGAAAATGCTTTGCAGCATTTTGTTCTTGCAGGTGGAGAACGCAAGGTAAGGCAAGGCTGGCTGAGAGGGAGGACAAGCAGCAGTCTCTGCGACAAGATTAACTTGCGAGATTGATGAAAATAGTCCAGGGAAGTGGTGGCTCTGATGTACAATGCATGTATCTTAATCAACCATATATGCATATTATGTATCGGGCAGTGTCATTAGTTTTTTAAATTTCTTTCTCTTCATCTAAAAGAAGCATCTCTGTATTTCTGGAACTGCCGTGAGTTTTTATGACAGCACGTCAGTGTGAGTGTGACTGAAGTGTGGCTCATCTGCTGGTATGGTGCTATGGTCGTTGTTGGCTAACCGTTTATGTTTGTCTTTTAATCCAAAGTATACTTTGGAACTATCTGAGACGTTGCTCTTGTCGCTACTGAGAACCTCCCTTTCAACCAAACATGCCCTGAGAAATGTTCTCTCCATACCCTGCTCTATCTGTGCTGCTACTACTGTTTTATCACTTTCGCCGTGTTTAGTTCATGAAATGTTTTCGTGAAAAGATTTCGGGTTTTGATTTTACCGATTTAGGAGTAGTAAATGCAGACGAAAAAGGTGAAAAGTTACATGGATAGCTTAGAAATCTCGAGACGAATCTAACGATGGTAATTAGAGGCTAATTAATCCATAATTAGTGAATGGTTACTGTAGCATTAATGTTGCAAATCATGGATTAAGTAGGTTCATTAGATTCGTCTCGTGATTTACAGTCTATTCATGTAACTTTTCGCCTTTTTCGTCTACATTTAATACTTCATGCATCAAGATTCTCCTTTGATGTGATGGATGACAAATTTCAGGTGGAAACTAAGCACGGGCTTTTGGAACTCAGTTACTGGCTACTGGGAGTAACCATTCATGAAGGCTAATACTGTGCCTAGACTCCTCCAGGTCTACTTCGCAACAATTTACTGCACATGAAGAGTTGGAAGCAGATGTAACATGACCTATTCAAATTCTTTGAGATCCTTCAAGCCAAGATAGGAGGCAATGCATGACCTGATACAGCTCCTATCTGATCCGGACAAGAAAATGTGCATGAGTTCGATAATGCAACCACCTTACATTAGTCAAATTTCAGTGCAGAAGTTTAATGAGTTTTGAAGCATACACAATTCATAGTACCATGATACAACCAACATATGACTAGGGGTTGCATTATCCGTTAGAAGGTGCTAACTGAATGTATCCTCTTCAATTTTAAAACCCTTTATTTGCAACTCCAAACATAAGAAAATCCAAATCAACCAATCGAATGCTTTACATTTGTGACCCACTATAAAGCCGTTGAACATGCTAATCCGCTCCTCCCAATTTGAACATTTATTTGCAACTACAGAATATTCAAAGAAAATTCAACTCAACGAATCTACTGGATTTTTCAACCAAAGATGAGCTTTATCACCTCGTCAGCAATCTTGTAAGCCTTCATTGTGTTGTCAATCACCTTAATCAACAGATCCATCCTCTTATCTCCTTTGGCAGTTGCTGTGTACCCGATCATCAAGCAATTCAAGAGAAGTGCAGCCTTCACCATTTTTTGCCAATTGATCTTTGATTTTTTACCATCAACGTGACTTGCTAGCTTGTCAAAACATCCAGATCTTTGAAGAAGAACACACAGAAAACAAATTCTCACAACAAACTCTCTGTTCTTCCCTTTCTTCCATCCGCGCTCAAAGCATGACAGCGGCAATCTGAAATAAACATGAGATACAGTTTCAGCCAATCGATGTTCCCACAGTCACTACCACACCAATTCACATCATTAATCAGTAATCAGTACAGCAACATTACCGAAACGCTTCTTTCCCTTGTCCCGCCACGAGCCGGCGGCGCCGCTGAGGATGCAGTAGTTGGTGCGCCGGACAAGTCGGGGGACGGGATGCAGGAGCATGAGCGGTGCGAGGACACGGAGAGGAAGTTGAAGTACTGCGAGCTTGGTTTGGCGTCAGGGGATGGGCTGTCGGGCGCCGGGGAAGAAGACGGCGGCCGCGAGGCTTGGGGGCGCTGAAGACAGCCGATGAGCTCGCCCCTTCGGAGAAGACGACGTAGCAGCGCACGAGCGGGGACTCGACGCCGAGGACCCTGCAGCGCCCTCCTCCGACTCCGAGATTGCCTGTCTGATGACGAAGAACCGAGGGCCACCCCGTCCCGCTGCGCTGGCGTCGATGTCCACGCGAAGGCAGCACTCGGAGAAGATGGGGCAGCACAATGGTGGCGAGGAGCTGCTTGGGGCGCAGGGGAACGCGAAGATGCGTGCGAACAGGGTTTCTGCCTCCGACGAGCTTGCGGCGCTCGCGAATTGAAGGGAGAAGGCGGAGCGGCTTGAGGCTCCTGAGTAGTAGCAGGGGTTCGAAGAGCTCCCGCTGCTTGAGACGACGAGGGTCTGGAGGGCGCTCCCGGAGGATGATGGAGAGCGCGCGGTGGAGGAGGGCGAGAGGCGGCTGATGTTGAGGTTCCCGGTGGCCGGCGACGCCGACGACGAGGGTGCCGCGCAGGAGCACGCGCAGCAGCTGGTGACGAGGTACCCAGCGGCCGGCGACGAGCGCGTGGAGCCGTGGATGACGGTGAGGTGCGCAGCGGCCGCCGAAGAGTGTACCTCGCAGGAGTACGATCAGCGGCTGGCGGTGAGGTTCCCGACGGTCGACGACGAGCGCGTGGCGCCGCCGCGGGTGGAGATGCTCGCCGAGGACCACGGGGTGGGCAGGCGCGCCATGCGAGCGGGGGCGACGGCGGCCGCACGGCTCCCGGCGCCAGTACGGAGCAACGCCGCGGCCGTCGGAGCGCGCGGCGCAGGGGAGGAAACCGGCGGCGAGCGCCTGCTCCATTGGGGTGGGGGCCTGGGGGGGGTTCGAATTCCGTTGCCAATTTGGGGGAAGAATTGGGTTTGAATTGGGGGCAGAACGGGACTTTTATACCTGGTCCGCTGGGACCCACCCAACCAGGTAACCAGCTCAGGCCAGCCCGGTTCTTTTCTTTGCCGCAAACCCTCACGCCGCCTCCGCCGCCCCCCTCCGGCCGGACGCACCTCGAGCCTCCTTCCGCCGTACACCTCGCCTTCGAACGACTCCTTCTCTCGCACCCGTAGCCCGCCTCCACCTCTCTGCTCGTGCTGGGCCGCTGGGGGCGCAAATCCGCGTGGACTCGCCCCGATTTCTTCTACAGTTGGTAAGGAAGACCTAGCTTGCTCGAACGAGATGTTGCGCGATCTAGTTCCGTTCCCATCTTCCGCGTGTTCCCAGGAATCGTGATTCTTGTGCTTCGGGTACGAATTTTTCTCTTAGATTTGAGGGGTGATCCTTCCGCTTCCTGTTTGTGTTCGCAGAATTCGCAAAGAGGAGGCAATATGGTGGAGGCCCAGCTTGGGGCCTATCACCACCCGCCCCAGCTGATGGACGACCTCGAAGCGCGTGCGCGGGAGCTCGGGATCGACCTCTCCTCCATCGATCTCGACGCTATCACCCTACCCGCCGGCGAGGACTTCGGTATCCCCAGGTAACCATGCGCGCTGCTCACTCGGACCCCCGATCTGTTGCAAACACGAGTTCACCTTGTCCTATGTCAGCTTGGTACAGATGTGATCCTCCGTGGTACAATTCGTCCAATATTGATTTGTTTGTAGTGGGTACAAAGATTCGACTGAAATTGCTGAACTGATGCAATTAACCATTAACAAATTGAGTTTCTGGTATGTTTTGCATTTATTTGTAAGAAGTTGTTAGGTTGTTTTCTGTGTTAATCTATCTACTTGTTGCACTTGGGGTGTTGAATAAGCACTATGGCTAAAAGATTTAGTACCATTCCAAACTTGGTTCTGAATTATGATAGGGATTATGGTAGCATAGTACAGTTCACGAATATTTAGGTGCATCAAAAGCGAAGCATGTCTGAATGACTGTAAACACTTATCTTGCTCACATACTTCCTTTATTTGGTAGCACTTTATGAAACTAAATCTGAGGCACTCTTAAATCTGCAGTCCTGTTCACATGTTTACGATAATCATATATGTTGCTGATTGATTATAACTTGCAGTGATGATAATGAGATACTTCAGAATGAGGACCCTCCTGAGGTCGAAACGGGCTTTGCCAACACTATTGTGGTGGACAACTTGCCAGTTGTTCCACCTGAAAAGTTTGAGAAGCTTGGGAACGTAATACGCAAGATCTTCAGCCACGCTGGTGCAATCAAGGATGGTGGCCTTTTTATGCCAGTAAACACAGATACAAATGTGACCTATGGCTATTGTTTCATTGAGTACAATACTCCAGAGGTAGTTTGTTTTTGTCAGTTACATTTGTTTTCTTATCTGCATGCTTGAACGATGATATGACTTGACTGATTGATTCCAATTGCCTTACAAGTTATCCCTGATGCATGTGCCCAATTTTGTTTTCCTATAATTTGAATCACACCTTATTAGCGAGGGTTGTTCTATATCAACATATCAGTGAATATACCTCATGCTGTATTTATGAACACTATTGCTCTGCCTGGATTTTCAACTCTGCTGCATGTGCTTTTGATATCCATACAATTGGACATTTACAAAAAATATTCTGTATAGTCCAACACACCTTTTCTTTTTGCCACCATCATGGGTGTAGGTACCTCTTTATTGAGTCACATCAAATTGTTAATGCCCATGGTAGATGGGTTGAGAAAGGTTAAATGTTCTGGAACTAAGTCATATTTGTGCATCTATGTTTTGGCATTTTAGGAAGCTCAAAATGCTAGGGAAATAGGCAATGGACGCAAGCTTGACAAGTCTCACGTATTAGTAGTTAACATATTTGATGACTTCGAGAGGTATATGAAAGTACCTGACGAATGGACTCCTGCTGAAACTAAGCCATACACTCCTATTGTAAGTCTTTTGCCTTACACTTACATTTTAGAAACAAAAACAGATTTCCATATTAGATTGCTTAATACCTTCATATTGCACTGGTGTATTGCAGGAAAATCTGCAGAATTGGCTAACTGATGAAAAGGCCCGAGATCAGTTGTCATGCGTGCTGGCACGTGTACGGAAGTTTACTGGAATGATGCAAGGCAGTTGACATCTGAGCTTATTTATCAGCACCAGGTACTATTCGAACATTTACTTATTGCTACAGTTAGATTGAAACTTCAAGCTGTCCATGGATAGAACTAACTTCACTTATATACTTGTTCTTTTACCTCAATTTGTTGTAGTTCTGGACGGACAGTTTCATTGAATGGTCCCCTCTTGGAACATACTTGGCAACGGTGCATAAGCAGGGATCACAGGTGTGGGGTGGCAAAGATAACTTTGAGTGTTTGATGCGCTTTGCTCATCCACAGGTACTGCTTTGGGGGTTTCATCACTCTAAATTCTCTGCATTAGTCATAAGTTACTGTCCAATAGTAGTTATCGTAGCTGACAGTGGTCTGTAACAGGTGGAATTGATCGACTTCTCCCCTGGCGAGAGGTTTTTGGTCACATACAGTAGCCGTAAGCCCAGTAACCCTAGAGACACACATGTAAGAGACTGTCATAAGTTTATTTTTGTGCTCGTAGCTTTTCCTTTCTGACTTGTATTCTTAATATTGTAGAAGGTTATCTTAAATATTTTTGATGTAAGAACTGGGAAATTAATGCGGAACTTTAATGGAAGTGCTGGTAAATTTACAAGTGCTGGGAATATTGTTTTTTCTGCTCTTGCATGGCCTTGCTTCAGGTAAAAGCACCAAACCCTACTTTTGTTTGTTAATGAATTCACCAAATTTTGTTTAGTTCTCGCTTGATTCTTACTGTACTTTTTATGTTTTCCAAGGTGGGCCGGTGGTAAGGATGATAAGTACTTTGCGAAGATTGGGAAGAATATCATATCTGTTTATGAAACTGATACATTCTCCCTTGTTGACAAGAAATCCTTGAAGGTAGAAAATGTAGTTGACTTCTGCTGGTCACCCACTGACCCTTTGATAGCCTTGTTTGTGCCTGAATCGGGTGGTGGAAACCAGCCTGCAAGGGTAAGAAATATTTGTTCTGAACCTCTTACAAGATGTTTGTTCAATATTTAATGATGAATGCTAAAATCTGTCCTCTGTTTCTTAAAGGTGAGTCTCGTGCAAATTCCTGGAAAAGAGGAGCTGCGGCAGAAAAATCTTTTCAGTGTCAGTGATTGTAGGATGTATTGGTCAAACAATGGAGAATATCTTGCTGTCCAGGTTGATAGGTACACAAAAACGAAGAAGAGCACATACGCAGGGTTTGAGCTTTTTAGAATTAAAGAAAGGGACATCCCAATTGAGGTCCTTGAACTGGACAACAAAAATGATAAGATCATGGCCTTTTCATGGGAGCCCAAAGGCCATCGCTTTGCGGTCATTCACGGTGATGGCCCTAAGCCTGATATTAGCTTCTACTCAATGCAAACAGCCAACACTAGCCGTGTGTCCAAGCTTACTACTCTCAAGTCCAAGGAAGCTAATGCATTGTGCTGGTGTCCTACTGGGCATTTCATAATCATTGCTGGCCTGAAAGGCTTCAGTGGCAAGCTGGAGTTCTACAACGTTGATGAACTTGAGACCATGGCCATAAGAGAGCATTTTACAGCTACTGATATCAAATGGGATCCTTCTGGAAGGTGAGCTAATTGCTGACTAAAAATTTGTCAGTCCCACTTAGTGATGTGCTACAGTTTTTTTTAGCAGTGCTACAGTTTAGTACCTAATCGTCAAAATTAATTCTTTGGCTCCACAGCTTAAATTGGAAAAGTTATTAAAAAAATCAACTTTAATATAGATGGAATTCCAAATTCCTGAAATTTGTGGCCGCAGCTTTGCATGTTTTATGTGTGTTTATTAGATACCCTTTCATCTAATGGAAATATGGAACTGATGGTTTTAGAATTCTTTGTGTTCAGATATGTTGCATCTGTGGCTACAGCGGTCCATGGAATGGAGAATGGTTTTCAAATATGGTCGTTCAAAGGCGATCCGCTTTACAATCTGTCAAAGGATCATTTATATCAGGTAGAGGTTCTATCAATCTGTAACATGTTCTTGGAACTCAGTATGATTGTTATGTGCTGTAATATTTCACCTTTTATCTCAACTGAATGGTATCAACAGTTCATTTGGAGGCCTAAACCGCCAACACTGTTGACTCCTGAGAAGGAAGAGGAGATCACGAAAAACCTGAAGAAGTACAGCAAGAAATATGAAGAAGAGGACCGGCACACAGCTAACAAGATGACTGAGCAGGAGCGCACGAAGCGGACACAGCTTGAGGAAGAGTGGGCTTCATGGGTTGCCAAGTGGAAGCAGCTGCACGAGGAGGAGCGTGCACGTAGGATGGAGCTCAGAGATGGGGAGGCCAGCGATGAGGAGGAAGAGTACGAATCTAAGGAGGTTGAGGTCGAGGAGGTGGTGGGCGTCACAGAAGAAGTAGTTGCATACGAGCTGGATCACTGAGTGAAATGCACAAGTAGTACTGCCATTCTGCTAATCTGCTGAGGTCTGTCGTTTGACTGTATTGCGAAGTTAACTGCCGTCGCTTTGGATAGTAGGCTCTGCCACTAAAGCTTACAATCTGTTGTCTTGTAACAGTTGACTGTACACATGGTACTTAAATTTGCTCGATGATGAAATCTTGCGGCTACAGCACTTGGCCTGGTTCTGCATATATCTGAATTCTTGCCTTTCTTAGCAACATGCCTGGCTAAAGTTCAGGTGCACGGTGGTAGAACAGAGACGTTGGATCTACCTGTGATTTTGATGAACTTTTTAGAACCACGTGAATAGCCTTAGGCTATCTCATCTGGCGCTCAGCTCTGAAGTGCAGCAGCATTGTTCTTGCCGTCTAAACACTAGTACTAGTAAAACTCAGTTTCCACGACACCAGGGGAGGCTGCGGCGGCGGCCGTGGTGGCCGTACTTGCGCGGGCCGCGGGGGCAGAGAAGGTTGAAAGAAAGAAGGACAGACCCTGATTATCACCCAAGAACTCAACGTCAGCATGAGCACTGCCTTGGCCTAATTTCATCAACGCGCAGGTGCACTCATAAGTCGCACTCATAAGTCATAACCCAAAGCATAACAACTCGTCGCGCGCGTTTGGCTGCTGGCCAGGAGCCGGAGTTGGGTTCCGGAAACGCGCGCCACGGCCACGGTAAAAAGGTGCAGCAAAGGGACGAGCCGAAGCCGATGCGGCTTTCTTTACCTTTACGGTGTCAATCCTGCCGCGCCACCAGCCCACCACTCTGTCTCCGAACGATTACGCCTCTGTCAGTCAGAATACAGAAAGATGGGAGGATACGCCCCCGGCATCCCTCTCTCCTTCCTCCCTAGGGCGCGTCGGCGCACAGAGCCCAGCCCAGCTCGGAAAAGCGAACGGTTGCTATACGGGCCAAACGATTGGTGAATGACTGAATGGTGTGTGTAGTACGGTCAGGTCTTATGTTCCTCATTTTCTGCTGTTTCAGTGAGAGCACATGCTGGGTTGGCCACGAAATCCGGTGAGCGTGTACTCGATTCATGAGTTGTGTGTGAAAATCTCCGAGGTCCTCAATATCTAAAGTAGTTAAAATCAACGAACTTTTCAGCCTCGCCTAGGCGCGCTGGGCCGTTGGATGCATGTAGGACATAAAGAAAAAGAAATTAGCATAATAAAATAGTCAAGGACACGATGAAAAACTCATACCACAATTCGTTACCGAACTCCACCAGTGTCCATTACTGTAGTTCCCCAGCATTGGGACTTCATTTTCAAGTGGTGTCATAATCAAAAGACACGCATCACTATGATTTAGCAAAATTTCACATCAGAGAGGTTACCCCTAACAAGTTTTGACCAATCTGGTGTGTGTTCCTATATATAGGAAAAAAAAGTTTTGCAGTTTATTCTTTTATGGTCCATAGAAATGTGCCAAGAGATGATGCGATTTACAACTTGGAAGATAAATTTTACCGTTCAAAGGATATTAAAAGACTTATAAAAATGAGTATTTTTCTTTTAAGAAATGGAGATGTTCAGTGTTTTTGTTGTAGAGGGTTTGGGCACGTGATTCGGGACTACCCAAACAAGCGTACCATGATCATACGTGACAATGGTGAGTATTCTTCCGCTAGTGATTCCGACGAACCTCAACATGCTATGATTTGTCACTAACCATGCAGGTAATGAGGCAGTCCATGTTAATCCCAGCGACGCAGATAGGTATGAAAGTCTTGTTGCGCAGCGTGTTCTTAGTACACAGGTCGCTCCGTCCGAAAAGAATCAGCGATACACTCTGTTCCATACAAAGGGCGTCGTGCAGGAGCGGTCGATTCGCATCATCATCGACAGTGGCAGCTGCAACAATTTGGTGAGTACCGAGCTGGTGAAAAAATTATCGTTACCCACTCGTAAGCATCTGACTCCTTATCACATTCAATGGCTTAACGGTGGTGAAAAAATTAGAGTTACTCGTATGGATGCAATTTTTGGCATCAATCTGTTTTTATTTTTCAAACACAATATGCCTAACCCTTTTTTAAATCGATGAAATCACCACAAGCTTCTTAAGAAACTTGTCTTCTACCACTAAAAAATAATTATACTTTATCATAAATAATCTAACCAGTACTCTCAGTTCATAATAATTCGAATGAAAATCAGTGCCGATGAACTACGAAATCTTAGAAATGAAATACTTTGTCAGGCTTGCACCTCTTCGGTCGTGCCAGTAAGTCATCCTCACTAATAACCAAATAAAACGATGTAGATACAACAACGTTTGTACTAGAATCAAGCTTTGAACGCCTTCATCAAGCTATAGTACACGCGCGCGCGCACGATCCGTACAGGAATGTCAAAGAGAACCTGTTCGATCAGGACGCTGATCGACGAAGACAAACGTGCGTTTTATCTCTGAAAGTTGGCCAAACCCGTGCTATTACTATTTTTAATACTTCCTGGAGCTCATCGGTTAGTTGGGCGTCACGCACTCATCGTTGACCCTTGTGACATCCGGCGCTGAGGGTGCGAGAACGTACGCGCTCCGACCTCGACACGTCTCGACGATCACCTCTGTCTGTCTCCACGACTCACACCCGCTTGGAGCCTTCGACCCGCCCAGGGCAAAACTGCAAGAGCCCGCACGCATCAGGTTTTTCTGTTCTGGAATCGGTGGGGTAATGCGCGTGACACCTGATAAAAACATTCGTGCTGATACGGCTGTCTTTAGCACTCCCTTTGCGCAAAATCCTACTATTCTACATTGCGTATGCCAACACCCACAAACGCGTGCTGTCCTCTCTCTGCTTCGCCCGCCGTATGAAAAAAAAAATCGTCAAGATAAACAAGACAAAGGGACAGGAGGATAGAAAGGCAGCTACGAGTATGCATGCCTTGTAGTAGTGGCACACGACGTCAACTTGTCGAGCACCAGCAGCAGCACTCGCGAAGGATTGAAGGAAGGAACAGGCAGCATCTAACTGAACCTGAACGCATGGGTTCCACGTCATCCGTGCAACGGATTTATCGGAAGATTTTCCTAGTACACCTTGTCGATCTGTCTGTCAGCTAAGACGGCTAGCTTTAGCTAGGCCGACATCATATGGATCACTACCATCACCAGCCCACTAGTTGCCGTCTCGGCGTCTCCTGACAAGAAATAAAGCAGCCTACCGAAACGAATCACAGATACACGTACATACAGATCACATGGTTGGTTGGTTTGTTTGTTCAGAACAGGTTCAGAATTCAGATTCCTGTATCTTTCGATCAGATAGATAGATGGTTTTCAGACGGCGTGCGCGCACTCGCCTGTCGTCCCGTTGGCCTTGGTCGTCTCTGCGGATTTGTTGGCGCTGACGACGCAGCCGTTGTGTCCCTTGAGGTCGACGACGTCGAGGTTGTAGAGGATGGGGATCATGACCATGGCCGACAGGAAGGCGAGGAGCGGGCCGAAGATCCAGAGCAGGAGCGGCACCCCGGCGTAGAAGAGCCGGTTCCCGACGAGGTTGAGCGTGAACCCGCGCTCCAGGACCTCCTCGATGTACTCCCTCGCCGACGGCAGCTGCAGGCCGCCGCCGTCGCCGGAGGGATCGCCGCCGGAGGAGGGGATAAGGCATCCCGAGGTGTTGATGAGGAAGCTTGCCTGGTTGAGGAAGCAGATGGCGAGGGAGTGGCAGAGGAAGGCGAAGAGGAAGACGAGCAGCAGCGCCACGTACTTGAGCGCCATCATGTACTCGCCGTGGGCGCCGAAGACGGCGTCGCTGAGCGGCTTCTTGACGGTGTAGGTGCTGCTGAGCACCGCCGCGATGCCCGTGCAGAAGAGGATCGCCGTCGTCGCCATCAGCGTCGACCCCATGATCACGTTCCGCACCGACTGCACCACCGTCACCGCGTTCTTCGCGTTGTCCTGAATGATGATGCGCACGTGTCAGAAGTTAGTTTTTGAAACGATTTTTTTTTTTAAAAAAAAACGAGTGTCGTCAGTTAGTAAGTCATCAGCCTGCTCCGATCCGCCGCCGGTGCGTGCGCGGCGTCGCGGCGCCACCAGCTCGGCCGGCCGATCGACCGGACGGGACGGCCGACGTGTCAGTCAGGAACAATGCGCGCGCCCCGTGTATGAAGTATGAACTGAACGTACCTTCATCATGCCGGCCGCCCAGAGGCGGCGAGCGACGGCGTTGATGCCGGCGGCGGTGCGGAGCGGGCGGAGGCGGATCTCGCGCCACAGCCAGGCGTGGTACGCCATGGGGAGGAGGAGGCTCAGCGGGATCAGCGCAAGGTCCAGGAAGCTGTCCCTCCACTCCATGGTGATATGACGGACAACGCGAAACCAGCCGGACAGCGGGACGCGCTAGCTAGCAGCAGCAGCACAAGGCCACAAGCGCTAAGCAGAGCTCCAGTACCAAGCTAGAGCCTGAGCCTGTTTGTACAACAAATAGCAGAATAGAATGCTTCTTTGGCTGCGACTTGGTTCTGACGCGCGCGTCGATGGAATTGGTGGGGAGACGTTTCTTTCCGGTCAGGCGTCTGGAGCTGTCCGTGTGCGGGGGCGGCTATATATAGATCGATAGAGAGGAGCAACCAACGGCCGGGTTCCGGAGAGAGAGCGGCGACGGGGGGTCTGCAGGAGATAGTGGCATCTTACACAAAGGCCATGATCTTTAGAACCTTTGTGTAATGTAGCGTAGTGATCAATCAGCAGCTAAAAGTGGCAACGCGAAAGCCGGGACGAAATACAAATACCAGGCCAGTAATCAATGTGATCTCGCTCGCCGAATAATTTGATCGCCGAAACGAGAAAGCAGGTACGGAGCAGTAGCTAGCTATGCAATCGCAGGCGGTTCCGCATCCGATTAATTTGGTCGCTCCGGCCTCGATGCTGCCGTGCCGGGGCACACCGGGCGGGTCGCGTGGCCGTTTCGTTCCGGCTCGTGTGCCGGCCTCGTCGCCGTTGCTTCGCGGAGGGGACGAAGCAACTCCAGCCCAGCCTTCAAATAGGCCTTTGTACCTATTTTAGTCTCTCAGGTGGGAAAAGCCAACTCCAACCGGGCTCCTAAACGGGCTATCATTTAGTTGAGGCCTCTAAATTTTGATTCAGGGCCTCTAGGATTGGAGGCCCTCTATTTTCAACCACCCGTGGGCCCCACTTCTTTTTTATTCTGTTTCTTCCTCCTCTGTTCCCGGCTGGAGTGGGCGCGCGGGGGAGAGGGCCCAACCGCGCTTCCGTCGGTGTCGCCGGCGAGTTTGCGCCCATTGCGCGTTCCATCCAATTCCGCCTGGCGTTCACCAGCTTGATCTACAGCGTCCATGCCAAGCACCACGGCGGCGGGCGTCCCAGCCTTCTCCCCCTGCAGCGACGGCGGGGAGGCGGGCGCGGCGCAGGGAGGGCTGTTGTCCCTTGCGCCCCTAGCCTGGCCTGCTCCCTCGCCAGCCATGGCGCGCGCGGCGGCGCGGGGAGGCACGGTGCGGCGGCGGCGGCGCGGTGCGGCGGCGGCGGCGCTGCAGACCGACGGCGGTGGCGGCGCGGCGGGCACGGTGGCCGCTACAGATTGGCTACGAGGCGGCGCTGCAGACCGGCGGCGGTGGCGGCGGGCGCGGTGGGAGAGGGAGGGAGTGGTGGGGCTCACTAGTCAGATCGATTTAGGAGGCCTTCATTTAGTCGGGCTGGCTGAAGCGTGGGGAGAAATTCAAGCCCCTAAACTTTTACAGGCCCACTAAAAATACAAAATAGAGATCCTTATTTAGTCACTGGGCTGGAGTTGCTCTAACTACTGACTATGGAGTTGCTCTAACTACGGACCTCGCTCTCGTAACCGAATCGCCGCACCGTGTTTGGTTTGGCTATCATGGAATGCGCATGATGACAAAGATGTTTCGCCTCAGATCACCGTCCGGCGGCTCCGGCAGATGCACAGGCTGTGAGCCTGTGACCATACGTATGTAGTTGCTCAACAGAGAGGGAATAATCAATCTCCTTTCTTTTTCTATTTGTTGCAAATCAGAAACAAATATTAAGGACGACGACACGAGAATAACCATCGCGCTAATTATGCTGTAATTCAATTATTACAAACACAGAATAATTAATAAAATAAAATAATTCAGGGAGTGTGTTTTCATCTTTGATCAAAAAAGAAAAAGAAGAGGAGGAAGCAGCAGCAGCAGGCAGAATGCCTTTGTGACTCGTGCCACGGTCATTGGCTGGGGGTCTTATTCCTAGTCCACTCCTAGTCGCCTTCCGCCCTTCCTATATCTCCTTTGGTCGCGAGGACGACGATGTCTCCATGGCGTGGTCACCCATGGATCACTCGATCAGCTGGCTGCCTCACTAGTCACTCCTCACTAACCCGGAGCATGTGGACCACCATCGTGTGTTCGAGCAGGCCAAAGCCCCCGGAACCCTGCTTATTACCCTTTCCGTGCCGGGATTCTTGAGAGATCGGTCGATGGCTTGCAAGCGTACGCGATCTGCGTGAGAGCGCTTGACCCGGGCCGGCCACCTGGTTGGCTGGTTTTGTGCATGTCTGCGTTGGTTGCCACAATTTGCTTTCACCCCGGGAGCAGCTCAACCGATCGCAACCCATCAGCATGCTATTCTCAGTGTTGTTCTGGTACCCGAAAGCAACGTGTCATGTTACGTGTGACAGCACTGCGTGTGCGTGTGGTTAAAAGCAAAGCAGCTTGTTATTAGCCCGTTTTGCTTTTTGCTAGACGTTGTAGCTTTTCCAAAAATAAAAACGACGGCAGTAAAGACGAGAGTGTGTTCTTGTAGTACGCGTACACGGTTATTAGCTAGGGCATGCATTTTTTTTTGGTAGCTTCTTCATCAGAGCGAGAAGACGAACGAACCTCACAGTGACTCTGCAGATACGTCAACCAAAGTTGAATATGAACAAGTAGAGAGTCCAAGAAAGAAAGAAACATCACAATCAGTCACGTATTATTCGTGTTGATTCATTCCATATTGGTACCGGGATAGGAACCATCTTTTTCGTAACAACTAGCAGCATCAACACTATGGAGTATAGTATAGTAACAAATGAAAGGTCAGTCGGTTTCTCTGAAACAAAAGGCCGGCCGGCGCCAAAACCAAAGCAAAGAAATGGCTTCAATCACTAGTAATTTATTATGATTATCATGTCCTCTTGTTGCAAAGTGACATGGAGGAAGTGATACAGAATCCAGGAGAAAAGCAAGGCAGCTGAATAAAAATGGGCGCTGACATGCACGCACCCACACTCGAGTTAGCTTAGCCGAGTACATCCCTGAGTGAACCTAGCCGGGGCGTCGTCCCGGTTCAACCCCGCCCCGTGCATGGGGGCATCAGTGCATCACGCATGGCCACGGCCCTCGCTCACCCACCTACCTCGCAGCTGGTGTGCAGTCGGACTAGGCAATTGCTTTGATTTGCTGCTCGGTAGGCCTAAGTGCTCCCACTTTATTTTCAGTGGGGAAAACAAGCCTGGCGATAAGGCTTGAACACCACTAGTTATTTCACAGACTGCTTTTGATTTCACCCCTTACTGAAATAAATTTCTTTCTCAACTCCTCCTTTGAGGGATGAGGATGTACTCCTGCATCTCAATACAACTTACGCTTAATCCCTGGGGAAATAACAGGCACGGGAGAATAATTGAGCCAGTAGTTTGTGGTGCGAGGTGCCCTTCGAATCTTCATGGCGCCCTGTCCCCTCAAAAACTTCTTTCGGATCAATACAACTGATGCTTTGATCCATACTCCCACAACCATATTGACATTGCCACTGGCAGGCGGTTAATTTCCAGCTAGTTAATACTTGTGCAGGATTACAGAATCTACTGTTCCTAGTACGTCTGCAGATCGACTACATGCATAATATACAGTTCCTAGTACATATGTGACGAGAAAACATCAGATGACAAGAATAGAACGGACGAACCGGTAATGCGGCAGTACTAGGCTACTAGTCACTTGACACTTAGCAGTTAGCACACAATAACGCATCAAATCATCCAAATCTCCCAATATGAAAAAGGATTCTGAAAGATACTAGTGTCGTGCCCGTGCGTTGCTACGGGACAACAAAATATTTGTAAAAAAACATACGGATCGTATGATAAAATAACAATACTACAAAAGTAACATTTAATCCAAAAAAGCAAAGTTTATATAATTAAAATTAACACAGCCTTGAAGAGCGTGACGTCTCAGGCTCACCAACTTTACTTTATGCCATTCCGTGATATGACTAAGATAGTTTTTTACATCGGCGAGAAGATCCATTTCATTCGTGCCAAAGTAGCGATCACGATTGTACACCAAGTCCAAGCAACATCAAGTAGGTATACGATATGAGATTTAGGAAGAATGATTCGGTCCTCAGGAACACCTTTTCTTATAAGGTCAATAGTATGATTTGCCGAATTGTCTACACCATTTCTTATAAGCGACGCATCAATAGTGATTAGAGTGAGATGTTCTTCTGTTACTAACTGATAGCCTGATAATTACAAGTGACTTTCAAGCACATTTCTTCAAAGTATAAAAGGTAAAGGCAACATCCACATTTTATTCATTCATAAGAATGAGCAATTAATTCACCAAGGCATCAGATTTTACAAAGTTAAGAGCATTTCATAATAGATATGTTAATAAACAAGTTTGTCAGTTCATAGACTGTGAACATCCGTGATAGCATGATTAATTATTATTACTGAATGAAATTATACCATGATAGCTCATAGTCCAAATGATCTTTAGATGCATGTGAGAAGTTTCAAGTGATCTTCATTTTTATTGTCATAACCTAAATCGAAATTCCTTGAGTCTGAACAAACAATGAGCAAAAACAGAACAGTAGGCAAAATTGACATGTACGAAGCATTGGATCCAAAAGTAGAACATGCCGTGCAGCATATTTGATCAATCCAAACTAATACGAGAGCTAGATGCAGAAAGTATTGCAGTTATTCATGGGGACATATTTGATCAATCCAAACTATATTTTATTTTCAAGGCAAAATCACAGGAGTCATAAAAAATCATAAATTTTACTTATTATGTTCTTAGTATTACTAACCTTGTAACAGAGAGGATGGCCACATGCGTGCATCTTGGCTATTTGTGATAATCGATTGCTCGCTGGAGTCTCTTTCTCACTTACAAGTTCATGTTGCTTCACAGCTGCACGAAACAATGATACACGGAATTAATATGTTGACACATTTGAACATAAAATGGTAGGATATGCATCGGTAAAGGTTTTGTTACCTCACCTATACCGTTAGGACCTCCTTATATACAATATTCTTCGTGTATGTAATTGCACCAGCTATTGTAGGTGTCTTTGTCTTAACCTTACTTATTTTTTCCTTCTCATCCTTATTAATTTTACCCTCATCCTTCCCTTTCCTTTTTTTCTCCTTTCTAGCATCTGCCTCTTCACCTCAGCATCAGGCGGGAGGGCGAGGATCTTTACGTTGGTTCTGGCAGTGGCTCTAGACATTGCAACGTACAACTGACCTTGAGAGAACACCGGCGCGGGCAAGTAGAGACCTACGTTTGGAATAGTTTGCCCCTGTGACTTGTTGACCGTCATGGCGAAGCTGAGCTTAATAGGAAACTGCTTCCTCTTAAAATAGAATGGGAACATCTCATCATCTGAGGGGCATAACGGTATCCGAGGAAGAAAAACCCGCTTCCTAGCATATTGTCCCAGCACAATTTCTGCATCGATTGTATTTCTTCGAAATCCCCGGATCACCAGCCTTGTACCGTTGCAGAGACCGTTGGCAGGGTCTAGATTCCTAAGCAATATGACCGGACACCCGAGCTTGAGCTTTAAGACATGTGGAGGTAATTAACCCATTGGGTGTTAAAGTGTTAAGGAACTCAGATGGATAGTAGTTGTGTGGATCATCTACTACGGAGTCAAAACTATGATACTCCATTTCCCCACCCTGGAACATGCTGATCATTTTCATATTAATCCTGTCCACCCAGTCATTATGTGTAGATAAAATGGCTCTGGAGGTGATGTAGTTTCTATTTGCCATGTTTGTATTGAGGCTTGGGAAGATGCACTCGATCAATGTATCAAGATCTTTCTCAGCATCCCAGTATATGAGACACAAATCTCGTTCGGGAGACATACTTCACCATCACTGTTAACCTCCTCAATACCCCCACCAATGTGCAACAGATAGTCTGCAAACCATGGGTCACTTTCTACCCTCATATTATGCACCAACTTTACATGGCGCATCTCATCCCAAATATATGACCTCCGCAGCGAAGCATCGACTATCTGAGCCCTCGACCCTTTCCGAACAACGGGGAGGACCTGTCTAAAGTCCCCACTGAAAACAACGGTTTTCCCCCCAAATGGCAGCTTTTCGCATCCCATTATATCTCGTAAGCTATTGTCCAAAGCTTCAATAGCTTGCCTCTTAGTCATAGTTGCCTCGTCCCAAATTATTAGGGATGCTTGGCGCAACAGCTTGGTAGTACCACTCTGTTTTGTGAAGCTACAACACCCGCCCTCCTCAAGAGTAAGTGGTATCTTGAAGTGGGAGTGGGCGGTCCTCCCACCAAGCATTATTGATGCTGCAACACTAGATGTAGTTGTAGCCACTGCAAGCTTATTCTGACTGCGTAGGTTTGCGAGAAGAGCCCTGTACAGAAAAGTCTTCCCGGTGCCGCCTGGTCCATCAATAAAGAACAAGCCACCTTGGTCAGTGTCGATGGTGGACATTATCGCATTGTAGGCAGCCCTTTGTTCATCATTTAGGGATTTTGATAGAGCAACATCATCGGCATTTAGCTCAATGTTTGATTCTTCGACAATCTCACGAGGGATATTGGTACTATCGTCATACGCATCGTCAATATCTGGAAGAGGAAATTCCTTTATGTCCTTCCCCATAGACTGCAACATATTCCTAATGTCAATCAACACCATCTGTTGTACGAGGTCCGGAGATGAATTATTGCGCCGGTAATCTTCTGACATTGCATCCAAATGCTTTTCCCAGAGCTCAAACACACCACTCAGCTCGCAGAATACCAATATTGTTGCAAAACGCCTTTGCAATGAAGATGGCATCTGGAATAAATTAGCTTCAGTAAGACATTCGTCGAGCGTGTTGTCTTCTTCAATCAAACCTCTCCTCTCCACAGCTTCACGGAAAGAAGGTTGTAGAACACCATCAACGGTCCTCAGATCCTCGTAGGATGTAGCTCCAGCAACATGGTTTAGAAGAACCCGAAGAAAGTAGCAATCCCCTCATTTGGATGAGCGGAGATGATTCTACCAACCTGGCCAGCTGTCTTGTATACCCTCCGCTGCCAGAATTTCCCTTGTCTAGTAACATGCCAAGTATAATGCTCTGGAAAGTCGCAGTACAAGATTCCTTGAGCTCTCTCATCCTTCCTATTTGTTTCAAAGTATGCTGTAAGCATTGACTCATCGTCGCCTTTTTGATTAATGACTCGTCGGATCTTAGCACGTTTGTGCATCACAACAGTGTTCAAGCCAGGTAGATGAAGCTGGAGCTGCTGTACAGGCGGATAGTTCTTGCTCAAGTCAAAGCCATATATCCTCCATAATGCTTCTGGAGGGGTCACCCATCGTGCGTCTCTATACTGCTTGATCTCATCAATATTCCCATTCTCGTCTTCCTTGCCAGCCTCTCTCATGGCAACAGATGCACGATCATGTCCCTTGTATATGTACTTAAATAAGTATTTAACAGATTTAATGCTTCTGCATGCCTCTACATTTATATGACAATTGAACATGCGCAACAGGTACGGGTTATAAGGGATGACCTACTGATTGTCAAGCCAATGGCCTCGAATTTTGGCCTTACGTCCATCTTTACGTCGCCTATAGATGGGGTAGGTATCCTTGCCATGTGAAGTAGCCTCATAGAAAGGGCAAGGATAGCGGTTCTTGCATGATGTGCGTCCTTTTGTGCACTGGCAATTAGGATTAAGACTCCCACACGGACCATGCATCATGTGCTTAGTGACCATTTTGTACAGCTCAGGGTACTTCTTCTGGTTTGGGAGCTCTGCTGAGATAATCCCGTCATACTGCTCAGGGCAGGTAAGCTTGTACTTTCGTTTCATGATTAGCAAGAAGTGAGCATGTGGTAAACCTCTCTTCTGGAACTCCACGACATAGACGTATACCTTCACCTTCCCAAGGATGTCCCTTTCCATCAACTGCCACTTAAGCTCCTCTAGCTTTGCCCTGAACACCCTAGTGACGAGATCTGGATGATCTTGTGGTGTCTGCCCCGGGTAAAGTTCACTTCTGACCTCAGCCCAATTGGGATTGCATGTCATTGTGAGAAAAATATCAAGTTTACCATACCTCCGTACAAGTGCCATGGCGTCCATGTACCGACGCCTCATATCACGGGGGCCACCAATGA
Organism: Urochloa ruziziensis; assembly: GCA_015476505.1. Taxonomy (NCBI): domain Eukaryota; kingdom Viridiplantae; phylum Streptophyta; class Magnoliopsida; order Poales; family Poaceae; genus Urochloa; species Urochloa ruziziensis. The sequence continues at coordinate 40,518,152 of CM027119.1, read as the reverse complement.
ATGACGAAGACAGCACGGTGTGCTTTCCAACATTCTCAGTTCGTTCCTCACCGACATTCAAGCTGTCTACCAAGCCTTGGTAAAAATCAGCTCATAAAGTATCCTGATGATTTCGCATGTAGTCCAACCTTGTGCTCTCAATCTCGATATACATGTCAACAGCAAACTGCTGGAAAAGACGCTTGCCAAAGAGTATTGGGTTAAATATCCCTGGTCGCATCTGGAACTTGTAGCAGTAGTAGTCACGAACAGAGACACAGTTATTGCCGGCAGAGCCTGCACATACACAGTGAGAATGTTAGTTGCATCATATAATTGTAGCAGAGGTATCAGGGGCTTAAGCAATATTGCAAGCACATTACCTAGATCATCATCACCACCACATGCACCCTCCTCACGTGCCTTTCGAAGAGCGCGAGCAGCATTGACCTGAGCCATAGTCACTCCGACTTTTGGTATACAGTTGTGCCACCCTAGCTCACCTTTGGGAAAGAATAGAGGGTAAGACAGTGGGTCATAGCACGCATGATATGATCGGATTCCATGGATAGACCGGTCCTTCCCTTGCAATAAGACACTATGTTGGTACTGCCCATGGCGCTCGCTCCCCTCAACCCAAACAGTAGCAACCTCCGATGTGAGTGGGACGTTATATGTCCTCTGATCCAGCCATTGATCAAGGTTGAACTCGACACGATAGTCTTCAAGATTGTCAGCCTCTCCCATACTCCTAAGATGGTCAGAGTATGGATTGCCATTAAAGATATTAACCAGTCCCTGTATAACCTCCCTGTGTTTTTCCTGAGACTTCTCACGGCACTTACTAAGTCGATGCTCAAGAAACGGGTCGTCATCATAGAAGTAGAGCTCAAGATGCTTGGGTTCAACACCATTTTCTTTACCAAACGACCGTATGTTATGGTAAATCTGTCCATGGGCTCGAAACGTGTACACACCACATTCTCGCATGTTGGTGGTCGTGCGATCTAGGTTACAGTAGAGAGAAGTGAAAGAGAAATGGCCATTAAAAGAATCTAATGTTTGCACGAAAGTTCCTAGCATCAGCATCTGAACTCAACCAAAGTCTCATGAGCGCAGGTGGTGTCTCAGGAGTGGGCAAATGTATCTTTCCACCACGACAACAAAATCCAGGAGGTTCAGACTCAAACTTCTTCGCATTGCAGTGTTTACAATTATCCACTGGCTCCAACATATGTGTCTCTGACGGGACATTGGCATAGACCCCGTCGTATGGATCCTCCACTTCAGGCTCACTGGCATTGTCCCCATGTGGGGCAGAGTCAACATCCACATTGGCTTCCTCCTCTTCATCTTCAATAAGAAGATACATGTGTTACACATTTAGCACTATATAATAAAACCTTGCTAGAAATTAAAATATAGAGTACCTTGTCCGGCGAAAAGGTACCCCTCATCCTCTTCGTCATCCTCTTCAAATATGACATGCTCATCGCCATCTATTGCAAGATGGGATAACACAAGACTTTAACTGAAGACACTGACTTATGAGAGAATTTAACTCTATAAAACAATATATATTTCTTACCATCCTCGGACTCTGATGCATCAGCATTTGTTGTTTCAGGATTCATGGGCGGGCATCCGTTTGGCATTCCTTTATATGATTAGCAAGAATGCAAATAAGAATGGATAACATTAAATATAGTTTTTGATCAGAAAGAAATAACAGATTAACACACTCATATTGTGTACCATGGCCAATTGCAGATGCTTGTGTTTCCATAGCTGCGTCGATCTTAGGTGCATCTCGACCCGTGGGATCGGGCTTTCGGGCATCTACTCCAGCCACACCTTCACAAAGCAAAGGAAGAGTGTCATGAGACGAGGACACTCATCCATAGTGGTAGTGCGAGATCGGCAAAAACAAGTTACGGTGCTTACCATTATCACTCACATCAGATTGAGGGGAATCATCCAAACCAGTGAAGTATTCATCATGAATTCCTTTGGTGTTCCTTGCAATGGTTTCTTCAAAGACCTGATTCCGTCGGGTGAGGAGCGAAGTTCTTTCTCCAGGAGTGACATGATGCCTATAAATGATACGAGCTGCACGCAATTCTGGGATATCTATTGTTGGGCTTTGATCTGCAGGTGGCGGGAAGCAAATGGTAGGAGTGCCACTAAAGTCTGGGATTACCCAATCACATGAGCTTATTGGCTTTGCACTTGATGATTCTGGGAAAATAAGCTCGGGGGTCCAGTGCGGGTTCGGCTTGGCGATAGAGTCAGGGTGTAAATTGTTGGCTCGGAATTCTTTAAGTGTTCTCTTATATGATTTCTTCGACTCACGGGTGGCCTGTGTTGTATTCCAAACCCTTTGCCGATCATTTTTCGCTTCCTTTTCCTCAGGTGTCTTACGTGATATGCTTCACGCCGCTTCTTAGTCACCAATGCCTTCTGCTCTTCCGACATTGCTTCACGTCGAGAAGCAATTCGGGCTCTATCTTTCACCCTTTTTACTTCCTTAGGATGGATTATTGTTGCCAGATCGATTGCTGCATTTGGTTCACCTATATCGTTTAATATGTCATTTACTTCACATATTGCGCTATTAGATAGTCCTCAATGCTCTATTAGTAAACTTTCCAATGAACAATGAAAATTGAGTTCACACCAAACATGTAGGATATATGTAGGGAATTGATGAGGAAACTATACCTGGATTGTTGTTTTCCTTGTATGATGACTGATTATTTAATTTCTGAATTTTATTTCGAAGCCTTGTTTCTCGCTGCTTCCTATTAATATTGTCCTTCTGTTCCTGAGTCATCTGTGCACGCCTTGATGCTGCTCTAGTTCTGGCAATCTCCTTTTTACGGCTTTCAAGATCATCCACACGAATGCTTGTGTCACAGCCTGTGGTCGAGATAGTAGAGACACCATCAGCCATGTATTGTGATTATTGCCGGCACTTTTTGAAAAAATCAATCGTGTCAATTCTTTACCTGGACCCGGATCATTCGAGGCATCTGTCATAGGCAACACGAAATCATTCTCTACCGTTTCCTGTGTGCTGCGACCTATGATGAAGAAACATAAAAATTGACAAGTATAGTAATGGATCATATTAAAATTGAACATAGTATTAATTATAATACTATACCAGGTTTGTTGTTTTCCTTGTTTGATTTCTGAATTTTATTCCGGAGCCTTGTTTGTCGTTGCTTCCTATTAATCTCGTCTTTTTGTTCATGAGACATTTGCGCATGCTTTGCTGCTTGTCTAGTTCTGGCATTATGCTTTTTACGGCTGTCAGGATCATCCACACGAATGCTTGGGTTGCGTCCTATGGTAAAGATAACAGATTAGCCCTTTCTCGATAAGAATTTAAAACATAGATCCCTGGAGAAAAGAGTTCCAAAAATGGACCTCTAGCACGGCGCCAAAGGTCATGGCGCCGTTGTATAATATCACGGCGCCAGATGTCATGGCTCTGTGCTGTTGACATACGGCGCCATGACCTTTGGCACCGTTCTTTGACACGTTAGCTCCACCATCGTCTAGTTAACCTATACGACGCTAAAAATCATGGTGCCATTATATAACAGCATGGCGCCATGTCTTGTGGCGCCGTGCCATGTATATACGGCGTCATGACCTTTGGCGCCGTGCTAGGGTTCCATTTTTGGAACTCTTTCCTCCAGTGGTCTATGTTTAAAATTCTTACCGACAAAGGGCTAAATTGCAAAAAATATACGTAGAGATAACATCGGTCATATATATTGACTATTGCTAGCACTTTATGCAAAATTGGGTGTGTCAATTGATGTACCAGATCTGGGATCATTTGAGGCGTCTGTCATAGTCAGCACGGTATCATTGTCTACAGTTCCAAGTGTGTTGCGGTCTATTTTGAAGAAACATAAACATTGACATGTAGAGCAATGGACCGTATTAAAACTAAACACAATATTAATTATAATACCTGTTAGGCCAGTGGATATTACACGTGGTACGTATGAACCATTCCTATGTAGCCAATCAGTGCTCTCATCTTCACTTTGGCATAACGTGCTTTTGTTTCCTCCACCAGTGTTGTTTGTCAAGTCACCCAATGGGTGCCTGGTCTTGTTGATGTTTTCCGAATCCATACACAATATGTTGTAGTGCAAAAAAAAGCGTCAAATTCTCAATTGGTAATTCGATGGGAGTCCATAAAGGCATGCCATTCATTAACCAATAGTTACATGAGAAATCTTACCTGATTAAGAACCAATAGTAATAAGGCTTTACTATGATTCAATTCTTTAATGATCACAGTTTAAATGCCTAAACCCCCCACAAGCGAAAACTTGGACTCCCACCCCTCATCTAATAAATATGCTCCAAAACTATTGTGATAGTTTATTTATGACCTACATCAACTAAAATTTGTATGGTTAAGAACTAATCATCAAAATAGTTTAACAGGAAGATTTGAGCTACATCCCAATTTACAATTCTTTTGCGCAGGGCTATAATTCTAAATCAACATGTATATCTAAAGGCAGTATCAATGCAGTAACAGGAAGCGCGATCTCAAGTCTGTGGGCGCGCGCGCACAACGCCCCGTGCGCTCAGCTCCCACATGGTAGGACCCACGTCCTTTACTCTTATCCTCTCCCACAGCACAACAGACACTGCACCCACCGCTCTCTATCTCTCTTTCCTCTCTCTGTCGCCGCGCTCCGAGCTTGCAGAATGGAGCCCCGCGCTCCGCGCGCCGCCATGGATCCCCGACGGGATGGAGCCCCTCGCCTCCATGCGCCGCGCGGCCGTCCCCCGGCCCCTGACCCGCTGCGCGTGGCGGCGGAGCCCACCCTCGCTGGTGTTGGCGCCCCGCGCGGGAGCGGCGGCGGACGTGGCATGCGGCCCCTGATAGGGTTGGGTCGCCGCCGGAGAGGCACGACCCTCGCCGGAGCCGGCCCGACGCCGGCCGCCCGTCGGCATCCAGGTACTTTTTCTTTTTTTTTCTTTTTTTTTCTTTTTAGATAAAATAAAATTCTGAAAATTGTGTTACAAAAAGTTCACTGGCTCAAAATTTTTGTTGCAAAGTTTTGCTTAAAAGTTTTTTTTCGGACAAACTTTGTTGCAAAAGTTTGCTAGCTCAAAATTTTATTGAAAAAAATGTGCTGGCTTAAAATTTTTGTTGCAAAAGTTTGCTGAGAAGTTTTTTCCAGACAAACTTTGTTGCAAAAGTTTGCTGAGAAGTTTTTTCCAGACAAACTTTGTTGCAAAAGTTTGCTCGCTTAAATTTTTGTTGCAAAATTTGACGAAAAGTTTTTCACCTTTCTTAAAAAAAAGTTTGTTGCAAATCTTCTTTCAACGTGGAATGGGACGTGGGGAGCCATGTGCATGTGGGTTGGGGCCGAAGGCTTTGAGGTGGGGCTGCCGGTTTTGGGTGGACCCGCGGCCAAATACAGCCACGCAGGGGGGGCGCCTGTTTTGTCGTTTTGCGCGAGCGCACGGCGCCCCCCCTGCGGGCGAGCGCAAACTAGGGGGTCCCTAATAGGAAGTGCATTGGGCATGAGCACCAATGGAACACCATAAGGCAGAGAATTTCACTGCCTTGAGCTACATCCCAATTTACAATTCTTTTGCGCAGGACTATAATTCTAAATCAACAGGTATATGTGCAGAAACCCTTGAAATGATGGTTTCTTCAGGTCATTGATTCATTGGTTGCCAGATATGCAAGAATGACCATTCGATTTGTTGAGAATGGTGCAGCAGAATTATAGTAACCTCATAAAACAATTTAGGATGGTGACCGACCACGAATCTAGGAACCATCTAAAACAAAAATCTAACCAAAACTTGACAGTGGACGTCCAAGAAAGCAGTTAGAGCTGCTGGTGAACTAACAGTCAATAGAACAGGGCATCTCACCTTGATTGAGCTTCTCAATGATTAAGTAAAAAAAACAGGCACACGAATGTTCAGAGTTGCAAAAGAAAAACTCATAAAAATCTGTTCACCTGGGATTATAAAATTTGAAAGCAACAAAATTTTGATTACGAAAAATAAACACACATATCTGAGCGTACTACTACAAACAAGTCAACAACGAGTTCAATCAAAACAGTAGCAGATGTGGTCTTGCTGGAAGCAGCAGTGTGAAATTATATGAACAACGTTAATCACCTCGAACATAAGTAAAAGAGGAGAAGTTTCTAATTTAGTATACCAGGCAGATGCGTTGCTGCAAGAATCAGGTCCATTCATAAGTTCACAGCATTGCAACTCAAACATTCACATGGCACCAGTTAACACTTAACGCTACAAACTCAGATATTCACACGGGCACAATTCAGATTAATCTGCTAAAGCTCCGGGCGGTTATAGCTGCGGAGGAGGAGGGGGAAAGGAAGAGGAAGCGAGGGCAGGTCCGTGGATGAGCTCACCTGCGGCGGTGGTGGACAGGCCGTCTCGGGACGTCACGCGGTGGAGCTTCTCCGGCGGCGGCCAGTTGCGGTCGTGATGGCAAGCTCCAGCGCCGGGATGACGCTGAGGATAGGCGGCTGATCGGATGGCGAGCTCCGGCGCCGGGATGATGACGCTGAGGACAAGCGGCAGCGCTTCAGCACGTCGCGGTACTCCCGAGGGATCCTTTTTTTCTCTCTTGGCAGGAACGGCGGCTGGCGCGGGCTGGCGCGCGGCACGGCGGCGACGATGGGAGCGGGCTGCAGGAGCGGGCGGCGGATCGCTCGGAGGAAGGAACGGAAAGGCAGGGGGTTGTGCGACGTCTGGGTTTGGCGGCGGTTTGAGATGAGAAAAAAAGGGGCCGGTGTCAGTTCCTCGCAGGCATCGTGCGGCGGGAGGAACGAAAAAAGGGGCTCGCAAGAGGGGCATCGGAGGAGGTGTGACATCGCGATGTTCGCAGCGACACCATTCGCCCAAAGCTTCTTTTTATTGATAGATAGAAGTAGAGAAAGTAGAAATAATCACACCTTCTAGATAACAAACTACTCTTGCGAGGTTAATCTTTGGGTCCATGAGTCCATCAGGCAATAACTTGAATCACAAAAGTACTTTTCCAACATTCCCTTTAGCAAAGATACAAAGGGAAATAGAACATCTCCAACCAGGAATGCTCATCATATATATGATCATCATATCGATCATATCACAGGCAGTAAATTGCAGCGTCAAAGAAACTTTCCACATGTTTGTTAGGAATGACTCGTGCCACGTGTTTATCGGATTTACCGTTTTTCTTTCAGATAAAATTTTGGAGAAAAAACTTCTCCTACTATACATTAAACAATCTAGATTATCTCCAAACAATCTAACATGCATGAATAATAAGACATCATAATGCATAGAAATGAGGAAAATATATGGACTAGGAGAAGGGGGTGGGCGTAGATTCAAAATTACCGAGAAATTTTTACAAACCGGTCATCAACGATAAACGCGTTTATCGGTTTTCTCGTTTTTTTTCTCGCCGAGAAATTTTTCCCTGATATCATCTGAAGGATCACCTGATGACGCTAATATGACAGAATACGGGCCACATGTCAATTCAATATATGGTTTCCCCCACAGCGTAATGTGATCATCAAGTTATACAGCACATTATTGTAACTATAACTAATGGGAAAGGGATGTTGCATACCCTGTTCAGACTTCAGACTAACAATGTCATCACCATATGAATAGGGAAACTGTCAAGTTCAGCATGAGTCCTATCAAACTCACAAAAGAATAGATTTAGTTGAAAATAGGCAACCTACTTCAAAAAGATTATTAAAATGTGCATGAAAATCTCAGAGCCAAGCACTCAAATACTCAAAGAGAGAAATCTAGACATACCCTTTCTTGAAACAATCCAAAATATCAGCAATACCATCACAAAAACAGAACCGGGGTGCCGACTTTCCAATCATAGAAGTTCCTATCAAAATATCAAGGGGCTATGCGGATCATGTATCTGTAAGGATTATCTCATGCCATGACTGAAAATTAACAGGCACATGACTAAAGAGGGAATCACAATGTGCGATTGGTTTTCGTTTTTCTTGGTGTTTTTTTAGGGAAACTGCGGCAGGCAAGGAGCCGGTCTGATTTTCTTGGTATTTCCCATGCTTAGGCCTGGAATTTCACATGACAAATTCCCTTTTTTGAAAAAAAAATGTGATACTTTATTTTGCATATTAATCACATACTTGAATGTCATAGGCTCTTTTTTAACAAAATCGGGGGGGGGGGGGGGGGGGGGGGGGGGAATCCCCACCTACATTCATTCAGAGAGGGTACAGACGAGATAGACAGGAAGTAGACTAAAGGAGAGTTAAGCGAGCTGAAATGAAAAACTGCCAAGCCTGAAGGGATGACTTGTGCTTCTTGTATGTTGGGCGCAACTGTCGATGTCGTCAACTACTCGTCGCAGAATGTCGAGCGGAGTTGATGTTTTCTTGTCAAAAATTAAACTGTCATAGTTGTTGGACAGTCTTTTTTTCAAGAAAAAATCATGCCGATTGTGCTATATACCATCCATCCATTGCAAAAGTATTATTTTTCAAATGAATTGCTATATTCCAAGCCCTAAACTACGGAGCATGGAGGTCAAAATAATGAGGCACGTATTGGTCTTGTGTGCATCGCGCGAGTGATGAGACCAGAGCTTGCCCGGAGACCGTGGGCTAGACTTAACTCTTGGGCCAGAATCATCAGAGTTGGCTGATGCGTGTCTAGTGGGCCGGTCGTATTTTTTTTTAAAAAAAACGAAACCGGTCGTACATTGGGCCGGCCGAAAAACCCCGCGCGGCCACCACCTCGGCCAGGAGGCGCCTCCAACGATGAGAAGCTTCTATATGCAGGGTGTCAGGGGAAGTTATATGGAAACGCGGAGTAATAGGTTTACCAATCCGAAAATCATTACATAGTACTTCGTATATGATATATCCGACTCCGCAGTGTATTCCCCTTCTTAACTCTACCTAGCATATATCTGTCTCTCGTCCTCTTCTCCACAGCCACAAAGCCACGCTGCCATGTCAGAGGCCGAACCTGGTATAATTTGATCAAATAATAATAATACACTGAGTATTATTGCATACACACCTACACGTTTAAATTTTGTTACCAATTCTTGTATCGTTTGTTCATTTGTGTATTCAGGTTGATATATATGCTAACCATTTTATTCCCAGGGATCACTTGGTTTCCATTAAATCAAGAACTTTCGTGTGTGGGAAAACTTTACTTGCTTACCAATTATCGTTTTCCTGTACAATGTTGACTGGGGTATACATGTTCAGATAATTAGACCTTTATGTCCTTTAAAACAAAAACAAATTGAGGAATTTTGTTTCTGAATACTCCTTTCAGAATTCAGATCTGCAACATTGATATTTGGACTAATTTGGTTTGCACTTTTTTAACTTGGTCAAGGGTGTCCTGATTATCCATAAAAAATACCTTCATTGTGTGATGGTCTTAGATGGTAGCATTTACTCAAACAGATATGAATCAAATGAGACTCCTAGGATGTACATGAAGGTTCCTCTTTTTAGATATTTTGTATCTGCCTAGGGTTGTATCTTTTTACAGCTGCATGCTGATCATTTAGTTGTTTGTAGTGAAATGTTCCCAAAGCTTCTCTACCCAAACTGAATTGAGCTGAATAATGCTTATGTCATAGCAAGATACCTATACATTCTGAGAACTGCAGAACTGCATAATTCAGTTGCAACCCTGTATGCTTGAACCACATTCAGATAAGATATCAGAACAGAATGGATGTTGGCTCATGATCTTACACTTATGCAGGTCATGATAATTTGCATAACTCCGTTGACAAAGCCCTCCTGTTGAAGGTATTCACCAGTATCTTTGATTGCTGATATAATCAGACCAATTGTTATTTCTGGAGAGTGCATGCATTTTCGGATCAGCCTAATGCCCTAATATTACTATATTACGATTTCAGAGAAAATCATAAGAAGTTATGTTCTACTTAAATGGGATGTGTAATTACTTAGTAGGTAAGTGTCCATCCTCCTATATTGCTAAAGACTGTCAACTTTTAGATGAAGCTGTCGTATTGAAATTGGATTGACTGAGTGAATGTGCATGTGCAGGAATGATAGGTTCTGGAAAAAGTATTGTAGGGAAGAATATATCTGAAGTCTTGGGTTACTAAGGCTTTGATAGGTTTGTGTTTTTCTAAGAAAGTGAAGCACTAGCAGTTTATGAAGGTTTTCTTTAGATGTTCATGCTGATGCAGAGGTAAGACTTATTGCTCTGAATTATGTCTACAGTGACAAATTGGTGGAACAAGCTGTGGGAATGCCTTCAGTTGCACAAATATTCAAGGTTCATCGTGAAGCCTTCTTCAGGGATAATGAGGTAACGGTTGCTGAATTTATCTGCTACTCTTAACGCTCTCTGGTGCATGGTTTTTGTTTGTCTGTATTGGGTGCTTGTGAATATTAAATTCCTTTTTGGGTTTGTTTCATGCCTTGCAGAGTAGTGTCTTGAGGGATTTGTCCTCGATGCGGATATTAGTTGTTGCCACTGGAGGTGGTGCTGTTGTCCGGCCAGTTAACAGGTATCTATTCCATACTTTCAGTCAGTGTGCAGCACAGGCACAACACTGCACAAGATGGAAGTTCAGGCACCAGTATTGTGTTTTGTTCTGCTCTGCATTTAGAAATGATCCAGAGCGGTAAAAGGGAATAGTTATGGGTTTTGAATTAATGTGATATAATTTTACCATGGGATTGGTGTGACTAGAAGGGTTAACTAATTTAAGAAATTTATATCCTTAGTATGGTTGACTTTTTTACCCTAAAGATAGATTGACAAGCATCCAATTCTTATTGATCCGGAGCAAATGATAGAAATGTAAGTTCCCTGCCTAGGATTTATATAGGACAACCTGGAAGGAATGATCTGTATGTTAAAGTTCTATGTATACAAGTATGTTAACTGGATTTTAAGGCGGTCGAATAACTCTATTGGCCTATAATTTTGTTCCTCTCAGTTTGATCTCACCAATTGCCTATAACCATTGCCTCCTCCTGAAATTCATTCACAAACTACATGACCGCCAAGACCTTCCTTGGCAACGATGGTATCTGAGTCAACATGGCCAAGAGCTGGGCTCACACGATCCGGACAGCTACATTGCCAAAATTGTCTGCAAAGAGATCCAGAGATACCACTCCATCACTACCTCTCGAGTGGGGGACGGGAAGACAACAGCCTTTTGGCATGATCACTGGATACTCAGCACGACGCTAGCAGAAACTTTCCCAGCACTCTACTCCCATTCTATCAGACCACACATCCTCGTGTGTGACGCTTTGCACTCTCCCCTGTGCTCACAAATGCGTCCACGGCTGTCTCACTGTGCCGCTGAGGAAATGTATGTGCTGCAGAACTGCTTGACACAGGTAGCCTTGTCGGACTTGCCTGACATTCACTTCCTGGCTGATGCGCGCTCAAGAGTCTTCACCTCTGGTGCAGCTTACGAACAAATGCATTCCGGAGGCACACCAGCACCAGACCTTCTCCGTATCTGGAACACGCGCGTTCCGATGAAAATCAAGTTCTTCAGCTGGCTTCTGTACCATGGGCGCCTCAACAGCCGTGCTTCACTCTATCATCGAAACATTAAACCGATCGAGCAATCCTACTGTGAATGCTGTCCTGGCATTCTTGAAACTGAAGACCACATCTTCTCACAGTGTGATCGAGCCGTTACTGTCTGGCGCCGGATCGGCATCTCAGAATCGCTAATAGGATACCGACAACCTTGGTTTTTCGGCCATGCCATAGGTCTGCCCTCTGCAGTCCATCTCGATGTAATGTTGGTGATCCTCTGGCAGCTCTGGAAGGCAAGGAATGCCATGATCTTCGACAAGAAACTTGCTTCCCCAACTGACGTCATTCGGCATGCAATCGATGATCTAGACAAATGGAGCTGTCGTTACAGTAAGAACAAGAGACAGTTACAAAGCTGGAGAGATTATCTTTATTCACGCCTTCATGCTGCAACTCTGTAACACTTGCCCCTCCCCCCTGTACTCCTATCCTGGAATGCCAGGAGTCTATATGATGTAAATGTATCAATTTCTAATGAATGAATGTAGGTGGGGATCCTCCCCCCCGATTTTGTTCAAAAAAAAAGTTGTCATTTCTTGGATTTGTCGTTTGCTTCTATTTATCTAACAGTTATATCTTGTTACAAATTGCAATTATTCGTAGACACTATACCTCAACCTTAACAAATGCTCATGCAAAGGCTTAACCTATATAGTTTAAATTTTAGGCTGAGCCTTGTCTGTTTATCCAGATGAAGTATCTATGTCTTTCGTTCCAATCATGTTGAATACATGCATTTCCCTCATAATTTACATTGTTTCTAATCCGTATAAATGCTTTCTTCGTTAGGTTGGGCTCATGGCTTGCCGTGTGGGCACACGATCGACGTTCGGTAATCTGTTGCTGCTCAGCTATGGCTATATATCAGTCAAGTACCACTGAGGAGATACAGCATCTACGGATCAGAATTCCAACCTCAAAGGTGATCCCTGGTTTGAAATGGAAAAACTCATAAATTCAGAAGTCCTTGGTTTAAAAATTTCTTAAAGAGAAATGTTTCCTAATTGCTCTGTGGTATTCTACTTTTCCATTGGTTCATTTGAGATAACAGCATGCTTTTAGGGGTAGAGAGAATGTTGTTCATTTGAATATGAATTGTAAATTATGAATGCAATCCATTTGGAACAAGTGGTAATTGAAAGGTTTGTAGGATAAAAGACAATTTTTAAAAAATTGGATATGCGGTCATTTTCTAAATCAGTCTGCATTAGGATTAGTAAAATTGTTCTCCTTATGAAGTCAGGTAAGAGATGCAATTATTCCACTTGTCCTGATTTCTACATTGAATTCCTTTTGAATTAACTAGGGTTAAGGAAAGAGGTGCTGATGGCTCAACTGGAGGCTTAAATTTCAGAAATTGTAGCTCACTTTTCAATTTCAGTTCAGTGATAGGTTGGAGTTAGGGTCAGTTTGAGTCATTTGCTTTTAGTTAGAGACAGGTCTAGAAATTTAGAAGTTGTGCACTTTCAGAATTCCTCACAAATTAGAAAGTTAATAACTCTTTGCATGTTTTACCTGGCCTGTATTCATATGAAATATGCATGTTACGTGATACAAAAATTCAGAAAGTTCAGAACTGTTTGCATCTACTGTTATGATGGTTAGTTTCCTGTCTAGAAGTATTGAAGCACATTGCATTTGTAAACTTCAGTGTTGCAGCGAAGGCTTTTGTCTTCACCAAGTTCTATCCCATCGATGTGATCCCCAATTGAAATGGAAAATGAGGAGCAAAGTGAAACTGCAACAATGGTGTGGGCCGCAACGGTAATATATTTAGATTATTTCTAAATTGGCATGACTTCTAGCCATGTCAGCTGAATTTTGCAGCAGGTATAATGATTATTTGACAATCTAATTTTTTGTCACTATAAAAAAATGGAAAAACGTTGTTTCCTTTTTTTTTTTTTTGCATACTAATTTAGTAAATGTGTAGTCTGATGAGGACATCACTCCTATGGATATACAAGAGGATTCTCCGCTGGACATTCAAACCATTCAAGGTCCAATCACAAGAGCTCGCGCGCGACAATTAAATTTAGAGGTGAGCTCGCTCCTAAGTGTTTGTATTAATAGTTGTGAGAATAGTTTGCTACCTAATGTTTATAATGTGGTTAGGAACCAAGGAGAGGACCAGAGAACACATGGAGAGGAGCATGGAGGCGTGGAGGAACAGCAAGGGACGCCCAAGCCACATGGAGGTCCAATACAATTCAACTTCGAGTCCACCTCGGAGTCCAGGAACAGCCTGTCGTAGATTGGACGCCCAGGCCACATCCGAAGTCCGATTTCGACGATCCACATATGGTTAGAAAGATAATTTCATGAAGCTTCCAATGGCGTTGGTTTGATGCCCAAATTCATTCTGAGTCGTCAGAAATCGTCCGAGGAAGTTGGTGCCCAGAATCTGTCCCGGTGCTGTGACACCGTATCTTGGCCCTTGGGCCGTGTATCTTTGCTGAGCCCATTAGGGGCGCATCCAGGGAGGGAGTCACGCCCCTAACCCCTATATTTCAGTAGCCACCGCCCTCGTTAGGGTTTGGGTTTTGCTTTAGATCATTCTGTCTTCGAACAGTCGCCGTTCTTCGGTTTGTAGAACCCCAACTTGTGTGTTTAATCATTCATCTGTAGATTGTCACCAAATTGAGAGCTGTGTTCTTTCGAGTTCTTGCTTGTGTTGTTCGTTTCGCAGGCAGAGATTATCCTTCTTGACAAGGTCAACCGGATCGTGACACGGTTGATAACCAGAGGAATCGTGGTGCTAAGATTGCAGGGATTTCGGGTCTTTGGATCTGAAGCCGGATCGGTGTGTCGCGTTCCGCCAAAAACGAGAGTTATCTTTCCCTGACGGAAGATCGGGCCCCTAGTTCCCATCATAGTCTCCCTTCTTTTCTGTTGAATAGGTTAAGAAGATTGATATTAGCTCTTTATTCCACTCTTGATGTCACTTGCTACAGTACCTAATATAATAAATGTAAATCTGCATTCCCTCTGTTATCTTTTGTGGTACTACTTTAGGCTAAAGTAGTTTCATTGAGCAACCACAGGTCAATATGTGTCAATTGCATCCTAACTGAAACTTAATCATGTTGCTTTGGAGCTCTGGTAGGCATGACAATTTTGTGCCCATTTAATTTTTTATTTTTCTCACTATGATTTCCAGTTTAGGAGGTGATAAGTTTAATTGTGCTACTTCTTTATAGAACTTATTATTTTCATAATAATAATTTTTTTTCAAAATGTGTGAAGTATTTCAAAAATTAAGTATATCCCTTTTCTAGCAGGAGTTCGTGTAAACTTTGCGGAACATGGTGATTCATACGGGCTCTGAGTTCATTCATCCACAAGGACATCAGTGACTTTTTTTTTGTGTTGGCTATTGACCTGGACCGTGAAGGGAGGATGGCACTCTGGATGTGGTGGCGGAATACGACCTGCATTGGGCATTGCCACGATGCTTTGAGGTTCACTATTGCAAGGTGTTACAGCTAATTAATGGATATGATTTAATCCCATCCTGAGTAGTATTCTATTAATCACCACCATTCGATTGAGTACAACTAAACCATGTTGGACAGTTCATTCCTTTTCTTTAGGAATAACCTTCTGTATGAATGTGACAGTATCAGCAATTTTTTAGTACTCATGATCATAGAAAAACTGTAGTATCTTTGTTTCAGATGTATTAGTGCTGTTAAGAAAAAGCTAAAGAATACTAATCTTGCTCTATGTTCAGTAGTGTAGATAGAATTAGCTTCCTGTGATCTTTCTTTTGTTCCTTGTTAGTCTGAGTAGCAGTTCGTGTAGCTCTGGCTGTAACTTCAGTAATGCCCTGACCCATGTGTCTCTTTTCTTGCTGCTCTCTCCTTTTCTTCCTAATATTCCTTTCTTAGATTTTAAGGATGTATAGCCCATTTCTAGACAATTAACAAATATATAATTACCATTTCTGCATCAAAAGCATATGGGTCAAGCTTTATCTTCTAACTGATAGTCTGATTACTAAACCTTCACAGATTTTATATGATCAATCACATCAGATTTATCTATGAATTATCTTTTCAAATTCATCAAAATTATCGTTTTGGTGGTGCTGCTAAGTGAAAGCTTGGGCAATTATGCCTCCATGGCTCTGAAGAGATTAGTCGAAGAAGAATGAGTGATGGAAAAATGTAATAGTTGCTGTTACTAGGCTCCAATGTAATAGGGAAGGTGGGACTGTAGAATGAATGGCACCATCTATAACCCCTATGCCAGAGCATTAGTCTTCTTTTAATAATGTGTTTACAACCACAGTTCTAACCTTTTCAAAAATATGAATAATTTTGTCCATTATTTATAACACGCGCCTGGGCGCGTGCACCTTACTAGTATTAATTAAATAATTTTCAATATGGTATAATAACAACGGGACCTGCGACACCGTAAAAAAGCATCAACCTCTAGGTGGTAATTCACGAGTCATTAAACAAGCAATGTTTCTGTTATGGTCGGCATCGTCTACCAGAGGAGGAGCAAGGAGCGTGGCGGCCAGAACGTGGACGCGTGTGGCAACAACCGACGAGGAGCGCGTCGGGGAAGTTGGTCTTAGTACGTCCAGTCCGTTTCGTGTTAGCGTGTGCGTGCGTAACTTGCGTTGTATCAAGTCTTCATGTACTGAACCATTGCGATGGAAAGAGGCAAGCTGGAGATTGAGTAAATCTCTTCAGCGCTTGGGACAAGTGCTCTCGTGCACCGTGAGTTCTAGTGCTCGACGCCGGCGGTCAGGACGGCGTCGCGTCATCGCCGCCGCCGCTCTCCGTCCCCTCGCCCTCCATCTTCCCACAGCTACTTCCTCAGGAGATCGAGCTCCAACAATCTGGTATCAGCATTGTCAGGCCCCATGTCGTCGACATCCAGCGCCAGCGCTTCCATCGGCGACATCACCTCCTCCGCCGCGCTAATCCCCTGCACCACCCTCCCACTGCCCACCACCATCGCCCCACCACCCACCACCATCGCCCCACCGTCCACCGCCCGCTGTGCCCGTCGCTTCCCTCGACATCCTAATCTACGGGTTGCAGCGGCAGATGGGTGCACTCGCCACACGCATCTCCGGCGTCGAGGATCGCGCCGTAGGAGCCGCAAGCGGTTCGTCCGGTCCGCCCCGGCGCACTTCTCCTGCGGTCTCGCCGGTTATGGCGGCACCGGCCACCACAGCAACCGTCGTCCACACGACGGCAGCTACCCACCCCATCCCAATCACCCAAATCCCCTTTCCTCACTCCCCAATCCCCATCGCCAATTCCGCTGTTGGGCAGCGCACCACCGCACACTTCGGCTGATCATGGCGAAGCTATAGCCGTGCCACGCTTCCACAAGCTCTCCTTCCCCACGTTCAACGGGAAGGATGATCCGCTTGGCTGGCTAAACCGCTGCGAACACTTCTTCCGCACGCAGCAGACCGGCGACGTCGACAGAGTGTGGTTGGCGTCGTTCCACATGCTATGACGGGCGTCGCGCAACACTGGTACTACATGCTTGAACGCGACGTCGGCGCCGCCGACTGGTCCCAGTTCAAACTCCTTTGCCAGCAGCGCTTCGGCCCGGCACTGGGAGTGAACCACTTGGTGGAGCTCGCCCGTCTTCCCTTCGGCGGCTCCGTCGAGGCGTACCAGGAGGCGTTCTTGGCACACGCTGGCGCGCTCACCGCGACTCAGCAAGTCAGCCTCTTCACCGGGGGACTTCCAGAAGCGCTCCGCATCGACGTCGAGCTTCAGGCGCCCGAAAATCTTCAGCGCGCCATGGTGCTCGCGAGGGCATACGAACGCCGCACGTCAGCGATGTCCGGTGCCGGCGTTCCACGACCTCCACGGCTGCAGGCTCGCCCCCAACCCCAAGGCGGTTCCAGTACCTCTATGACGCAAGCGCTGGTGGCTCCGGCGTCAACCGCTCCACCGCTCCGCCCGTTCAAGCGACTTTCCCCGGCAGAAATGACGGAACGGCGCAGGCAAGGCCTGTGCTACAACTGTGACGAGCAATATGTTCGCGGCCACAAGTGTCCTCGCCTCTTCTACCTAGAGGTTGCTGACTACGACGACGACGTTCCTAAGGAGTCCATCCCATCAGGCGACGAGCAGCCACCGCTCATCTCCCTACACGCCATCACCGGGATACGCGCTGAGAACACCATGCAGCTGCGCGTCTCGGTGGGCGGCCGAGTACTCACGGCGCTCCTCGACTCGGGCTCCACGCACAACTTCGTCAGCGATGTCGCCGCGCACCTGACGGGCATCCGGTTCCAGAGCGGCAACGGCGCGCAAGACGTGGTGGCCAACGGAGACCGCGCGCGTCGCCTGTCGCGGCGTGGCACACGACGTCGCAGTCTGCATCGGGCAGGAGGACTTTGCAGTGGACTGCTACGCCATTCCTCTCGACTGCTACGACATGGTGCTCGGTGTTCTGGCGCCACGGCCCTGGAACGGCGTGGGCTGCTCACGTTCAGGCCCTCCTCCCGCGAACCGTCTTCACGCCGTGCGCGCCAACGAGCCGACACTGCTCGAATGGCTACTCCAATCCTTCGACGATGTGTTCGCGATGCCGTCCGGCCTTCCCTCGCCACGGCCATGCGACCACCGCATTCATTTGAAGCCCAACACCGAGCCGGTTGCAGTGCTACCATACCGCTACCCTCAACTGCAGAAGGACGAGCTGGAGGCGCAATGCACCACCATGCTTGAACAGGGGATCATCCGACCAGTGCATCACCGTTCTCTGCCCCAGTTTTACTTGTGAAGAAGCAAGACGACACGTGGAGATTTTGTGTTGACTACCGTGCTCTCAATGAAATGACAGTCAAAGACAAGTTCCCAATTCCGGTGGTTGAACAACTTCTCGATGAACTGCACGGAGCCAAGTTCTTTCACCAAGCTGGATCTCCGCTCCGGCTACCACCAAGTACGCGTCCACCCGGACGCCGTGGCCGACGGCGTTCCGGACGCATCATGGGCATTTTGAGTTCTTGGTCATGCCTTTCGGACTGTCCAATGCGCCGGCGACGTTCCAAGCTCTAATGAACATGGTGCTTCGTCCGTTCCTACGCCGCTGTGTACTCGTCTTCTTCGACGACATCCTAATCTAATGAGCAATTGCAGCATGTTCGAGCCGTGCTGGAAGTTTTGCGTGCCAACAAGCTTCATGTCAAGCGCTCCAAATGTTCATTTGCCACCACGACAGTTTCCTACTTGGGGCATGTCATTTCCGCTGAGGGAGTTGCCATGGATGAAACAAAGGTCGAGTCAGTCGCGTCGTGGCCTCAACCACGCTCGGCCCGTGGCCTGCGCGGGTTCCTCGGGCTCGCTGGATACTACCGGCGCTTCATCAAAAACTTTGGTGCCATTGCAAACCCTCTTACCCAGCTCTTGAAGAAAGACATGTTCCATTGGTCCGACGAGGCAAGTTCAGCGTTCACAGCACTCAAGGAAGCATTGACCGCAGCCCCCGTATTACAACTCCCAGACTTCACCAGAGAATTTATGGTTGATTGTGATGCGTCTGGGTTTGGCTTTGGAGCTGTTCTCCACCAAGGCGAAGGGCCACTAGCTTATTTCAGCAAGCAATTCGCGTCACGCCATCTGAAAGTGGCAGCATATGAAAGAGAGCTGATCGGACTTGTGCAAGCAGTGAGACACTGGAGACCTTACCTATGGGGCCGACATTTTCTAGTTCGCACGGATCATTATGCGCTCAAGTTCATGCTCGACCAGCGACTCTCAACAATACCACAGCATCAATGGATTAGCAAGCTTTTTGGGTTCGACTTCAGAGTGGAGTACAGGCCGGGGCGCCTCAACACCGTGGCCGACACACTCTCGCGTCGCGACGGCGAGGACATGGCGGTGCACGCGATCTCATCGCCCACGTTTCAACTCTACGACGAGCTACGAAGCGAAGTGACGACCACACAGGAGCTCGCTGCACTACGGGACGCGATCCTCGACGGACGACACGACGAGACTTGGCGCGTCCACGACGGGCTCATCCTCCACCACGGCAAGATCCACGTTCCATCATCGTCAAGCCTACTGCCCGAGATCCTTCAAATGGCACACACCGCCGGACATGAGGGCATCCAGAAGATGCTCCAACGACTCCGCAACGACTTCAACGTCGAGCGGGACCGCCACCTCGTCCACGACTACGTCCGTACATGCTCCACGTGCCAACGTAATAAGATCGAGGCGCTGCACCCCGCCGGCCTGCTCCAACCTCTACCAGTACCATCACGAGTGTGGGCGGACATCTCCATCGACTTCATTGAAGCCCTTCCCAAGGTAAATGGCAAGAGAGTCATTCTTACAGTTGTGGATCGCCTGTCGAAGTACGCGCACTTCATTCCACTCGGCCACCCCTACACGGCGTCCTCCGTCGCGCGTGGACATCGTATGTCTACACGGCTTTCCGGAGTCCATCGTCAGCGACCGCGATCCGGTGTTCACAGGGCACGTTTGGCGTGATCTGTTCAAGCTCTCGGGCGTGAAGTTGAAGATGAGCACGGCGTTCCATCCACAAACCGACGGCCAATCCGAGGCGACGAACAAGACCATTGCTATGTACCTCCGCTGCATCACTGGAGATCGTCCGCGTGCGTGGCTCGATTGGCTTCCATGGGCGGAATACTGCTACAACACGGCGTTCCACTCCGCACTCCGAGCAACCCCGTTCCAAGTAGTGTACGGCAGAGCTCCGCCACCTTTGCTGTCGTACACGGCTGGTACCGCGCGCACGGACACCGTCGACACCCTGCTGACGGAGCGCGACACTTATAAACTAAATGAGCAATAAAAAGGGACAAAAAAAAAGAACTACAAAGAGAAGTTTCAATTGATAGAGCATGCAAGCTGCACCTTATATATGGTCAATTTGTTCATGCATTGAAAACAATCGTCCATGCTCAGAATCATGTCATGAAAAGTATTTTTTTTTTTGTGATAAGTATAAAAATAAGCTCTGCTGGCAAAACAATACGCTGAATAAGGAATCCAATGAAACCATATTAGAAGCATTGAAGGATCTCTAATTAATACTTGCGTTACAAGGTTTGCTGTTTGCACTCAGTTGCAAGTGAAACAAACATCAGCCAAGCCAAGTTGTACGTTACCTTCTGGCTATGTGAAATATGCCCGACCACTGGACAACAGATTAATAAGGTTCGTCAGCAAGCAGCAAGCTATGCATATAGTCCGCACAATGCGGAAAATGCACTCTGCCATCACCTGTAATAGAAGCTTGCCCACCGAGGTTCTCATAGAGAGCTTCGATGAAGTCTTCTTTATAACATGCAGCAAATTCCTACAAAACAGAAAGTGGGATATTCCATGATTAGACCGGGAAAATATTTGTTCTATACGCTTTGGAAATAACAGAATTGTGCTGTATTGTGTAGAATTCATCTCTTTAGAGTTCATTCATTGTATGAAATTCATCTCTTTGGAGGGATTCTTTTTTTTTATGCTACATGTTTATTACATATGTGCTATCAATGTAGCAGCGGCTACTTTTTGTAACAACTGTGGTATGATGCATCTGCTTTTGTGGATGTCTGAAGCCGGAATTTTATACATTATCTAAAGAAAATGAAATTCATGTACGTTTATTGTTTGAGTGGATTTGACATGTAAACTGTTGCAAAAGATAGAAAATCAAGTCATGCACCGTGTGGTTTAAAATTAAACTTAATCTCTCTAGCCTGAAAAGGCCCCAAAAATCTATATTGAACGGGATGTACGTTCTGTTGTGAAACACGTCGTCAACGGTTGGATCTTCTCCCTCTCGCGTCTCTCACGACAAGCACACAAGAACAAGTATAAAGTAGACAAGAGACAATATAGGTGGAGCTTCTCTTTATTCCTCAAATCGATGTATTACAATGGGGTGCTCCTCCGATTATATAGTCCGAACTAAGGCTAGAGATTATGGTAAGAGCCCACAAGCAACCGGACAAAGTCTAGGACTTCTAGTCCTCCTTTCCTTCTCGGAAAGTCCAGTTGTTTTACAACACTCCCCCTTGGGCGATTACCGCAAATGCATATGCCTCATCAAAAACTTCATCCGAAAACCCAGTGGAAAAAACGGTTCTTGAAGAAAAGAGTACATATCAACCGCAATTGTATTGCACGTGTTGCCTCATCAAAAACCTTATGTGAGAAACCTTCAAGTAAAAACTCACAAAGGGAAAAAAGAGTACAACATTAAACCTTCTGGTTATACACAATTCTATATTTACTATTCTTCATGAATAGTGATGAATCTTCAAGATTTATGCATGAACTTCATGATTCTTGCACTAATAATCTTCATGATCTTAAATAATCAAGTGGTAAACCTTCACGGTAAATTCAAAAATTAATCATCAAATTGATTCCTTTTGAGTAACAACATGATTAAAAATATGCTCCCCCTCATGACGACATCCTTTAAACTTCAGTGTTCAATAATGTCTTAGTTACATTCT
The DNA here is from genome assembly GCA_015476505.1 of Urochloa ruziziensis. Classification (NCBI taxonomy): domain Eukaryota; kingdom Viridiplantae; phylum Streptophyta; class Magnoliopsida; order Poales; family Poaceae; genus Urochloa; species Urochloa ruziziensis. Next base: position 40,496,029 of record CM027119.1, on the reverse strand, counting down.
ACATAAATGTGTACGAGTACAATAATTAGTCCTTCAAAGACTTAACTATGATAAAGAGCAATGATTCAAGCATTAATAACCACTTATTAATTGTGCAATACCAAATAAACTTTATCCATTCAAAGGAATACGGGGCTAATAAGTTTCAATTTCACATATCTTCTAGATATTTGATTTCAAACTTCAATATTCAAATTTGAAATAATACCAACTCTATCTAAGTGGATTCTAGTTTATAACCAATGATCTATTCACTAGATCTTCAAAAATGGCTTATTTCACTACAGATAAATCAGACTTCACTTTGGCATTTGAGGGGATAATTCAAATCGCCAATCACCAAAATACCTTCTGTGGTATGTGAGAATACTTACTATCAATACTAGATAGCTATGCACAAGTGCTTAAATGGTACATTCAGGACCATATGATTCCTCACTTCATTCTTAATTTATTTGGGTCTGTATAAAGTTAATTCATATCTTCGAGATTATTGGTGTTCATTGAGGAAATGACAGATAAGTCATTCATTGACTATATCCTTCAAGGATTTTGTAATTCATTCTTCAAGAATAGCATTTCTCTTATGTGAGAAATCCTCTCATGCAAGAGAGAAGTGATTTACATGATCCTTTTAACTTGAGTTCTTCAATGAACTATTTTAAAAGTGTTATTCACAATAAGTCATTCTATGACTTTATTTCCTTCCAGGATTTAGCTCTTCTAGAGATTTTAACAGAAATATTATCTACCTTAGACATTTAATACTTGGTATGAGATTTACTTTTAATTCCTTCTAGGAATGATGAGTCCTTCAAGGATCAGCTATGAATTTTCCGAATCCACTAATTAACTGCATAATATTTAATTTATTCTTTCCATTTGCCAGATAAGTAGCAAAATATTCATTCATACATAATGTGAGTTTGTTAGTCTTTTGAAAGACCTATGAACCATTTCATTTCACCATATCATTATTCATAATGACTTATGTAACTTGAACTTGCAGGTTCAAGTATATTCTTAATGGTTTAACCTCAATTGCATTTTTTTCATTGACCCGATATGAGCGCTTCATGCGACTCTGTCATGGACTTTATTTGTGGATCCATGTACTCATTAGAGAAACATTTGCAATGATAGAGCTAATGTTGTTGACATTTATTCTTTTCTCCTATATCTTTAGGATAAGACTATGATATAGTCAAATAATATATACTATCCCAACACAAAATAGTGTGCGTGCTTTGTAGTGTTAGGTTTTCATCTTCATGATGATCATTCTTAATTTGTGAGTTATTTGACCATGATGGTCTTCTTTCTAGAGTTCTATGGAGGTTTCAGTAAAATTTGTATGACAAGTTCATTTAATCCAAAAACAAAGGCGTCCCCGTGGATTTTAAATTAATGATCAAGTCATTTGTTATGGTGAGTATATTATTAAATACCCGGGATATACCACACATAGCTTTATGTTTACTACAAGTAAACTTAACTTCTGGTTAATAACTTCAGGTCGTTTCTCCTAATCTCCAGTTTCCCATTTTGTGAGTATTTATTATGTGCACATTCTCACTGGGATAAAATTCTTCAAAGAGTTTCACTTCAAGTGTGTTTCCACATCAGGTGGTGCCCTTCATGGGCTTCCTCACATTTAAATATTCTGGCATTATACTTAGCTTCATGCGAGTATGATTTAGTGCGTGTTTTTATTCGTGCTTCAAGCTTCCAAGAATATTTTATGAAGATCATTATTCCATTCTATACAAGGCATTCATATAGGCTTTCTCTCCCCCTAATGCCAGTATTACATCTTCATAAACAATAGCATACTTCCAATAATATCCCCATGAGCTTTACATAATGGAATTTCAAATCCATATTTTTAAACTTCAAGTTAATGCCCATGTATGCTAATATGGTGAAATTTCACGCACCTAATTTCAAAATTTAGTTGTTATTTGTTATGCAGTGAGCTAGACTTTATTTGCATGGGTATGTTCTGCAAACCTACAAATTTGCAAATCTAAAAGGTCTACAAGACTATTTTATTGTCTAACTTCTTTATTTAGCCTAAAATATTTCAATTCAAATACTCATACGATATACTTTAAGCTCGCGTTTATATTTTGCAACATTAAATCTACATGAAATTTCTTTTAATTGCTTGTTCATTCATAGAATTTCCTCATATGCCTTAATATTTTGAACCCATAAATGTGAAATAGTTTTCCACACAATGAACTAGCAGGTCCATCTTTTATTTGTCCGCAAACTCATTCTAATTGAGTCAATCAGTTTCTAATTGATTGAAAAAATCGTTATTGTCCCGATTTCAAATTGGTTTGCTCCCCTTGATCTCAACCTACTTGATGACTTCTAGTCATATTGTACATCTGCATTAAATGCACAAATTGGGTCAGCGTGCAAGCTGATTGATAGTGCGTTGTGATGGCTGGCTGACTATCTTAACAGTGAGAGCTGCTACTCAACAGGAGAAACTTGAGTATGTATAGCATGCGAGATAATACAATGAAAACAATAGTATTGTGGCTTCTAGCCAACATAAAGCGGAATTTAGTCATAATACCCATGCAAAGGCTAATAATGTAGTAACATGCAGGTTCTCACATTATTGTGAAAAAACTATTAACTAGTCATTCTCAGTGACACAGTGGTATATATGGATTATAGAGGCTATGCACAGAGCTTCAAGCTTAGTCATTACAATGACCATAGCTACAGGCCAACTTGCGCGTTGGTTTGTCCATCAATCTAACAGGATGTAGCTCTAAACCAACAATACTACAAGATTAGGGATATGCCTATTAGATTTTTCAAGTTTATCCACATTCTTTATATGTCTCTATGCCCCAAATTTCTTCTTTTTTCATATCGTAATTGCACTTCAGGTTATGCTATCTTTCAAGCATAATCTATGAACTATTTCAAATATTACATAGAATTAAACTATACTGCTAGTATATTTATGGATGATATGAAATCCACATAGTTGTACAATGTACAATAATGTGGTTTGGGTAAAATAAACTTCTAGTTAAAGGGCTTATGTATTCGGTACATAGTTGAGTAATATACAATTTCTAGACTAAATTGAATCTTCTGAGTTCAATTAAAAAGTATGTACAATAGTTAATGTGCTTCATAAAAATTCAATTTCTGTTCTACCTTCATGGTAGAAATGCACAATAACCGTAATCTTCATGGTTATTTGAGACTTTTAGTGGAAAGTTTGTTTCAAATAATTATCAAATAGGCAATTCAAAACAATTATTTACAATATTCAACAGGTAATTCTTTATTTATTTCATGAGATTAAAGTTATTACTTTAGGTAAAAATTGCTACAAGCAAGTGGGCATAAGATAAGGTGAGAAAAACCTATACAGAGGTAAGAAACACTAATATATTCTTAAAATTTTGCTAAACCTCTAGTATGGAGAAAAAGTAATTGTTCTCTCTTCGTGAGCATAACCAAATTCTTCATAAATATAATTAACAATACACTTTATGTAGAAAATTCTATTTATGTATGGTTAAGGGGTGAGTATGAAACTTCTTTGTTTCAATGCATCTCCCCCTGATCCTAACATCACTTCAGGAATGTATCTTATTTTCCTTCCAATTCTATAATTTATGCATCACATAAAAATATTTTCTATATTGAGTTTATGCGTATTCTTCTTGAATTTCAAAAATACCTGCGTGGCAAATAATGTGATTCTTCAAGAAAACACATAAATTTTGTATAACTTCATGTTATTTATAAACTCAAATAGTTGGCATAAAACTTACAAATTTACTGCTATTGTAAAATCATAATGCCATGTTGGAAGAAAAATACGTTGTTTCACATGGACAAAATAACTTTCAAAGTTATATAGCATTTCTTCTTTAAATTATACATTACTATACTTTAAACCAATGATAAAAATTTCTTCTAGAAATAGTGGACTTCATGTCACTTCCTACATTATTCATACAATTGCTACAAGCATACTTCATGTGTTTAAATGCATGAAACAAGTGCAAAATTAATTAAGGTTGGTTAATCTATTCAATATATTTGTTATTTTCCCAGAATTAGCAAAAATTATGCCACATTTATCACTGCTAGGAAAAAAATGACACTCTCAGGGGTGTAACATGTCTAAGGTTCTTCAAGATTTGAGAGAGGTCATAAACCTAAAACCATTTTCTATGATTAAAGGTAAATTTCTAGCACTTCAGGGATTAATGGTTCAAATTTTCAGAATTATGTATCCATTAAACATGCTAGAAAAAGATAAGTATGAACCTCAAAGGGCCTAAAACCACGGCACTATTTTACTGAATTTATGTGTACATAAAAAAAGTAAAAATAATTCACGTAAATATATATAAACTTAATCCGCCACAAGAACCAATTGTCCTAAGTTCTTTTTTCTGCTAGAAAAAATATATAAGCCCACATTTCATAAAAACAGGGTTAAAACTGCATGTTTATGTCTGTGATTGGATTTTCTTTCTGAAATCCATAAGGTAATTCACAAATTTCCACAATTCCTCTTAGCTGGACCCTTTCTCCTTTGGTTTTATTTTTTGTAAAAAGTACCACGATCCCTTAATTGGTGTGGTTCATGCGCTGTTGGGCGGGCGATCCACGATGACAGCAGCGGTATGTCGCGGGGTGACACTGTGTGACTGCATTCAGCTCGGAGCGCCTCAACGGTTTTCACGGTTACAGACCGTGATAGGGTGGAGGTTACGACTGTGAGCCGTGCTGGGAGCGGTGGCAGGCTGCGTGTGTGCGAGTCTTTGCGAGGTAAACATCGGTCACTTCGGGCGGCCCAGCGCGTGTGGGTGCGGCGAGGCCGGCAGCACTGCAGGACCGGCACATGCGAGTGGGACTCGGGATCGAGATCGACTACGGGTGTGACTCGATCCCAGCTTTAGGCTTGCGTGGTGAGGTGCAACTTCAGTGCACGAACAATATGGAGGTATGTGGCTGTTATTTGACTTCAGGCTGATGCGACAGCAGGCTCAGGTGCTCGCTTCGGACGAGGACACATATATGGTGAGCTTGACTACAACTACAAGTGGGACTCGGTCAGTGGGCAGGACTCTGTTTCTGGCAGCAAAACGACTAAGTTCGACAGGGCTTGGTTGCGAGCAAAGAGGCACACGACTGCAAGCATGGTGGATGCGGTTGAGTCAGCTTCGGGCCGGGTGGGATCAAATTCGAGCGATGTTGTTTCAGTAAGACGGCGGAACCATAAGCTGTTCACCACCTATCTGCTTGAAGGTTGGTCATCGATGTGCGAATCGACAGCTAAAGATTTTGCCGTTTTTCTTTTATATATTCTTGGTGTTCAAGCCAACTTTGTGGCGGCGGAATTCAGCCCGTCCACGTTCATCCATGCAGAGATGATCGTGTTCCTCACGTGCATGAGGAATTAGTTCATCCTACATTGCTATTGTTGCCCGCGACCAACAAAGTAGATTGATATATTGAAAATAAACGTACTTCTTATTTGTTTTGATCAATTCCATCTACTAAGCTATATCGACTTTCATACTTTGTTCATGATGCCAATTGATCTACTCCACTTGCCGCGTAGGGCAGTTATCAGTGGATACATACCGCGTAGGGCGTTAGGCATTGTCGTAGACATGCCTGCTTGATGGCGAGTCGGTACAGATCCGTTCGCTGGCGACGTTGATGTAGTCGACGTCGTCGAAGTAGTCGTTGGCGAGGACGACGGCAAGATCGCCGGCGTCGAGCTGCTTGGTGGTGACTCCTCCGGCGTAGTCGACGAAGAGCGATCGTGCTGATAACGTGTTGTGAAACACGTCGTCAACGGTTGGATCTTCTCCCTCTCGCGTCTCTCACGACAAGCACACAAGAACAAGTATAAAGTAGACAAGAGACAATATAGGTGGAGCTTCTCTTTATTCCTCAAATCGATATATTACAATGGGCTGCTCCTCCGATTATATAGTCCGAACTAAGGCTAGAGATTATGGTAAGAGCCCACAAGCAACCGGGCAAGGTCTAGAACTTCTAGTCCTCCTTTTCTTCTCGGAAAGTCCAGTTGTTTTACAACACGTTCCTCGTCCTCTACTTTTGATATTTCAAGCAAAGCAAGTTTCATCTCAAAATTATTTAGCGGGTTTCCAAATTAACCATGTCATCTTCTGTTTGTTTTTCCCATCACTAGTAAAATTGCCCGTGCTAACGCTACGGCAGCAATAAAAAAATATTTATTAAAAAGTACAATGATCGTGTTAATGCTACAATAACAGTCAATAATAAGATGGATTAAGGTTGATGTGGTTCATACACTGTTGGATACACAGCAAAGATACTTAACATAGCAAAGAACGTCACAACTATTGTATCTTTTGGAACCACCTAGATCCTGATGGTCTTAAGAAATTCTTGTATTTCTTCAGGAAAGTCGCCTTAAATTCATTCTTATTGTACTTCAAGATGTGAACCAAGAACTTAGTTCTCAATACATTCCTATCCTGCACATGAATTTTAATAAAACATTGTCTGAGAAGAATAATTAATTATAGAATGTTATGGAACAAGCATTAAAAATGAGGGTGCTCACAATGCAAAGAAAAGAAAATCAAACCAAAGCACTGTACATTTTGGTAATAGTATGGAATGAAATAGATGTTAGACCCACACAAAAGGGAAAGTTATTTCATTGATGCAAAGAGTTACTCCATTAGTACAGAGAGTTAGTCAAACAAAAACATTTGGTTTGGCAAGCATGAATAAAAAATAATCAAGCTCAGCAACAGAGGTGCATCATATCCAACTTGTTACCTGTAGTTTTCATATAAATTTTGTCGTTTTGCCTTTTGTGAATGATAAGTGCCTACTGATTTGAAAATAATAAATAAATAAATTACAGTTCAAAAGATAGATCTATTTTACGGGCTACAAATGAGGAGTTGAAGTCTTTAGCATGAGGTTTAATAGTCTTAACTTCATTGACTTATTTGAATGCAGCAAAATAGGCATCCCGAAATCACCAGGCAGCAAGAAAGGGTCTAATCAAAATCTTTGCATCAGGGACCAAGAAAAATAGGTAGAACAGATGTACCTCAAAACAATGTCATTTGGAGTAGCTCCTGAATGGAAGCAGCTTGTTCAAAGCACCTTTTTGTTAATCTGTCCTAAAACCACTGAGTTATTTTTTTTGGGATGGATGGAGTATTTGCAAACCAACCATACTGAACTACTGGCAAAAATAGTAGCCATGAGCCTATAAGCATTATCTTATTCTGAATCCTAGTTAAAAGAAATTCCATGAAAACGATGAACTAAATTTTATCGCCGGTGTGACTGCTATACCTCTGGTTCAACAGTGGTCAGAGTGGATTGCACAGCCTCTCCTCCTAGCGGCATCTTCTCGGACTCTGAACAAAATTCTCTTCCTTTGTCTTTCCTCTTCTTGCTTTAAAGAACAACAGAAGGCTCTAAGATCTGAATCTTTTGAAGCAAGAACAGCTGTGCAATATGCCCATTGCCCATTATACCCGCTTTCCTCAATATGCATAACCAGTTGTTAATCAATAAGATTGCAGGCATGTGAAGTAATCCTCAGTACATGTGAACAAATAGCATGTTTAAGCTTCATTTTCCTCCATTTTATAGGTTTAACAATGAGATGGCGGAGCCACAATTCCCAAACACCCAAGGGTAAAAACCAGGCAACTATATATATCACCCAGTACTGAGGATTACTGGCCCATTTTCACCTATAAACCTTCTAACTCTATCATCAGGTTGAGGACACGGCAAGCATTTCGCTTGTGTGTTTTCGTCCATGTAGCACTCTTTTTAGTAGTGCTAACCCATTGAACTCTCTTCTGAACAGCCTGCTCGTGCATCAAGAATATGTTAATCTGTCTCAAGGAAATGGAAGAGGCTGTTCTATGGACTATGGAAGAATATCGTTGAGAAAAAGAAACAGATGCACACCTTATAGTCAAAGTACATAAGTAGTGCCATGGAGAAAACTTTGAGCCTTCTGGTTATGGTGTTTCCCGATCCCATTATCAGTTGGCTAGTCAGGACAAGCGATAGCAGAAATTTAGGCACAATCTAGGCTCCTTACAAGCTAGTTAGTCTTCTGCAATGTCATAATAAGTTCAATAAAGAAGACACAATTAGTAACTTATTAGGCCTTCGGCTTCCATAGAGAAGACATGTATCATGCAGTCAGCTCAACTGTATTAAGATTTAGAACTATAGTTCTTCATTCTCTGGACAGTTGAGACAGTGACTTGACATGACAACCAAATTTACATGCCAGCTTCCATTTATGTGAAATCAACTAAGGATGGGATAAATAAGCAAACAGAAAAGGCAAGGATTCCTTCATAATTAGTACTGCCCATTCTCAGAGCACTTATTCACAGATAATGACTTCACATGACAATCAAATTAACTTGACAGCTCCCATTTATGTTAAATCAGCTGAGGGTGGAGCAAAGAAGAAAATTGCAAACTGTAACTGAAAAGGATTTGAGCCTCCCATGCCACACTAAAAGATGAGATGAGCAAGTAGTTTCCCAGAGAACACACTAACAGATGCCGCAGAGACTTTGCAACCACGAAAATAAGCAAACGTTATGTGATATTTAAATGCAAAAGGATGAAACATATGTCTTATTTAAAAGTTATGTGATATTTAAATTCTGTCACGACAAAATACATAAAAACTTGGTGAAACATATGTCTTATGTAAATTAAGATAAGAATTAAGAAAGTATTTTTCAGTTTATGTGCAGAAGCTAATGTTCCATGTCCACAAAGTTCACTCTGAACAATTTATTACAAAAGAAAAATATTGGTGTTCAAACCAGCAAAAATAAGAAAAGATTTGTGTTCGCTCACCTGTCTTATCCCTCCTCTGTTCTTCACGGATGCAACAAGAAACATCTCGGCAATCACAAGAGCAAGCACAATCGATCCAGCAGGTAGCTTCTCTTTTCCATAAAAAAATATCCTCGATTATTTTCTCCACTGCAAGCAAGCAGCAGCTCCTCTCAAGCATGAAAATCAGCAGCAGCAGCACGCCGGCTCCTTGTCTGCCATCGGTTCAAGCAGCAGCTCCACCACCACTCCATCTCCTCGTCTTCCAAATTGGCTAGAGTGAGTGGTCCCAAATGAAGTCGCAGAAGTGGGAGAGGCAGTGGATAGGGAGCACTCGTCTCGTCCATGGCGGCGCAGGCGTCGTTGACTACCACGGGCGCGCACGCCTAGTCCACCATGGCAGCGCAGGTGTCCTCGTCCATGGTGGCAGCACGGGCGTCCTCGTCCACGCCGGGAGATGGAGGAGCTCACAGCCGGCGAGGAAGGAAGGGAACAGACGCCTCTGTAGTGGATCCGCGAAGGGACACTCCGCCGCACGCAGGCCCGCGCCGTCAAGCCACGCTGCTGCGCGTCTGCCGTCGTCCTAGCTGTTTGTCATCGTTAGCGTGGTGAGCGCGAGAAGAGGAAGAGGAAGGGAACAGGGCCGCTGGCGCGGAGAAAAGGCGCTGGGAGATGGAGGAGCTCACTGCTGGCGAGGAAAGAAGGGAACAGACGCCTCTGCAGTGGATCCAGCCTTCTCCTCTACGGATCCTAGCCTTCTTCTCCGCCTATCCGCAATTGGTGCCTACATCCTCTCCTCCGCGATTGTGCTTTGGGGGCAACGACGTGCCCGGCGATGGATGGATGGATGGGGCGGTGCTTTGAGGGAGAGGAGGCATGGAAGGTGGTGGGGTGGAGAGGCACGCTGGTGTAGGCCGTAGGGGTTCGCGGTTGAGGGGGGGGGCACAGGACCGCCACCGCCATCGTCGTCCCTCGACTCTCTCCCCGGAGTGGCACCGCCGCCGGCGCTATTCGGAGATACAAGCTTAACTTCGCTGTATTTTATAAAAATTTCGGGTCCGGGAGGAGGAGTGCGGGGGACCGAGGAGCGATGATCCGGAGGTATTTGGCCGTTAGATTTGAGTGAGTGAGAGAGAGTGGAAGCCAGAGGAGATCTGAGCGGTTCATTACGGGCAAAGATGTTTTTTGTGTGTACAAAATGAGGTGCACATAGACAATACTATCTCAGTGGGGATAGTTGGTTGGGTGACCATAGAAAAGAAAACAACTAGTGGCTTTTAAAGGGGTATAGATACCAGCATTATTTATCACCTCGCCAAAATGGTGTATCTAAAGTAGATTTTCACCTATGTTGGACCTAATTGGATGGACCCTGTTTGGACCTGGACATCCATCCCCACTAGATCCAGAAGATGCTGGACTTCTTTGGATGCCAGACCTAAATATCCAACAGTCCATTGGAACCGGAAGTCCGGAACTCAGTCCCCGGCGACCCCCGCTCCGCGCGCCGCCCAACCTCGGCCGCCCGTCTCCGTTCGGCCGCGTCCGCAGAGGCGGAGCCTCCCGTCGCCTGACGCCGACCGCGGACAGCCCGGCCGTCCTCCAGGCTCCGGCTCGAGCTCCAGGACGCAGCGCGCAGCCCCGGGCCGGCGGGCACCACCGCCCCACCCCAATACGAGTCCCCCAGCGGGCTCGGCCTCCTCGACCACCCCGGCCAGGTACGCCGGAGCTTCCATTCCCCGTCAATCCTCTATAAGCGAGATTTTCGTCATTTGCACATCCCTCGTTTCCTTTCTTGGATAATTTTGGTCTTTCCTGAGGCTTTTAATCCGCTCCTCCTCTGCTGCGTGTCGGATGGAGTCGCTGATTTGTTTCTGGGTGCTGTTGCAGTGTTACTCTGCTCCCTAGTCCTCAGCAAGAGGAGGAAGAAGAAGGCGTTTTTCGACGTTCTGGTCTTCAAGAAAAGCTTAAATTCAGTAAGCAGTTGTATTCCTTTCTTCTACGGACCATCATCAGCACTTATTTTCCCATAGCTTAGGATTGCTTAGCTTGGCCTTCAGGCCTGGTATGCCATTTTTTGCTACTTCCCTGTGAGCCTGGTATGCCATTTTTTGATACTTCCCTGTGTTATCAGAAAGTTGAGGCATGAATTGTATACCTAATTGTTTGGAGAATTTTGTAGCCGTGTTCCTCAATTGTGTATTCTGGGTACGTGGATGGCACTCACTGTAGCTAGCGTGCTCATGGATTAGTGACAGGAAACCTTTCCTGCTGGACTTACCCGAAAAGGCCATTTTCTTTCCCACCTCCTCTCATCACTGGATGCTGTAGCCGGTCAATTGAACAGCTGATCTTAGACTCAGGCATTGCCTCATAGTAGATAGCTTATCCAGAACAATTCGAGCGTTATGCTCTCTGTGGCAATCTGGCACCAGTCATCTTTTCTCCGTGCCCTAGAATAGCCCCCTTTCTAGCTGTAGTGTCATCAATTGCAAGCTCACTGGCATAGGCTTCAGCGAGATTGCACCGTTTAGGTAGAGCCATGCTCTCCCCTCCACGGAACACCAGCTAGTAAAGTACTGCCGACTATTGATCCAAATCCACCGGCAAAGAGTCAGCAGCAGTAGAATTAGTATGTTAATTATTAATCTTCAACCTATCTCTCTTTCTTTTTTAGTTTGCCTGTATGTTGATTCTCTTGGTCTCCTGCATTTTATATGCTACTACATTTTATATTTTTATGATTGAATTCAGCATATTCCTCATTAGAATTTTACTTACAGACAATAATCAATTATGGATATCGAGAAGTTAGCTCAATCAACATTTAACAAATACCGTGAGAGTGTGGTGATTATTGTTGAGAAAGGTGAAAGGGGCATGAAGGGCACCGGTTTTATAATCCGGTCAACAAATACCAGTTGCCTTGTTATGACATGCTACCATGTCGTACAAGATTTTGTCGCCTCTAAGGGCACGTTATGCGTCAGATTTGCCGGGGAGGCTACGGAGTATGAAGCTGAGATACTGCATAAGCATAAACGAGTAGACATTGCAATTGTCAGAGTTCGTGGTACAAAGAGAGAGTACCAACCTTTGCAGTTTGGTGATGCGGAGGATGTACCGCCAGAAACCAATGTCTGTCTGTTGGGATACATCTTCACGGAACAGACTGTTCACACTTTGGAACCTGCGGTCTCTCCTGGAAAAACAAGTAGACCACCACAAGTTACTTGCTCAGGAGTGAAAGATGTTGTCATCACAAGCGCGGCCAGAACTGGCTGTTCTGGATCACCTGTGATGCTTGGTGATAAAGTTATTGGGGTTATGTTTTGTGGTGTTGTTCAACTGCTTCACGCTCGGTCCAGTGAGTCAATTAACAGTTTATTGAAGTACTGGCTCCATATCGCACAAGATGTAAGTTTTCATTGTCCTTAAAGCTCTGTGTTGTCACTAATATATCCAATATAATATATGGCTTCTTTTTCAGGCCACCCGAAGCACCGTGGAAATGATAGATCAGTTTGAAATATAGGTATTTGGTTGGCCTAATGTGTGAAGCTATCCTTGGAATGAATGCTCCTCAATGTTGTTGTGTTTAATAATTGTAAGCTTCATTCATAAAATGTACTCCCTCCATTCCAAATTATAGGTCGTTTTGGCTTTTCAAGGTTCATAGCATTTGTTATGCACCTAGATGTACGGCTAGATTCGTAGCAAAATCTATGAACCTAGAAAAGCCAAAACGATCTATAATTTGAAACGGATGGAGTATGTGTTGGGATGGTTCCCCCAAATTGTAAACTTTGTCAAGCTACATGCCACCTCCTGTTTCAGCATCAATTGGTGGTGGTTGGTTGGTGCTGAGTAAGAGACTAGTCTGGGGTTGCATAGAATAAGTGGAGGTTTTTGTTTTTGCTGGAGTGGGTTGGCGCTCTGGCCCCACCAGGGAATGATTGGTTTCTTTTTCTTCTAATATTAGTGAAATCTCCAAAAGTTATAGCTCACAGAGTTCTTGGCTTTCTCCAGCATTGGAAGCCCTTTTCCTTTTATCCTGGACACACGATTGTTGCTATGGTTGGTATTAAGCCAACCTTCTCTATTTCCAGTTTGGTTTTTTCAAGAAATTTAGTCTTGGATTGGGAATAAAATTTGCTATAAGCAGCATTAGTGCATTTGGTTTCTTCGGGATTCTTAAATTGTTGAATTGCCTCAGCTGAGCAACGATGAAGACAAAACATTGCGCTAAACAAAATGTCACGCTTGAGGATGTTCCTTTTTAATTGAACATGAATCAAATATCTGTGGTACCGGCAACCCGCAACAGTGATTCTGAAAGGTTGACATTCCACTTCCGTCAGGCATCAGCCACTGCAACAGCACAATGCAACTGTGATTCTGAAAGGTTGACATTTCACTTCCATCAGGCTAAGTCAATGCCACAGCACAGAAAATTTCAATGCCAACTTAATCGCCCAATCAGCGAGTGATGCCTCAGCTCGACAGTGCAGATAAGCGGTTTAGCCATAATTGTCGGATTTGCTATTCCCCGCGCGGTCGCCGCACACCCGTGGGGAAGCAGGGCCAGCGCATGCATGCTGCGGGTGCAGGCCACGCGTCTGTTGTTGGGCCCCAACAGCAGCCCGCATGCATGATGCATGGTGCACAGCAGCACTGGCCCATGACGTAGGTTTGTTTGGCTTTTTTTTTTCATTTTTATATGATGTTCCGCTATATTGTTTTGAGAGTACTTTGATGTTCCCACAATATACGTGTCATGTTCCACTACATTGTTTTGATATTCCTCGTGTAAGTATTTTTATTTCACCTAAATTTACTTATATTCTATGAACTTACCTGATTTGTTCCACACGTTAAGATATATGTTCCTTCTGTACATATTTTTGTTCTACAAGTTTATATGAGTTGTTCTATATGTTAAAATTGAATAAATTGTTCCTCTTTTTTTTAAAAATGTTTCAAATCCTTTTAAATTTAAACATAGTCATATGTTGTCTACTTTTAAAAATTTTATTGCAAAAAATACAATGATGCAATCAAAATTTGATTCGGATACACGGTCGATACGGGTCCTTTTCAAATACCCTCGCTATCAGCCCCGCGCAAATGAGTGGGGGCCGCGTTAGGCAGTGGCTGGCAACCCCACCGCATCTGGGGGCAGTCGCCCCCCGTGATTGGACCGTTCATAACTGTCTGGCAATAAGAAATCTGCTTCAACCTCTGGTAGATAAAACAAGATGCAGCACAACCCAAGCACGAGGAATTAAAGACAGTCACGTTGTACCACAGGACTAGAGAGTGCGTCATGGTGATGATAACTTAAACAGGGTTTGTACATGTCACAACATGTTACCTCTCAATGTTACAAGTCAAACAGATATAACGATTCAACAGCCTGAAGTGATGGGCTTTTACACATACAATTCTTTCCATCCATTCATGTACACTGCAAGGGAGCCTGTGGATTGGATTTTAGGATCGTCAGGATGGCACCAAGATGGCTCGGGCACAGGCCAGCTGTCATTAAAAAATTTGCCCACAATGTCAAAAACAAGTTTACGCGAAACATTTACCATAATATTATGAATATCAGAATACCTATTTGGCCGGACACTGCAATCTTCAGCCATAGTCCAGCCAGGCAAACAAGATGGCTTACCAGCATGGTCAACTTTAGCAACAGACCTATTAAACACACCAAAGAATACATTTAATTGAATAACATGCTACTGAGCCTACTTCAACAAGATTCGAACTAATCTAGAGTTCTAGACATACCCTTCTGTCTTAAAATGTTCCAAGACATCAAGAATCTCCCTCCACAATAGGAACGGGGTTCCTACTTTCTTTTCATAGAAGTTCATGCCAATAAATCTCCCATCAAAATCAAGAAGGGGACCTCCAATGCCAGCCTGCAAACATGGAGAATTTGTCATTGGTAATGCCAAACAGATATTGGTTGTTAATTCATATTCTGGTGCTACTTCAAAAGAGTTAAGTGTATTGGCAGTCCCTGTAACTAATAATTTGCAGCTTCATGCCCCTAAAAATTAGTGTTGATCTACCTGCTTCACATCTCAATCCATGCACCCTTATTTTGCCAACTCATCATTCATATCTTTCACTACTAATTTCCATATGAAAGTGCATAAGCAAATAAAAATTTCGAAGAGACAACAGCCTAGAGATGAAAAGATGGAGAGAGATAATTCACTAACTTATAGGTCCAACAGTTAATGTAAAGTAGTGTAAGATGTCACATAAGCAATTTGATATGTTGATTAAGTAGCTTTGGACCTCGGGTGATACTCTTAGCAAGTTTAGATACATGAAGCTGCAAATTTGCAGACCTAAGCTGGTGTAGACCATATAAATAAAACGTATGTAAAAAAACTAACAGGCATACCTTGGTGATTTTACATGTAGAATAACAGAGATATTTGCAATCAAGTGTGACTGGCCTGCCAAACTGTTCTCCTCTTGCAGCCATTAATTTGCCTGATTTGAAGCAATACCCTACAGCTACTACATCACAATCGTCATCCCACAAATGTTGAATCTTTGCTGGATGACTAGCATGGAAACCCTTGACACTGACTAAAGCAACATTGTAATGCAGATCATAATGTTGTAATGTCCCTTCTACACGCTTCTTGGTTGGGAGCAACACTTCAATCTGCAAATGTAGCAATGAGACTCAAGCATTACATAAAACAAAAAAGCAACACAGAGGAATTCAAGAACCAACCCTCAAGTTTTCAACGATCTTGTTTTCATAACCAGACTTTCTAACCAAGCTCGCTGAAGTCAGAACAGTTGAACATCCATTCCATTCAATGAAAAAACCAGTGCATGCAGAAAACCTTGTTTCTCCTGCACACCATAATTTTTATCGTTATAGTTATGACCAAATAAAAAAGAAGGGGCAGCAATACAAATATAAAATAGTAGCACAATACTGCAAAATTACCATTGAATGAAGCAAGTGCGACAATATTTTCATGTATATTGGAAGAAGTTGTTTCGGATAGTTCCCTCCAGACACCTTCACCACATTCATCACCAAAAGGATCTTCAAAACTATTTATCAAAATCATGCCATCTGGTTGAAGACACGAGTCACAGTAGTTGTTAGGAATACAGCAGAGCTGTAAAAGGGCACTATACATGGAAAATCAGAACATTTGCAGAAATTGACTCACCATTTAACATCGATATTGATGGCTTGGGATAACCTAGCTCCTCATATTGGTCCATGTCAGGAACATCTCTATGTACTGGTGTAACAAGGTCAGTAGGTCAAGTGACTGGAACTGACATGCTACCCATAAAAATAGCATAAGAAAATAACGAAATAGCACTAACACTATGAAATTAAACTAGTTGATAGTTGGCATAAATTGTAAATCTAAAAGGTAGTGCACCATTTGTGACAATTTTACAAATAGGTATTATTAGAAATGAAAATGAATTACATAATACGCAAACATCTAGTGGCCAAGGCATCAGTGTGCTCACCTTCTTGATTGGAATTGGAGTTCCGTACCTCAGCTCTGAATCGTTGTCCAACCCTATGGAAGAACACCAAAAGTAATATGGATCAAACCAGAAAGGAACAAGAGACCCAGACCTGGTATTATAAATATAAATACAGCAAGAAAAACAAGAGAAGATTAACCAAGCAAAATAATAAATCCCCAGAGCCAGGAGAGATCATAATTCATTCTAGTCAGGAGACACCATAATCCAAGGGTGCACAGTTAATATGGACGAAAAATTATTTTCTTTAATTAAATCAGACAATACACTGGCACCAATCAAATGAGAAAAATGGCTAATCTAGACATCTAGCATAGGGCATCTACATGCCAAAATGACAGCAACCAATGAAGCTTTTATAAACATTGAAAACTGCAGAGGAATTACAAATGCCAAAAAAGCTACAAAAGGGCAACTCCCAACAATCCAGATTATTGCAAAACCCATAAAACCACATAAGCTGTTTGGCGCACATATGGGAGGGGAAGAGAGTAGGTGAAAGAGAAGGGAAATAGATAAGTAAACTGGAAATATGCAATTCGTACCTGACTGCTCTAAAAAAATCTGAACGCACAGGAAATTTAATCCTTCGCAGGGATGTAAACCGAGTCAGCCAATGAAGAACCGTCCTTGCTGGCAGGAAAAAGGTTCCTTCAGAGTCCCTAAAAAAGTTCATGCCAAGAAAGTTCCCACCAAAATCAAAAAGTGCCCCGCCTTCGTAAACCTAGCAAAAAAAAAGATATAGCCAGAACAAGTTATATGATAAAAGAATAAAGTAAATAAAAACAAGAGTTACATAAGACAAACATCATTTTATTGCCTCCAAGATACACTTTACTGACAAAAGCAGATTAAAGTAATCATATCAAATTGCAAGTGTACCTTGGAAATGTTACAAGTGGACAACTTAAGCTCTCCACTTGAATTGTCGGTCAGTATCCCATCAGTGGCCATGACGTCACCAGAGATGCCATGCCCTAAAGCTACTACCTTACAAGCAGGTTCCAATTTCGCTGGATTATTTAGAAGTACAACATGAACATCAAGAACTGACATGACATTGACAACAGCAATTTCATGATCTAAATCATATTCGCCCAAAAACCCTGTGATAACATCGCGTCCAAGACGCACTTCAACCTATAACAACAAATAAAGCAAGAAAAGAGTAAACAAATATCACAATTATGTTATGCAAAACGGAAAACTAGTAAAGGATGATAAGTAGTACCAACCTTCAAGTTATCATGGTCTGATCTATTACCAATTAAAGCCCTAGCCAAACTTGCTGAAGTCAGAAACCTTGTAACATTCCCCACACATTCTAGAGCTATGCCTGAGCATGCAAATTCTTGTCCTACACAAGATCGTGATTTAAATCAACTACAATTAACAATGTTGAGTATATATTCGGAGAAACAAGAAGTACATATACTCACCATTGGGCAAAGCAAGTGAGACAACACTTTTAGACAAATTTGATGCAACTTCTTTACTGAGCTCACTCCAGGTACATTGATTTGAGCCCCTATGCAAGTCACCTAGTTAAAGAAACATGATATACAGCTGTGAGTGGCTCAAGTTGAGTTGTAAGAAACATTTGCATAAAAGAGGAAGGGTCAGCACACCTGAAATCAATAACTCAGTTGTCTCTCCACCATTGGAAATTATTTTTTTCTTTTTAGAGCTCCTTGTGAGTTCATCAGCTCTCTTATACCTCTTCCAGCTTCTTTTGAGAATATCATCAGGTCTCCTACTTGTCAGCATCTTAGAACAAGATATTCTACAAAAAATTGTAAGATGTGGATCAGAACCAATAAACTAACATCATAAAACTGTCAGGGGCACACTAACCTACGAATACAGTCGTCGATGCTGATGGGTAATGACCAAAATATAAGCTTTCCTATGAGCCCCAAAATCAACTATGATAAAGGTGAACAAAGAAACATACAAAGGTTGGACACGACTAGAAGAAACAGCTACCAAAAAATTATACAATCTTCAAAATCTACAGTGTCATCAAAACAAAGCATTTGCTTCCTTTTAATATTCATTTCACGTCTCCAATTAACAAGTGCAATCTATCAGGTATACAGGAAAGCAGTCACTCCGTCTTAGCGTTGTTTTGATGTTTCCTTCCATTCATAAGAAGAAACCTCACATATTTTGATAATTTTGGATTTTGGTAGAGGTATCAAAAGAAGGTGGCCACATAAGCGCGTTTAAGCTCAAATATGGCATGGAGGACTATTCTGAAATATCAGTTAGTTGTTTGACCTTATCATTAGTATCTTATTCCTCAGGTTGTGTCCAACTGTATCCAAGAACCTCAAATGTTACATCTGTATTATCTGCCATGGAGGAAAAAGGAATGCTCCCTCGAAACTTAGCACAACTGAAAGAAATGAGCTGACTTGAACCTTTTGTGCAGGGTGTATCTTTCTATTATTTAGCTAGCGAATTGTATATTCCTCAGTCGCATCGTATGTAATGAATGCGCTCTCTCCTAATGCTTATTCTAAACCACACATACAAAACCCAATCAGCATTCAGTACCAATGAACAATAACTCTCTCCTTTTCCATTTGCCCCTGTCCATACAAAATACAACACAGAGCCACACAAGCATGTAGAAAATCTTTTTACACGAAAAATCTAAACGGAAGGTGCAGCATAGTATACAAGCATTGGGCAGAAGCTACAGATCCTAATCGAAACAAAGTTCACTGAAATTAATCTGTTGCCCTGAAACAAGGTGGAATAATATGGAACTCTGAAACGTTTAAACTGCAAGCATAAATCACTGCTAGAACTCGTACTTGTTTCATACTACTAGCTAATAGCGACATCTTTCTAGATTTTCTCAGCAGATTTATATGGAGATAAAGTATTTTAACACAATAGACCACCCGATCAAGCCATCCTGTTTAAAGAAGTGCGCCGCTTAAACAGATCTACTCAACTTTCGATTGAAGTACCGAGAAACGCCAGTACACTCTCAGGGCAACTTTGGACTCGGGACTCCGCGTTTCCAAAAGTACCGGGCCAATCTAGGGTTTCAGGCACCCAGCGTCGCACAGAAGGAAAGAGGACGGACGGGGACGATGGTGCGCGTACCTGTTGTCAGGCTGTCCAGTGAAAGGAAGAGGCTAAGGCCAGCGCGGCAGCCGCAGCAGTATCGCCAGGACGCCGCCTCCCGGCGAGCGCGCGCGAGAGAGGGAGGCAGGGAGGTGAGGGAGGCAGGGAGAGGCGGGGGCAGGGGGACGAAATAGCTCCCTGCTTTTTGGGCCAAGATCAAATCAACGTCTGCTATTATGTATTTATGTGCAGGACGTCGGTTGGATCGTGGTGGCTGGTGGTGGCGGGAGTAGCTATCGAATCGGATCGGATTTGGCCAATCAAATTCGGAAAACATTTCTTTATCCTATTTTAACTCGAATATAAATAGGAATTCAGGTGTTCTCGAGTATGAATCCGCAATCGGATATTTACTCCATTTATCTATGGCAACGTAGAACCCAATTCATGTGAGAACTATGAGACACGTCGGACGCTTTTAGTTTCAGTGAGCCCGCCGCCTCTCGCGTCGTCATCGTCGCCGCCCGCCATCACGATGTGAAGTGCCGCAGCCTTCCGTTTGGTCAAGCATCGCCGCCTCCGTCCGTCAGGAAGATGCGCCGTCGCCAACCCCCGTCCTCGCGCCCGTTGATGTGGCTGCCTAGGCCAACGACACACAGACCCAGAGGCGGCGAGGTCCCGGCGGCCGGCGGGGCACGAGGTCGAGCTCGCCCGCCGGCAAGCTCTAGGGTGGCGCCTGATGAGCCCCTCTTCTCCCCCACGTGGCCGGCGACAAGCTCTTCTTCCTCTTCTCCATGGCTGCTCTTCCTCGTGAGACCCCCATGGCAGGCGGCGCGAGGTCCTCTTCTCCATGGACAGTGACGAGGTCCTCTTCCTCTCTCCATGGCTGGCGGCGTGAGGTCATCCTCTCCGTGGACAGCGGCGAGCTCATTCTTCCTCTCGCCATAGCTGGTGGGGCGACCCATGGTGTTACAGTAGAACCTTTCCAATATTACGGTTGCCTGACAATGATGTTGCAATAACCTTGCTTTGATGTTACATGCAGCAGAACTCCGACGTCACGACGGGAGTTTTTTACCCCCTCCCTCCCATCTAGATGTTTCGCTATGTTTCAGTAAAGTTTTTTCGATGTTGCAGTTGCATGATAGCGGTTTTGCAATAGTTTTGTTTCGATGTTGCATGAATCGAACGATGTTGTATGCAACAGGGTTCCGATGTTGCGGCGGGAATTTTACCCCCGCGTCCGGATGTTTCACTGTGTTTCAGCACGTGATTTCTGATGTTGCAAACATGTATTTTTGATGTTGCAAATACGTATTTTTTATGTTGCAACGGACCGTCCGATGGAATTTTTCCATCGGACGTCCGGTCGCTAGCATCGCTCCTTTATCTATCAATATCATCATGTACATGAAACATCAAAAACGGAAAAAAATTGATAATTTTCGAACAACTTATACAAGGAGTAGACAAAGATCGCTCGTTGAAAATAACACGATCTATAATAATTGTTTTAATCATTAAACATAAATAGATTAAACTATAAATAAATAGTGTGTGTAGTATGTTCATGACCGGAGATCTGATCTTGTTAATAATTTATTTACGCATTTAATCTATCTTGCATGAATGATGTGCTTAGGAATAAAATAGATAAAGGCTCTTTAAAAACGGTTAATTTGATACTTTCTATTTGTGTGATAAACATGAATGACTAGGGATCAGTAAGGTTGTGTTCTGAGCCTTTTAGGTATTTAAACCACTTTACATCAATTATTAAATTGTGCTCTCATGCTTTTATATATTGTTCTCGATAATAAATGCTTAAATGGTTAATCAAATGTCGGTTCAGCCTTGGGTATGGATACGGTCAGTACAATAGCGATTGTGTTCCCGATTGGACTGTTTTTTTTACTGTATCGACTGAAATCGGATCCCGTTACTGCTGCTATCTTCTCTCTCTTGTCGCCCCACGCATACGAACACGGAACAGGTCGAACTTGACGAACCAGCTGGAGTGGTTGGTGATCTCCAATCTCCATCCCCTCGACGACCACCACCTCATCATCAATCCTTCTCCCGGCGGCTCCATACTCGTATCTATAGGAGCAAATTAAAACCGTTTTTCACACAAAAAATTAATCTAATACCAAAAAAACCACGAAACAGGACTAAACTGTGAGTCTAGGACGACTAGAGGGGGGAGACGGATTGGTCGTCCTCCTCCCGTTGAAACCAGCGCTCGCAGGCGCCCGCAGCTCGTTTTTTGACACCACGAAATTATCTTACCCACCTCTCCGCACCCCGCACCCAATCCCGCACACCAATCACGGCATCACGCCATCGCCATCGCCACCGCATTCCTTTCCTTCCCTACCTCCTGAAATCCCTCCCTGTGCTTCCCTTCCAAGGTATGTGGATGGATCGAGCAGCCTTCGCCCCCTACAAATCCGCCGCCGCTGGGCCTTCCTCAAGCACGGCGCTGACATCCCGGCGCATGACGGACGCTCTTCCTCCCGCTCGTCGCCCTCACGGCCGCCTTTGTTGCGGCGCTGCTCCACGTCAACGCGCTCGCCGTGCAGCCGCTCGCCGCCGCCGTGCTCCTCGACGCCATCAGTCGCGCTCACCCGGCCACCGCCACCACGTACCACTGGATCTGGAGCGGCCACCCGCCTGGATCTGGATGGCAACCTCGTCGCTCCCACTCATCAGTGCCCATCGGCGCGGTCCTCTCAACCAGGCGCTGCGGCAATCACGCCGCCTCCTCGCTTCTCCTATCCTTTCTCGTCAATCCATCTAACGACCCCCACCGACACCTTCCTCCTTCTTCCACGCGCACTCTAGCGCCACCCCTCCCTCTCCCTTCAATCGATGGCGGGGCCATGGGTACGGCCAGCGGATCTGCACGCGGCGCTGGGCTGGGGCGCAGCCGCGGCCGGCGGTGGCGTGCACAGAGCTCGGCCAGCGGATCTCGCACGGGACGACGCGGTACCGCCACTGACGCCATCCATAGCGTCGCCGTCGCCGCAGTGCCGAGACATGGTCGTCGACGCCCCTCCGGCCAGGTACTCCTCACGTGAAGCAGTTCCCCTCCCCTTCTTCCTTGGTCCGCTGCCGGCCAGGCACTGGGAGCAACCTATTACTTCTATCGCCGTGACCTGACCATCAACTGCCTCCTCCGGCTATGTAGGTCAGACCCTTCCGTGGTGTGCAGGTGAAGGTGAAGGTCCCATCAGTAATGGTGTGGAGTGGTGCGTTTCTTCATCCTGGAATCCTGGATGCATTCCCTGCTCACCAAGTGCTCCAAATGTCTATTCAATAATGGTTGATGTTTTTTGTTTTGTCTGACTCGATCAATTTTTGGTGCTCATTCCAGGATCTACCACTATAAATGGGTGTGGAACTCTAACTAACAGCACCATGGAATTCAGGTTTTCTCGGGTGGCATGTTACTTCTTATTTTGGGTGTAGTAGATGTCCAGCATTGTCCCCGATGATCTATCCAAGCACTCAAAGGAAGATAGGTTCGTGAAAAATAAATCTTTTACTTGAGTGAATTTGAGTTTTTCAGTGTGCTCTGATTTAATCTGCACCATTAGGTCTCTAATTTAGCACTTTTGAACTTTTCAGGGGCATTGGTTGTTTTCATTCTTTTATGGGTAACTAGTAGGTTGGCGCGCCACAGGCACATGTTATACAAATAACATGAATTTAAAAATCTTAATTACGTGCACTTTTGTTATATTGCACATTAAAATTATTCAATAGCATCTCACATTAAAAATTATATATTCATACATCAAAACTTTGAGACTCCGGCGAAAACAGAAGGAAATTTGTAGAATCAAATATTAAACAATCAGCAACATATACAGAAGAAACTATCCACGATACAGGTATCCATGAGCACCTCGGTGCCGCAGCCAGCTTCTTGATGATGAGGAGGCCGACAAGGTTTCTCTCCTCGTCGGCGGCGGCGTGGAGCAACGACGTCATACACTCGACGGCGCCGGGCACCGCCACAACGCGGAGCACGTTCCGCTTCTACCCGGTGAGCTTGGACACGACAAGCGCCGCGGCCACCCTTGCGCCGTGCTCGACGCCGGTGCCCTCACAAAGAAATATGAACTCTGAACATGCGATGGAAATGGAGGGAGAGATTTTATGTTTAGAGCACCAGGAGGGGGCGCCTTATATAGGGGCAAGAGGGCTAAGGAGATGAACCTGGACGCCCACGACTATGGTAAGTTATCAATTCCCTGATTGGCTCCCACAGCTATGGTAAGCGATCAAGTTTTAAAAGAAAGGAGACACCCGGTTGTGTAGATGTTATTCCTTTTTTATGAAAGGAAACCTTGATCCTTGATTGACGGACTTTATGGTAAGCAATCAAGTCTAAAAGGAAGGAGACCTTCTATTCTATTTGTCCTGCTTTGCGTGATTAGTGGGTGCAATGCCCTCTACCTTTTTTTCTTGCTTCTGAAATTTCTAGTTGTTTTGTCAGTTCTAAAAATGATTGCATCTTAGCCGGTACACAACACACGCATCAGCAAATCAGCAGACACTCCATTGTGTCTCGAATAGTCTGCTATTGAAAGGGATTGAGGAAACATGATGAGTGATTTGCTTGCTTCAGAGCATAAGCCTGGTACAGTAAATAGTGCAATTGTTTTGGGCCATCAGTATTTACAATGTTGTTTCCACTACATTTGGTCTATAACTGAGAAGAAATTCCATATTTTTATTTGCATAAGTAAACCTACAGACCAGAAATTTCACATTTTTCTCTGAATGTTGTGAGGGTATTTATTGTGTTGCTCATTGCTTCCATGCATCTTGATTGCAATAAGGCTGAAACATGCTAATAAAGTATATTGCATTAGCTAATCTTGATTCTTTACTGATGAAGTAAGTTCCGCACCGAGTCTGGCACCCAACATATTGCTGGTTTCTCCCTCCCTCCCTCCCTCCCTCCTCTCCGCCGTTGAAGTTCTACGTGTAGAAACTCAGAGGTGCAGAAGCACTTGGTGGAACGCCTTGCCTTTCTCTGGCCGGCGGCTGCGTGTTAATATAGGCAAGAAAGATCCTCTTGCGTGGAGTACAAGTCAAGGAGTTTGGTTGGTTAGAGATAAACCTGTTTACAACATGTATACTCGAGATTCTACTTTATCTCTACATATCTCCAACCAACTCTAACTCAAATACACGACCATGATTACATTGGAACTTATTTATCATCTAACACCCTCCCTCAATCATAACCGGGTGAGAGGTTAAGATTGTACTTAAACATCTCCAACTGTCGTACAGGCAATGCCTTAGTAAAACCATCTGCCACTTGATCTCTTGAAGGAACAAAATCAATTTCCAAGAGCTTGTTCATAACTCGCTCTCTCACAAAATCAATGTTATCCTAAACGCTAAACGGTAAACAGTCGGTCACCCTTTGTTTAGCGTTTAGTCCGTTTAAACGGTGTTTAAACGGAGTCAAACGGCCTAAACGGTTTTGCATAGTAACACTAAAACATACATATTTGTGTACATAAAAGTCAAACTTGCTAGAAGTTCTATATATTTGCACATCTAAAAAGTAAGTATTCTACCAAATAATATTTTTGGGAGAAATCTATATCCTACAACACTTCGTATACTTACGATTTTAATTACTTCGAAGTTCATTATGGTAGTTGTAATCATCCTATTGACTAAATTATGAATTTAATGGTTATTTAACTTATGTAATCATGATTAACTCGAGTGTGTTTAGACGGTTTAGATGATTTTAAACGGTTTAAACGGGTTTAAACGGTCCAACCGTTTAATCCACCGTTTAGGGCTAAACGACACAGTCGACCTCTGTTTACCGTTTAAACGGTGTTTAAACGGACTAAACGACCGTTTAGGCGAACAGAGCACAAAATGATAATCCACCTCAATGTGTTTAGTACGAGCATGAAACACAAGATTATGTGACAAATATTTTGCTCCCATATTATCACACCATAACTTAGCTGCAACTGGACATTGAATACCAATTTCTTTAAGCAAAGTTTGTATCCACATTATCTCAGCAGTAGCATCAGCAATAGCCTTGTATTCAGATTCTGTACTCGATCTTGATACAGTGGCTTGCTTCCTTGCGCTCCATGACACAAGATTAGATCCCAGAAATATAGCAAAGCCTCCTGTAGACCTTCTATCATCAAGAGACCCTGCCAGTCTGCATTTGAAAATCCACTAATCAACATTGATCTAGACCGACTGATCTTTATCCAATTTTAACATTATGCCTCAAATATCTTAGAATTCTCTTTACTGCAGCCCAATGTGTCGTGGTTGGAGCATGAAGAAATTGACAAACTTTATTTACTGGAAAAGATATGTCAGGCCGAGTAAGAGTTAAATACTGTAGAGCACCAACAACACTTCTATATTGTGTAGAATCAGCCGGACCTAAAGGTGTGCCTTCAAAAGCACATAATTTTTCACTTGTTGACAAGGGAGAATTAACAGGCTTGCACTCAGTCATATTAACCCTTTTTAACAAATCAGAAGCATACTTTTCTTGAGTCAAGACTATACCATCACGAACCTTGTTAACTTCAATACCCAAGAAGTAATGCAACTCACCAAGATCCTTTAATGCAAAATCTTGTTTTAAGCTATGCAATAATCCAGAGGTAGCTTCAGGTGTAGAGCTCGCAACAATGATGTCATCAACATAGATCAGCACAAATACCAAAATTCCTTTCTTATTGAAGTAAAACAAGGATGTGTCAGCCTTTGAAGAATGAAAACCAAGTTCAATCAACTTGGAACTGAGACGAGCATACCATGCACGAGGAGCCTGTTTTAAGCCATACAAGGCTTTATCTAACTTACACACATAATTAGGTCTATTCTTGTCTTCATATCCAGGAGGTTGTTTCATATAAACTTCTTCCTCCAGAACTCCATGTAAGAAGGCATTCTGAACATCTAACTGTCTCAAGCTCCAACCCTTTGAGACAGCTAAGGATAAAATTATTCTGATGGTAGACATTTTAACAACTGGACTAAAAGTATCTTCATAATCTATACCATATCTTTGTTTGAAGCCTTTTGCAACTAGCCTGGCTTTGTATCTGTCCAAACTACCATCAGATTTTCTCTTGACTT
The DNA here is from genome assembly GCA_015476505.1 of Urochloa ruziziensis. Lineage (NCBI taxonomy): Eukaryota > Viridiplantae > Streptophyta > Magnoliopsida > Poales > Poaceae > Urochloa > Urochloa ruziziensis. Next base: position 40,469,332 of record CM027119.1, on the reverse strand, counting down.
TATAAACCCATTTGCAGTCAATAATGTTGCTGCCTTTCTGAGGAGGAACTAGGTGCCAGGTTTTATTTTTAAGCAAAGCATCAAATTCAACATCCATTGCCTTTTTCCAATCTTTGTTTGTTAAAGCTTCTTCTAGATGACTTGGTTCACCAGTAGAAGTAAAACAACTGTATTTAATTGTGCCATCAGTATATACCTTAGGCTTTCGAATACCCCCTTGAAGTCGAGTCCTGGGTCGATCAAGTTCAGTAGCAGGATCAGGTTCAGTAGCAGGAGGCGGGGACCCTGGCGATGCATCACTTGGGATCGCAGGCGCAGGAGATCCATGCGGCACAGAAGATCCGTGCGGCGGTTCGTGCGGCGGCGGGCTGGTCGACTGGCCATTGTCCCCCCCGCGGGGCGACGCCTCCTGCGTGGCACGCGGAGACTGGCGCGGAGAAGAATCAGGTCCGGTCGGAGGAGCGCGTGGCGTCGGACGCGTGTCGGCGCCAGACTCGAAGTGCGCGACGCCCGGAGAGGATCCTGCCGCGGCTGGCGCCTGTTCTGGCACCCTGGGCGATCCCGAGGCGGATGCTGTCGGCAAATCTTCCTGGGAGCTGGCGCCAGGGGCTGGATTCATCATTTTATGCTGCAAAACACTGGTTTCTTCACAGATTTCATTAGTAGAAATATCATTAGAACTATTGTCAATTACTGATTCATCCCCAGCTACTGAATTTCGCATAGATGGTGGAAGAAGAAGGATTTCAGAACGAAGTCTTGCACCAGCATTTGGATGGAGTTTAGAAAAGGGAAAAACTTCTTCATCGAATACAACATCTCTGGAAATATAAACCCGTCCGGATGATATGTCAAGGCACTTAAACCCTTTGTGAAGATTACTGTACCCCAAAAAGGCACATTGTTTGGATCGGAGTTCAAGCTTGCGCTTATTATAGGGTCTTAAATTAGGCCAACAAGCACAACCGAAAACTCGTAGAGATGAATAATCAGGGGGGATATGAAATAGACGCTGCAAAGGAGTTTCAAATTGAATTACACGGCTTGGGGTGCGATTAATCAAGAAAGTAGCAGCCAAAAAAGCCTCATCCCAAAATTTAAGGGGCATACTTGCGTGGGCTAACAAAGATAACCCTGTCTCAACGATGTGCCTATGCTTACGCTCGGCTGGCCCATTTTGTTGGTGTGCGTGAGGACAAGAAACAAGATGGGATATACCTATCTTGGTAAAGAAAGGATTGAGTTTCTCATATTCCCCACCCCAGTCGGTTTGAACAGCACGAATTTTTCTGTCAAAGAGTCGTTCAACAAGAGCCTGAAAGTCTTGAAATTTTTGAAAAACCTCAGATTTAAACTTTAGAAGATAAATCCAGGTAAACTTACTAAAATCGTCAATAAAACTAACATAGTATTTATATCTCCCGACATAATCTGGTGCAGGACCCCATACATCTGAAAAGACAAGATCCAAAGGAGAACTAGAAACACTAGTTGATATGGGATATGGAAGTTGGTGACTCTTAGCTTGTTGACAAGCATCACACACTGAGGTTTTATTGGGATCACAATAGGGAAGACTATGACTCTTAATGACTCTTTCAACTATGGGAACCGAAGGATGACCTAAACGATTATGCCATCTCTCAAAGGACGGCTTGCTCACTCCAAAAGCTTGTTTGATGACAGGCATGCTGGGAAGAGGATAGAGCCCTCGTTGACATGATCCTCTAAGAAGAGTGCTCCTCGTGTCCTGATCCTTTATATAAAAGAAATCAGGGTGAAATTCTAGAAAGACATTATTATCAGAAGTTAAGCGATGAACGGAAACAAGGTTTTTGTTTGCAGATGGAACATGCAAGACATCATGAAGATTTAAATTGCGGCTAGGGGTATGAATAGTAGATTGACCAATATTTCTAATATGCATACCTGCACCGCTAGCGGTGTGGATTTGTTCCGTACCATTGTATTTTTCACGAGCAGAGAGCTTTTCTAGATCAGCCGTGATGTGATCCGTAGATCTAGAGTCGGTGTACCAGTTCGTGTCAACATTGTACGAACTCATGGCAGCAGCAACATGCTTCTCTTCAGGGACATATTCCTCATCAAACCGATGCCAACACCTCTCAGCTGAATGACCCACCTTGTAACACACCTGGCACCGTGGCTTGTTGTTGCTGCCACGGTAGGAGTTGGTGTCACGCTGAGATGAGTTGCCGCCACGTCCAGTACCTTGACGCGACGAGTTGTTGTTGAAGTTGTTGTTCCCGAAGCCATAGCCGCCGTTGTTGCCACGTCCATAGCCGCGACCACGGCCACTATTGCCGCGACCACGACCGCGCCCTCGGTTTGCAGCGTTCACCGAGGACCCAGAGTTCCCACCTTGCATCAATTCCATACGTGTTTCAAACGAAAGAAGCTGATCGTAGGCTTGACTTACAGAGAGTGGGTCTGTCCTTGCAACAAGAGCAGAAACAACTGGATTGAAGTCATGATCGAGGCCGGTGAGGATGTACTCCACAAGTTCCTCATCTTCAAGCGGTCTTCCTGCAGCCGCCATCTCATTGCCGAGAGTCTTCATCTTCCCGACGTACTCTGCAATAGATTGATTGCCCTTTTGGGCAGTTGCTAGAGCAAGGCGTGTATTGACAACACGCGCACGAGTCTGCGATGAGAACATTGTCTCAATTACAGACCAAGCCTGCGCCGCAGTCTCCTTTGCGGCGACTTGGATCATCACCTCCTTGGACAATGAGGAGAGGATGAAGCTGAGAACCTGCTGGTCCCTAGCGTACCACTCATCATACGCCGGATTTGGAAGCTTGACTTCCTTCCCATCTACTTCCCCATCGATTTCTTCATCTGGGGCAACAATGGCGCCCGTGAGATGACCAACAAGTCGAGATCCACGAACAGCAGCGAGGACCTGCGCCTTCCATATGGAGTGGTTGGCTTTGGAGAGCTTCTCTGTGATGGCAATGCCAACCAGAGGATTGATGGGTGCGGAGGAGGAGGAAGCCATGACGATCTAGATTGGATTTGTGTGGTGGTTTAGGCTCTGATTACCATGTAGAAACTCAGAGGTGCAGAAGCACTTGGTGGAACGCCTTGCCTTTCTCTGGCCGGCGGCTGCGTGTTAATATAGGCAAGAAAGATCCTCTTGCGTGGAGTACAAGTCAAGGAGTTTGGTTGGTTAGAGATAAACCTGTTTACAACATGTATACTCGAGATTCTACTTTATCTCTACATATCTCCAACCAACTCTAACTCAAATACACGACCATGATTACATTGGAACTTATTTATCATCTAACACTACGAGGGAATTCGTGCGAGTTTCTGATTTTACTCTTGCAGCGGAGATTGACCTGGCGACCATCACAGATCAGATGGAGGTTATGAGAGCAGTACAATCAGGCAATGTCCAGGAGGCCATCGAGCAATTTATCATTCTTGCTCCTCGTCAGCCCAGCCACCAGTTCATCCATGCAGTACGTTTCAAGGCCATAAACCTCAGAGCTCTAGCAAATTTATTATGTACATATGTAGATTGTCGGAAAGAGATTTTGCCTGAGAGTAATTAGTTACTCTTTTTCTCCTTTGCTTGAGGCATGTCTCGATTTTATCTGTTGATGAGAGAAAATATTATCTTGGTAGGTATTTCTCATTTTATATTCTTGATCATTAGTTAACCTAGATGACCCCTACTCTTTGGGGGCAAAACCAGAAGGCCTATTCTGCTCCCAGCTTGCTGAGAGAAGTGCCTAAGACATGGAGAGCTTTGGTGACCATGTGAATCTGGCATTGGACGCGTCGTGGAAGGAGGAGCTGTACCAGGGGCAGGTTGTGGAGGGTGAGAACGATGTGGGCAGCCCTGCGCTCCTGGTTATTATAGCTCGACTGCTCTGCTATCTTTAGAGCTTGTGAGGTGCCAGTTTCTCCAGGTGCTAGAACTGTGTTGTGCACTGCATTTTCTTTTTTGTAATTCTTGTAGAGAATAACAACAGCTTTGGGTTTGTAGGGGCTTAAAAATATTTACCAAAGAATGCCGGCCAGTAAAGCTCTTTGCTAAACAGTTACACGTCGTCAACGGTTGGATCTTCTCCCTCTCGCGTCTCTCACGACAAGCACACAAGAACAAATATAAAGTAGACAAGAGACAATATAGGTGGAGCTTCTCTTTATTCCTCAAATCGATGCATTACAATGGGGTGCTCCTCCGATTATATAGTCCGAATTAAGGCTAGAGATTATGGTAAGAGCCCACAAGCAACCGGACAAGGTCTAGAACTTCTAGTCCTCCTTTCCTTCTCGGAAAGTCCAGTTGTTTTACAACACGTTCCTCGTCCTCTACTTTTGATATTTGAAGCAAAGCAAGTTTCATCTCAAAATTATTTAGCGGGTTTCCAAATTAACCATGTCATCTTCTGTTTGTTTTTCCCATCATACCAGCATTATTTATCACCTCGCCAAAATGGTGTATCTAAAGTAGATTTTCACCTATGTTGGACCTAATTGGATGGACCCTGTTTGGACCTGGACATCCATCCCCACTAGATCCAGAAGATGCTGGACTTCTTTGGATGCCAGACCTAAATATCCAACAGTCCATTGGAACCGGAAGTCCGGAACTCAGTCCCCGGCGACCCCCGCTCCGCGCGCCGCCCAACCTCGGCCGCCCGTCTCCGTTCGGCCGCGTCCGCAGAGGCGGAGCCTCCCGTCGCCTGACGCCGACCGCGGACAGCCCGGCCGTCCTCCAGGCTCCGGCTCGAGCTCCAGGACGCAGCGCGCAGCCCCGGGCCGGCGGGCACCACCGCCCCACCCCAATACGAGTCCCCCAGCGGGCTCGGCCTCCTCGACCACCCCGGCCAGGTACGCCGGAGCTTCCATTCCCCGTCAATCCTCTATAAGCGAGATTTTCGTCATTTGCACATCCCTCGTTTCCTTTCTTGGATAATTTTGGTCTTTCCTGAGGCTTTTAATCCGCTCCTCCTCTGCTGCGTGTCGGATGGAGTCGCTGATTTGTTTCTGGGTGCTGTTGCAGTGTTACTCTGCTCCCTAGTCCTCAGCAAGAGGAGGAAGAAGAAGGCGTTTTTCGACGTTCTGGTCTTCAAGAAAAGCTTAAATTCAGTAAGCAGTTGTATTCCTTTCTTCTACGGACCATCATCAGCACTTATTTTCCCATAGCTTAGGATTGCTTAGCTTGGCCTTCAGGCCTGGTATGCCATTTTTTGCTACTTCCCTGTGAGCCTGGTATGCCATTTTTTGCTACTTCCCTGTGTTATCAGAAAGTTGAGGCATGAATTGTATACCTAATTGTTTGGAGAATTTTGTAGCTGTGTTCCTCAATTGTGTATTCTGGGTACGTGGATGGCACTCACTGTAGCTAGCGTGCTCATGGATTAGTGACAGGAAACCTTTCCTGCTGGACTTACCCGAAAAGGCCATTTTCTTTCCCACCTCCTCTCATCACTGGATGCTGTAGCCGGTCAATTGAACAGCTGATCTTAGACTCAGGCATTGCCTCATAGTAGATAGCTTATCCAGAACAATTCGAGCGTTATGCTCTCTGTGGCAATCTGGCACCAGTCATCTTTTCTCCGTGCCCTAGAATAGCCCCCTTTCTAGCTGTAGTGTCATCAATTGCAAGCTCACTGGCATAGGCTTCAGCGAGATTGCACCGTTTAGGTAGAGCCATGCTCTCCCCTCCACGGAACACCAGCTAGTAAAGTACTGCCGACTATTGATCCAAATCCACCGGCAAAGAGTCAGCAGCAGTAGAATTAGTATGTTAATTATTAATCTTCAACCTATCTCTCTTTCTTTTTTTAGTTTGCCTGTATGTTGATTCTCTTGGTCTCCTGCATTTTATATGCTACTACATTTTATATTTTTATGATTGAATTCAGCATATTCCTCATTAGAATTTTACTTACAGACAATAATCAATTATGGATATCGAGAAGTTAGCTCAATCAACATTTAACAAATACCGTGAGAGTGTGGTGATTATTGTTGAGAAAGGTGAAAGGGGCATGAAGGGCACCGGTTTTATAATCCGGTCAACAAATACCAGTTGCCTTGTTATGACATGCTACCATGTCGTACAAGATTTTGTCGCCTCTAAGGGCACGTTATGCGTCAGATTTGCCGGGGAGGCTACGGAGTATGAAGCTGAGATACTGCATAAGCATAAACGAGTAGACATTGCAATTGTCAGAGTTCGTGGTACAAAGAGAGAGTACCAACCTTTGCAGTTTGGTGATGCGGAGGATGTACCGCCAGAAACCAATGTCTGTCTGTTGGGATACATCTTCACGGAACAGACTGTTCACACTTTGGAACCTGCGGTCTCTCCTGGAAAAACAAGTAGACCACCACAAGTTACTTGCTCAGGAGTGAAAGATGTTGTCATCACAAGCGCGGCCAGAACTGGCTGTTCTGGATCACCTGTGATGCTTGGTGATAAAGTTATTGGGGTTATGTTTTGTGGTGTTGTTCAACTGCTTCACGCTCGGTCCAGTGAGTCAATTAACAGTTTATTGAAGTACTGGCTCCATATCGCACAAGATGTAAGTTTTCATTGTCCTTAAAGCTCTGTGTTGTCACTAATATATCCAATATAATATATGGCTTCTTTTTCAGGCCACCCGAAGCACCGTGGAAATGATAGATCAGTTTGAAATATAGATATTTGGTTGGCCTAATGTGTGAAGCTATCCTTGGAATGAATGCTCCTCAATGTTTTTGTGTTTAATAATTGTAAGCTTCATTCATAAAATGTACTCCCTCCATTCCAAATTATAGGTCGTTTTGGCTTTTCAAGGTTCATAGCATTTGTTATGCACCTAGATGTACGGCTAGATTCGTAGCAAAATCTATGAACCTAGAAAAGCCAAAACGATCTATAATTTGAAACGGATGGAGTATGTGTTGGGATGGTTCCCCCAAATTGTAAACTTTGTCAAGCTACATGCCACCTCCTGTTTCAGCATCAATTGGTGGTGGTTGGTTGGTGCTGAGTAAGAGACTAGTCTGGGGTTGCAGAGAATAAGTGGAGGTTTTTGTTTTTGCTGGAGTGGGTTGGCGCTCTGGCCCCACCAGGGAATGATTGGTTTCTTTTTCTTCTAATATTAGTGAAATCTCCAAAAGTTATAGCTCACAGAGTTCTTGGCTTTCTCCAGCATTGGAAGCCCTTTTCCTTTTATCCTGGACACACGATTGTTGCTATGGTTGGTATTAAGCCAACCTTCTCTATTTCCAGTTTGGTTTTTTCAAGAAATTTAGTCTTGGATTGGGAATAAAATTTGCTATAAGCAGCATTAGTGCATTTGGTTTCTTCGGGATTCTTAAATTGTTGAATTGCCTCAGCTGAGCAACGATGAAGACAAAACATTGCGCTAAACAAAATGTCACGCTTGAGGATGTTCCTTTTTAATTGAACATGAATCAAATATCTGTGGTACCGGCAACCCGCAACAGTGATTCTGAAAGGTTGACATTCCACTTCCGTCAGGCATCAGCCACTGCAACAGCACAATGCAACTGTGATTCTGAAAGGTTGACATTTCACTTCCATCAGGCTAAGTCAATGCCACAGCACAGAAAATTTCAATGCCAACTTAATCGCCCAATCAGCGAGTGATGCCTCAGCTCGACAGTGCAGATAAGCGGTTTAGCCATAATTGTCGGATTTGCTATTCCCCGCGCGGTCGCCGCACACCCGTGGGGAAGCAGGGCCAGCGCATGCATGCTGCGGGTGCAGGCCACGCGTCTGTTGTTGGGCCCCAACAGCAGCCCGCATGCATGATGCATGGTGCACAGCAGCACTGGCCCATGACGTAGGTTTGTTTGGCTTTTTTTTTCATTTTTATATGATGTTCCGCTATATTGTTTTGAGAGTACTTTGATGTTCCCACAATATACGTGTCATGTTCCACTACATTGTTTTGATATTCCTCGTGTAAGTATTTTTATTTCACCTAAATTTACTTATATTCTATGAACTTACCTGATTTGTTCCACACGTTAAGATATATGTTCCTTCTGTACATATTTTTGTTCTACAAGTTTATATGAGTTGTTCTATATGTTAAAATTGAATAAATTGTTCCTCTTTTTTTAAAAAATGTTTCAAATCCTTTTAAATTTAAACATAGTCATATGTTGTCTACTTTTAAAAATTTTATTGCAAAAAATACAATGATGCAATCAAAATTTGATTCGGATACACGGTCGATACGGGTCCTTTTCAAATACCCTCGCTATCAGCCCCGCGCAAATGAGTGGGGGCCGCGTTAGGCAGTGGCTGGCAACCCCACCGCATCTGGGGGCAGTCGCCCCCCGTAATTGGACCGTTCATAACTGTCTGGCAATAAGAAATCTGCTTCAGCCTCTGGTAGATAAAACTGTTACAAAGCAATTTAGTTGCTCTCATTAAGTCATCCACTATGGAAGACATGCAACCTCATGGAGGATGCAAATGCATCAGTTACAAGCCTGAGTTTAAGGCCATGTTTATGTGACCTTTCATTTCTAGTAACTGACATTGTAAACACCCTATAAAAGGTGACCAAGAGATCAATGAGAATACACCTATTCACTATTACCTTGTGTCAATTGTCTCTCTACAATTTCACACTCCAACACGTTATCAGCACTTTGTTCTCCTCTGACTTAAGAAACTGACAAGAAGAAAGAAGAACAGAAGAGAAGGAGGCGTTCTTGCATCTTGCCTCCCTTCTGATAGCAGCAAAGCGATTCTCAAATCGAAGGTGAATCCAGAAAAGTATGAGACATACATACCTCTTTTTTCCCTTCATCGACGATACAAAAATTCGTTAGATTTGAACAAAGATAGTTGCTGGCATCCTTGAATCTCATGGCGCCGGCGACAGTCCATTGGTCCTCTACATTAGCAGATGTTCCTTGGCCCTCTGCATCAGCAGAGGTGCTTCCGTTGGCCTCACGCGCCAGCAGAACCGGCGAAGCACGCCTCCTTGCCCGCCACCATGCACCTCTGCAGCATCAGCGGCCGCTTCCGCGGATCCGCCTTCGTGCGCCACGGAACACCGCCCCTCTGCATCAGCACCGGGGCCTCCAGCAGCGCAGCGGCTCTAGCCCCTTCATCACTTGGCGATGTTGCCCAACGAGGGCAACCACCCAGCCACCCTTGGTTGCGCTACGCCCAGTGGCGGCAGCGCTCGCCCACGCCCATCCCAGCGGCGGCCGCTTGTGCCCGCCCGCCCGCGCCCATGCCAGAGGCGGCGGCGGCGCTCGGGCTCACCCGTCGGAGCAACGGCACACGCATCCGCACCCCTGAGCAGCGACGATGACAGCGGCGGCGGATCTGCGCCGAGCGGCGGCGAGGCCAGCTACCCCCCCCACCCTCAGGTGAGGGGGAGGCCTGAGCGCACGAGAAACGGGCTCCAGGACGAGCAGGGGAGGGCGGTCCGGCGGTGGCGGCGGCGGATCGTCGACGGCGGACGTCAGCAACGGCGGCACCTACGAGGTGGACGGTGGCAGCGGTTTAGGGTTGAACCCTAATCGGTGCCCCACGCCGGCTGTTTTGGCCGCGGAAGGCTGGGCCAGCCGGCCCACCAGCTAACGCCGGCCCACCTAGGTTGGCCTCACCGGCCTGCTAGCCCGCGCCGCCCCGCACCCCACCGCCTTGGCCTTCTGGGCCGAAAGTGGATATGGGCTGATTTCCATGCAACTTTGCATTTTAGCCCTCAGGCTATGTTATATTTACAATTCACAGTTTTTTGCTTCAATAAAAGTATGTTTACAGCCCCCTTTATTTACTTTTATTGTAAATACGCCCTTTTCAGCACTTTTAGCATTTCTATGTTCTTTACTTTGCAAGTATCTTTGCAAATTAAATTCCATTGCCTTACTTTCATTTAAATTCAATGCAAAAATATTCTCTAAATTGAAAAAAAAATTCTTTGAAGTTTGGGATTATATGAATTTACGCATGCCTCAGCATAGCGAATATTCCTCGAACTCAGAATTTTATTATGGCACATGCTCGTCAAATTTCTCTATTCACTTATCAGAATTGATCATATATTAAAGTTGTATTCAACAGCACCGAAGGATCTACACTATGAATAGTGAACGCCCGAATATGATCATCGAATTTTGAAACTTTGAATATCGAGTTATTTAAATCATGCGACAGCCAGAAAAATAACCAATTTATTGAGAAAATTCATTCTATTGTTTGAGTTCATTTTATTTTGAATTCACATAAATTGCATTACATTAGCCATAATTTCTCAAAATTATTGGCAATCATAATGTGGGTGAGATGGCCGAGAAAGAGTTCGACATATTCGCTCTTAACGGCTCCAATTTTCCCACTTGGGCGATGGAAATCAATGTGAATCTGTCAAAACACATGGACTATACATATGTATTGATGAACCAGCTGATGGAGCCATAGCTCCACCCAACATATCCAAGTTCTTCTACCTTATATGTAATAAGGAATCACATCCATCAGGATTTGAAAATGGAGTACATGTTGGAAAATGGCCCACGAATTTTGTGGATGTCTCTTGAAAATCGCTATGAACAACACAAACGTTATTGCCCTCAGGCAACACATGAGTAGAACTACTTACACCTACAATTTTTCAAAATTGTGGACGAGTTCAACCATGTTGTTCATAGGATATGCTCAAAAGCATCGGTTTTGTGAGAAGGAACCCAATGATGCGGAGAAAGATTGAAGACTCTGTCTACAATGCTCCCATCTGAAAGGTCATTACTCTCTATACCGGGAGAATAATTTTACAGCCTGTTCTTCGTTAATTCAGACATTGAAACAGGCAAGAAAATAACCATGAACTCACTTTATGGAACCCTAGCAGCGCCCTCCGGGCACTGCATTTCTGTTTGAAGTATGTGTGAATGCGAAGAAAAATGGACCGAACGGGAACAAACTGGCTGGAAATTCCTCATGCAAAGGCAAGCGCAAGAGAGCCCACAGGCCACGTGGGAACTTCCAAACGGGAATATTCATCTCTAAGTCAAAATATGATGGTAGCAACAAAACTGCCTGCTACAGGTGTGGTTGCCACAATCATAGTGCTAAGAAATGCAAGATCCCGGTGTCTGGTTTAAATATATATGAAGTATATAAGTCGTACACAGAACATCTAGAAGTTTGAAGCACACTTCACCTTCCTCATGAGTCGGAGATTGTTGCTTAGGACCCTATCCCTAAAGGAGTGGGATCAAGCAACACCAAAACTCCACCAAATCAAAGCGGAGGACCTTCTGGACAAAGATAGCATGCTTGTGGAATACGCTTCCAAAAACATGTTTGGAGACCTCAATAAGGCTCCATATCTTGAACATTTAATTTTGCAAAAGTAGATTCTTGCATTAAAGACATGATGTTGCTACATTTTCATCATTTACAATGATGCAAAATCAGATGGAAAAGATATTTGTTTGGTTGATCACAATCAACCACTAACACAAGTATAGGAGATTACACTCTCCCTAAGGGTATTTCAATATTAATTTAGTTGATACACTTATGTATCCGAATAATATACATACCTTGTTGAGTTTTCATGACATTTTTGGTATGGTTCCCATATCGAAATCTATTACTTAGTAATGATGTGAATCAGCACTTGATGCATATGGATATGAAAACTAAACTTGTGACAATTTCTTTCTCATCATGTGAGGATGTATTACACATACAACAACCCCTCACTATATGTTGCGTGCACAATAATTTTCACTCTTGATAGAATCAAGATTTGGCACGAGTGTCTAGTCATTCTACTTTAGGATGATGAGAAAATTATTATCAATTCTATCGATCACAATATAATTCTCCAAATCATCAGATTTGGTGTGCGTCATATGCACAATAAGGGAATTAATTTTAAGGCCCCCTTACCTTAAAAGTTTTTAAGAATCTCGCAATTTCTTGAACACATTCAAGAATATGCATGTGACTCTATTCAACCATTATGTGGATCAGCTAGGTACTTAACAAAGCATATAAATGCTTAATATAGTCCCATGTGTGTCCCTACGGGTGATACAAATTTTATCAAACGCGCTGCTCAAATTTTTCAATTTAGAGCAAATGGTTCTCGATGCAGGATCATATCCATTCACATGGAATTGTTTGACTTCTGGGAACTATAATATTAAGTACCTTACGTCCATAATGGTCCATTTGAATCTCTATTAAAGAGAATTAAATTATTCTATGTGATCAAAATAGAAATTGCATATTACCAACATCAGTTGGTGGAATGCGGATGTACACATCGCATTAATTTCAAATTCATCAAACTGCAAATACGGCTCCCTCCGTTGCAGTAAGTACTTGGATATATTTTGACATCAGTCAAATGTTTCCCACCTTATATTGGTTATGTTAAGCACATACCAATATCACCACCTCAACATACATTCGTGGGCATGGAGATCTTTGAGGTATCATTATCCATCATTCATAGCATACCTCGGATTACCCACAGGGGATCTTTTGATAGCCCGTATGTTGTTTCAATTATGAGGATGATCCAGGCATTAGGGGGAGATTTAAACCACAAATACAATGCCCGGAATCAGGAGTGCTGTCATATATCGATACCCCCCTCATGTGTCTCCATGTACTTAAAGAATCTGGACTATCAAGCTCAGAATCTTGTATTTGCAATCTATTGCCAATAATCTGCCAAATGCATTTACTCGCTAAAGGTGTTTACTTTCCATACTCATTGTGCCAGAAAGAGTGGAGGTACCTTTGCAAAACCACTCAACTCCCAACAAGAGGGGGAGAAGTATGATCACAAGAGATATAGCTTCTTGCAAGCTTAAATGGAAATAAAGAAGTAAATGTTAATCAACATCAAGTTGAAAGACACCTTATGGATACTCACTATCCAAAGCCTATGGATGTTAATCATCCAAAAGACCAGCATATGTGTACACACACTCAGGCGCTAGGTCATTGGAACGCCCTAACTCTGTCATTATGGGAATTGACATGGAGTTGAAGGGTTAATATTTTCACAAGCAATATTGGTTCAATTGAATCAATCATGAAAAGTCTACAAATGTCAACATTTCTCCATATCAGATTGTCGTATACTTACTGGATCCAGACCAAAAGTCCTAGGCAAGAGCGTATCAACGCTCACTTTGGGTCAAATCAAAAGCGGCAATTGAGGAGAATCGCTCTCGCTAAATGATAATTGAGTAATACCTTACTCTCATAATGCTTTCTTTATAGAAGCAAGGTGGTGAGATAGCAAGAGCTTGTAGCATATGGTTTCATACAGAGACCTAACTAGCATACCCTCGGTATGTGTGAAAAATATGTTCCTATACTTGATCGTCGGCAGATCTTATGTATTTGAAAGATTTTATGGACTTTATATTCTGAATCAAGATCGCAACACATGTTGTGTACAACTCAAGTCACCTCATGACTTGTACGATCAGGTTGTTTGTGGTACAACTGACTAGGTGAGTCCCTTCCTTAGAAGGCTTACTCCCAACCATGATGGTCAAATATGTGTGTTTGAGTTGAAATCCTAGTTGGGTTTTGTAACATCTCCAACCACACACAATAGATCATACAATCATTTTTAGACGGATTATGAGATGATGGTTTGAATAAAACCAAATCATGATTAAGTCTACAACTTAAGTATATACATCGGTCTATCAATATCCTAGAATATTGGACGATCATGTCCATTAACACATTTGGTCGTTTAATCTCTAAATAATGGACCAATATCCATTTTTGACCCTGGGATTGAACCATAGTACCATCAAAGCGCATATATGTATCTTGCAAATTGCAACAGGCCTGATATTGCATTTACAGATACTTGCTAGCTCAAAGGCGCAACTCCAACAATGCCATATGGTAGGAGAAGGATATCCACAGATATCTATATGGTACTAAAGAATCTTGACTTATCATTAGAAAAGTTGAGATGATCATAGTGGGATATGAAGATACTGGCTAATTAATCCCCACTACATATGCCTTATCAAAGACTGATACATCTGTGGTAGAGTTCTCATAGAAGCCGTCATATACTCTATTGATTATTCCCACAAATTATTATGAAGTCTAACATGTTCATGTATGACTTTGTTGAGTAACCAATTGTGATTCCAATAAATCACTAGTTATTATCTATCAAGATAGTGGTACTTGTATTGCTGGATGCAAATGGGTTATGTGAGCACAATATCACCATATTGTCCACAAAATATTTTATTCTCATGTATATCAATACATTTGAGAAATAAATATCTTGCAAACAAAACATCCTACTCTTTCGCAATTTTAATCACCGAGTCTCTACCAACTTTTACATGTTAAAGTGTTTGTAGAATCGGTATGCGATTAGTTTGAGATTTGCAATATTCAGGGGGAGTCTCCTTGTGAATTATAACCTATCTAAGCATCATGTTGCACTCTTTTCTTTTTATGAGTTTTACTCTCAAGGTTTCTCATATAAAAGTTTTTAATGAGGCAATATCAATATAAAAATATATATGTCATATCTTCTATTTTTCCCCATCGAGGTTTTTCAAAGGAGATATTCAAGACATATTATCTTCTCCCCTGAAAGGGTTTTTGAGAGGATTAAAAGATATGCATTGCTCTCTAAAATCTATTGGGTTTGTGATTGAGCAATGATCATAGATATACCACATCATTTTCTCCTTATTTTTCCCACTGGGTTTTAAAGGAGTTTTAGTGGTATATGCACACACATATTCCTCTATTTTTTCCCACAGGGTTTTTCAAAGGAATACATTGATCAAGATGGAACTCGAGGAAGATCGGACCGACTTGGCCACTGAACGCCCCCGCGTCGCTCCCTGAGGGGCGGCTCGGGCGGAGCCCCAACCCCGCCGTCCCAGGCTCCTCCCCCTCCGATTCCGGCGGCCGCCTTGCCGTCGGCGCTTGCCCGCGGCGGCGGCGGCCCCCCGTGGTCGCTTCCCCTCCTCCTCCCTCTCCCTCCTTCCAAGCCCACCTGCAAAACCTAACCCTAGGTCGCTCCAGTCGGGTCAACGCTGCCGCAGCCGCGAGACGCCGGAGCGGCCGACCGTCGCCGGATCTTGCGCCTCCACGGCCGGATGCCCCGCCTGGGGCCGTTGCAGGGTTCCCCTGCGCCGCCGCCGTGGCCTCCCCGCGCCGCCCCTCCTCCCGCGGGCGGGCGTGCGCGCGGCTGGCGCCCCGTTGCCGCCGGCGTCGACCACCCGGCGCTCCTGTGGCCGCCGCTGTGGCCTCCCCGCGCCGCTCCTTCTTCCCGCGGGCGGGCGGGCGGGCGGGCGGCGTCCCGCCGCCGCCGGCGTCGGGCCACACGGCGCCCCTGCCGGCCGTCGCCCCTCGCCGTCATCCTCTCCGGCGGGGTCCCACACCAGCGCCGCCCCCTCCCCCCCCCCCCCCTCCGACGGGGTCAAAGGCCCAGATCTGGGGCGCCCCCATCGCCACCCGTGCAGAGTCCACCTGGGTCCTGCCTTGGGGCCTCTCTCGGGCTCGGATCTGCGCTCCCTCGGCCGGCTTCCTCCGCTGGCGGCCTGTGCCCTTGACTTGAGGTTCATATCCCTTTTGAGGGCATCGTTACTGGATACATCAAATCGGTCGGGCGGCATGGCTTTCTGGTGTCTCGCAGGGGTGGTCGCCTTTGCATACTTGGTCTCCTTTGACACTTCATCACTAAGCTTGCTGGAACTGCGGCTATCTCAAGGAATACACGCTGGCGGATGCTTTGCCGCCTTATCGTACTGCTTGCTATTTGTCTCTGACGGATGCTTTTGCCGTCATGTGCTGGTCGTTCTCGACGGATGCTTTGCCGTCGTGGTCCTAATGCTTCTTGCGGATGTTGCTTTGCTACCTAGTCGCGATGCTTATTGGTTCTCTATGACGGATGCTTTGCCGTCGTGTTGTTGGATTGGTCGTCACCGACGGATGCTTTGCCGTCGTGGCGCTGTTGCTTCTGGTGGATGCTTGGCCACCCTCTTGCCGCTTGGTAGCCTCAGTCTTCGGCCTCGGTGGTGTTGTTCATCGTGTAGGCTCAGGTGTTGCTAAGGTCGTCGCTTTCTGTGCCTGTGGTTGCCCTTCTTCATCGTTGTCACCATGTTTCGCTCGCTGCCTTTTCCATCGTTTGGTTCACTAGCCTTAGTGGTCTGCGGTGTTGTGTTGGCTTTGGAGGCCTTCGGCGAAAGCCGTGGCCGGTGCTCGCCGGTGCCGACAACGGCTGCGTCTTTGACGTAGTTACCTTGCTGGAGGCGTTGTTATGGCCGCCAAAGCTATTTGGTTTCGCCAGGTGAAGACTTGGACCGCTCATTCGTGGACGGTCGGACGATGACGGCGTCGACGCTGCTCCCTTCGTGAAGGCATCGTTTTGCAGGACCCTCGACCTCTGCCCTCTGGCTCAGCGTATCAATCGGTGATGTGCGTGTGTTCTTGGTGCCTTTTTCTCTGCAGGCCTCGGTCGTGTTAAATCTTCGTCGTGTTAAATTTTCGTTAGGTGGACATCTCGGTCGTGTTAGATCTTCGTTAGGTGGGTCGGGCTCTTCTGGTTTGTTATCTGTATTGTTTTTTTTCTTTTCTTGTTTGCTATGTTGTAACTCCGCGCTTTAGGGGCTCTCCTAAAGTTGTTTCGTTGTAATTCTCTCTTCCGCTTAATGAAAAATGTGCTATGCACATCTCAAAAAAAAAAGATGGAACTCGAGCAAAGGGGGAGTGTTACAAAGCAATTTAGTTGCTCTCATTAAGTCATCCACTATGGAAGACATGCAACCTCATGGAGGATGCAAATGCATCAGTTACAAGTCTGAGTTTAAGGCCATGTTTATGTGACCTTTCATTTCTAGTAACTGACATTGTAAACACCCTATAAAAGGTGACCAAGAGATCAATGAGAATACACCTATTCACTATTACCTTGTGTCAATTGTCTCTCTACAATTTCACACTCCAACAAAAACAAGATGCAGCACAACCCAAGCACGAGGAATTAAAGACAGTCACGTTGTACCACAGGACTAGAGAGTGCGTCATGGTGATGATAACTTAAACAGGGTTTGTACATGTCACAACATGTTACCTCTCAATGTTACAAGTCAAACAGATATAACGATTCAACAGCCTGAAGTGATGGGCTTTTACACATACAATTCTTTCCATCCATTCATGTACACTGCAAGGGAGCCTGTGGATTGGATTTTAGGATCGTCAGGATGGCACCAAGATGGCTCGGGCACAGGCCAGCTGTCATTAAAAAATTTGCCCACAATGTCAAAAACAAGTTTACGCGAAACATTTACCATAATATTATGAATATCAGAATACCTATTTGGCCGGACACTGCAATCTTCAGCCATAGTCCAGCCAGGCAAACAAGATGGCTTACCAGCATGGTCAACTTTAGCAACAGACCTATTAAACACACCAAAGAATACATTTAATTGAATAACATGCTACTGAGCCTACTTCAACAAGATTCGAACTAATCTAGAGTTCTAGACATACCCTTCTGTCTTAAAATGTTCCAAGACATCAAGAATCTCCCTCCACAATAGGAACGGGGTTCCTACTTTCTTTTCATAGAAGTTCATGCCAATAAATCTCCCATCAAAATCAAGAAGGGGACCTCCAATGCCAGCCTGCAAACATGGAGAATTTGTCATTGGTAATGCCAAACAGATATTGGTTGTTAATTCATATTCTGGTGCTACTTCAAAAGAGTTAAGTGTATTGGCAGTCCCTGTAACTAATAATTTGCAGCTTCATGCCCCTAAAAATTAGTGTTGATCTACCTGCTTCACATCTCAATCCATGCACCCTTATTTTGCCAACTCATCATTCATATCTTTCACTACTAATTTCCATATGAAAGTGCATAAGCAAATAAAAATTTCGAAGAGACAACAGCCTAGAGATGAAAAGATGGAGAGAGATAATTCACTAACTTATAGGTCCAACAGTTAATGTAAAGTAGTGTAAGATGTCACATAAGCAATTTGATATGTTGATTAAGTAGCTTTGGACCTCGGGTGATACTCTTAGCAAGTTTAGATACATGAAGCTGCAAATTTGCAGACCTAAGCTGGTGTAGACCATATAAATAAAACGTATGTAAAAAACTAACAGGCATACCTTGGTGATTTTACATGTAGAATAACAGAGATATTTGCAATCAAGTGTGACTGGCCTGCCAAACTGTTCTCCTCTTGCAGCCATTAATTTGCCTGATTTGAAGCAATACCCTACAGCTACTACATCACAATCGTCATCCCACAAATGTTGAATCTTTGCTGGATGACTAGCATGGAAACCCTTGACACTGACTAAAGCAACATTGTAATGCAGATCATAATGTTGTAATGTCCCTTCTACACGCTTCTTGGTTGGGAGCAACACTTCAATCTGCAAATGTAGCAATGAGACTCAAGCATTACATAAAACAAAAAAGCAACACAGAGGAATTCAAGAACCAACCCTCAAGTTTTCAACGATCTTGTTTTCATAACCAGACTTTCTAACCAAGCTCGCTGAAGTCAGAACAGTTGAACATCCATTCCATTCAATGAAAAAACCAGTGCATGCAGAAAACCTTGTTTCTCCTGCACACCATAATTTTTATCGTTATAGTTATGACCAAATAAAAAAGAAGGGGCAGCAATACAAATATAAAATAGTAGCACAATACTGCAAAATTACCATTGAATGAAGCAAGTGCGACAATATTTTCATGTATATTGGAAGAAGTTGTTTCGGATAGTTCCCTCCAGACACCTTCACCACATTCATCACCAAAAGGATCTTCAAAACTATTTATCAAAATCATGCCATCTGGTTGAAGACACGAGTCACAGTAGTTGTTAGGAATACAGCAGAGCTGTAAAAGGGCACTATACATGGAAAATCAGAACATTTGCAGAAATTGACTCACCATTTAACATCGATATTGATGGCTTGGGATAACCTAGCTCCTCATATTGGTCCATGTCAGGAACATCTCTATGTACTGGTGTAACAAGGTCAGTAGGTCAAGTGACTGGAACTGACATGCTACCCATAAAAATAGCATAAGAAAATAACGAAATAGCACTAACACTATGAAATTAAACTAGTTGATAGTTGGCATAAATTGTAAATCTAAAAGGTAGTGCACCATTTGTGACAATTTTACAAATAGGTATTATTAGAAATGAAAATGAATTACATAATACGCAAACATCTAGTGGCCAAGGCATCAGTGTGCTCACCTTCTTGATTGGAATTGGAGTTCCGTACCTCAGCTCTGAATCGTTGTCCAACCCTATGGAAGAACACCAAAAGTAATATGGATCAAACCAGAAAGGAACAAGAGACCCAGACCTGGTATTATAAATATAAATACAGCAAGAAAAACAAGAGAAGATTAACCAAGCAAAATAATAAATCCCCAGAGCCAGGAGAGATCATAATTCATTCTAGTCAGGAGACACCATAATCCAAGGGTGCACAGTTAATATGGACGAAAAATTATTTTCTTTAATTAAATCAGACAATACACTGGCACCAATCAAATGAGAAAAATGGCTAATCTAGACATCTAGCATAGGGCATCTACATGCCAAAATGACAGCAACCAATGAAGCTTTTATAAACATTGAAAACTGCAGAGGAATTACAAATGCCAAAAAAGCTACAAAAGGGCAACTCCCAACAATCCAGATTATTGCAAAACCCATAAAACCACATAAGCTGTTTGGCGCACATATGGGAGGGGAAGAGAGTAGGTGAAAGAGAAGGGAAATAGATAAGTAAACTGGAAATATGCAATTCGTACCTGACTGCTCTAAAAAAATCTGAACGCACAGGAAATTTAATCCTTCGCAGGGATGTAAACCGAGTCAGCCAATGAAGAACCGTCCTTGCTGGCAGGAAAAAGGTTCCTTCAGAGTCCCTAAAAAAGTTCATGCCAAGAAAGTTCCCACCAAAATCAAAAAGTGCCCCGCCTTCGTAAACCTAGCAAAAAAAAAGATATAGCCAGAACAAGTTATATGATAAAAGAATAAAGTAAATAAAACAAGAGTTACATAAGACAAACATCATTTTATTGCCTCCAAGATACACTTTACTGACAAAAGCAGATTAAAGTAATCATATCAAATTGCAAGTGTACCTTGGAAATGTTACAAGTGGACAACTTAAGCTCTCCACTTGAATTGTCGGTCAGTATCCCATCAGTGGCCATGACGTCACCAGAGATGCCATGCCCTAAAGCTACTACCTTACAAGCAGGTTCCAATTTCGCTGGATTATTTAGAAGTACAACATGAACATCAAGAACTGACATGACATTGACAACAGCAATTTCATGATCTAAATCATATTCGCCCAAAAACCCTGTGATAACATCGCGTCCAAGACGCACTTCAACCTATAACAACAAATAAAGCAAGAAAAGAGTAAACAAATATCACAATTATGTTATGCAAAACGGAAAACTAGTAAAGGATGATAAGTAGTACCAACCTTCAAGTTATCATGGTCTGATCTATTACCAATTAAAGCCCTAGCCAAACTTGCTGAAGTCAGAAACCTTGTAACATTCCCCACACATTCTAGAGCTATGCCTGAGCATGCAAGTTCTTGTCCTACACAAGATCGTGATTTAAATCAACTACAATTAACAATGTTGAGTATATATTCGGAGAAACAAGAAGTACATATACTCACCATTGGGCAAAGCAAGTGAGACAACACTTTTAGACAAATTTGATGCAACTTCTTTACTGAGCTCACTCCAGGTACATTGATTTGAGCCCCTATGCAAGTCACCTAGTTAAAGAAACATGATATACAGCTGTGAGTGGCTCAAGTTGAGTTGTAAGAAACATTTGCATAAAAGAGGAAGGGTCAGCACACCTGAAATCAATAACTCAGTTGTCTCTCCACCATTGGAAATTATTTTTTTCTTTTTAGAGCTCCTTGTGAGTTCATCAGCTCTCTTATACCTCTTCCAGCTTCTTTTGAGAATATCATCAGGTCTCCTACTTGTCAGCATCTTAGAACAAGATATTCTACAAAAAATTGTAAGATGTGGATCAGAACCAATAAACTAACATCATAAAACTGTCAGGGGCACACTAACCTACGAATACAGTCGTCGATGCTGATGGGTAATGACCAAAATATAAGCTTTCCTATGAGCCCCAAAATCAACTATGATAAAGGTGAACAAAGAAACATACAAAGGTTGGACACGACTAGAAGAAACAGCTACCAAAAAATTATACAATCTTCAAAATCTACAGTGTCATCAAAACAAAGCATTTGCTTCCTTTTAATATTCATTTCACGTCTCCAATTAACAAGTGCAATCTATCAGGTATACAGGAAAGCAGTCACTCCGTCTTAGCGTTGTTTTGATGTTTCCTTCCATTCATAAGAAGAAACCTCACATATTTTGATAATTTTGGATTTTGGTAGAGGTATCAAAAGAAGGTGGCCACATAAGCGCGTTTAAGCTCAAATATGGCATGGAGGACTATTCTGAAATATCAGTTAGTTGTTTGACCTTATCATTAGTATCTTATTCCTCAGGTTGTGTCCAACTGTATCCAAGAACCTCAAATGTTACATCTGTATTATCTGCCATGGAGGAAAAAGGAATGCTCCCTCGAAACTTAGCACAACTGAAAGAAATGAGCTGACTTGAACCTTTTGTGCAGGGTGTATCTTTCTATTATTTAGCTAGCGAATTGTATATTCCTCAGTCGCATCGTATGTAATGAATGCGCTCTCTCCTAATGCTTATTCTAAACCACACATACAAAACCCAATCAGCATTCAGTACCAATGAACAATAACTCTCTCCTTTTCCATTTGCCCCTGTCCATACAAAATACAACACAGAGCCACACAAGCATGTAGAAAATCTTTTTACACGAAAAATCTAAACGGAAGGTGCAGCATAGTATACAAGCATTGGGCAGAAGCTACAGATCCTAATCGAAACAAAGTTCACTGAAATTAATCTGTTGCCCTGAAACAAGGTGGAATAATATGGAACTCTGAAACGTTTAAACTGCAAGCATAAATCACTGCTAGAACTCGTACTTGTTTCATACTACTAGCTAATAGCGACATCTTTCTAGATTTTCTCAGCAGATTTATATGGAGATAAAGTATTTTAACACAATAGACCACCCGATCAAGCCATCCTGTTTAAAGAAGTGCGCCGCTTAAACAGATCTACTCAACTTTCGATTGAAGTACCGAGAAACGCCAGTACACTCTCAGGGCAACTTTGGACTCGGGACTCCGCGTTTCCAAAAGTACCGGCCAATCTAGGGTTTCAGGCACCCAGCGTCGCACAGAAGGAAAGAGGACGGACGGGGACGATGGTGCGCGTACCTGTTGTCAGGCTGTCCAGTGAAAGGAAGAGGCTAAGGCCAGCGCGGCAGCCGCAGCAGTATCGCCAGGACGCCGCCTCCCGGCGAGCGCGCGCGAGAGAGGGAGGCAGGGAGGCAGGGAGAGGCGGGGGCAGGGGGACGAAATAGCTCCCTGCTTTTTGGGCCAAGATCAAATCAACGTCTGCTATTATGTATTTATGTGCAGGACGTCGGTTGGATCGTGGTGGCTGGTGGTGGCGGGAGTAGCTATCGAATCGGATCGGATTTGGCCAATCAAATTCGGAAAACATTTTTTATCCTATTTTAACTCGAATATAAATAGGAATTCAGGTGTTCTCGAGTATGAATCCGCAATCCGATATTTACTCCATTTATCTATGGCAACGTAAAACCCAATTCCTGTGAGAACTATGAGACACGTCGGACGCTTTTAGTTTCAGTAAGCCCGCTGCCTCTTGCGTCGTTATCGTCGCCGCCCGCCATCAAGATGCGAAGTGCCGCAGCCTTCCGTTTGGTCAAGCATCGCCGCCTCCGTCTGTCAGGAAGATGCGCCGTCGCCAACCCCCGTCCTCGCGCCCGTCGATGTGGCTGCCTAGGCCAACGACACACAGACCCAGAGGCGACGAGGTCCCGGCGGCCGGCGGGGCACGAGGTCGAGCTCGCCCGCCGGCAAGCTCCAGGGTGGCGCCCGATGAGCCCCTCTTCTCCCCCACGTGGCCGGCGACAAGCTCTTCTTCCTCTTCTCTATGGCTGCTCTTCCTCGTGAGACCCCTCATGGCAGGCGGCGCGAGGTCCTCTTCTCCATGGACAGTGACGAGGTCCTCTTACTCTCTCCATGGCTGGCGGCGTGAGGTCATCCTCTCCATGGACAGCGGCGAGCTCTTTCTTCCTCTCGCCATAGCTGGTGGCGCGGCCCATGGTGTTACAGTAGAACCTTTCCAATATTACGGTTGCCTGACAATGATGTTGCAATAACCTTGCTTTGATGTTACATGCAGCAGAACTCCGACGTCACGACAGGAGTTTTTTACCCCCTCCCTCCCATCTAGATGTTTCGCTATGTTTCAGTAGAGTTTTTTCGATGTTGCAGTTGCATGATAGCGGTTTTGCAATAGTTTTGTTTCGATGTTGCATGAATCGAACGATGTTGCATGCAACAGGGTTCCGATGTTGCGGCGGGAATTTTACCCCCGCGTCCGGATGTTTCACTGTGTTTCAACACGTGATTTCTGATGTGGCAAACATGTATTTTTGATGTTGCAAATACGTATTTTGATGTTGCAACGGACCGTCCGATGGAATTTTTCCATCGGACGTCCGGTCGCTAGCATCGCTCCTTTATCTATCATCTATGCTGCACGGATACGGATACGCGTATTGGTATCGGCCAGATATGGATACGGTGATACGTCATCTTCCAAAATAACCCGATACGTTGATACGTTTTAATATTTAAAATAAACAAATATTTATGCATGTTGAAATTCTAAAAACAATGGCAGCCTAGAATGAGCTTTGAAATTACTGCAATATAACCGTCTTACATTTGGCTAACAATTACACTGACGCTACTTAATGTGAGGCCATCTACTCGTGGTTGGGAAAAATCAAGAAAGAAGGAACACACAAGATCAGGAAGCGGAATAAAACAGGAGCGGAAGGGAAATAGAGAAATCTAAATGCAGAACGGGAAGAAAGAAAACAAGAGAACGGTAAAGGCTGAGTCACCGGCAAGGAGCAGGTGTTGGGAGGTCCTCACGAGCCGGCGGACGGGGCGTCATGCCTCATGCATTTGATGGCTGTTTGGCTGTGGAGCAGGTGCAGAACTGCAGATCAAGAAAGAGAAGGGCTGCAGGAGAAGGCTAACGGGAGGAGACTCACTAGAGGAAGCCGGCATGTGCGGGGTCGACGTCGGGGGAGTGGCAGAGTCGTAGAGCTTCTTCAATTCGCGGCCAGCCGGCCACGTAAATCATCACAGACTCACGGTTGTGGCCCAGGCAGAGGTCCGTCGTCGGCCGCCGGCGTTGCTAGTTCATTCTCCGGCGGGCGGCGACGCCGCTGTGCGACTCGTGGCCTCATGGGGCGCTCGTGCAGTGCGTTCGCTCTTGTTGGGTTGGGCCGTATCGCCACATAACCCTAATAAGTACCCACATAAGTATCAGCATTTTCAACATTTATTTTTAATTCCAGATACATTTAGAAACGTACCCACTGCGTATCGTGGCTGTATCCGTATCGGATACGTACCATATACGGATACGGCGACCTCCACCCACGTATCCATG
Source organism: Urochloa ruziziensis (assembly GCA_015476505.1). NCBI lineage: Eukaryota > Viridiplantae > Streptophyta > Magnoliopsida > Poales > Poaceae > Urochloa > Urochloa ruziziensis. Next base: position 40,444,619 of record CM027119.1, on the reverse strand, counting down.
TAACATAGTCTATCATCATGTACATGAAACATCAAAAACGGAAAAATGATAATTTTCGAACAACTTATACAAGGAGTAGACAAAGATCGCTCGTTGAAAATAACACGATCTATAATAATTGTTTTAATCATTAAATATATAAAATAAATAGATTAAACTATAAATAAATAGTGTGTAGTATGTTCATGACCGGAGATCTTGTTGATAACTTATTTACGCATTTAATCTATCTTGCAAGAATGATGTGCTTAGGAATAAAACAGATAAAGGCTCTTTAAAAACGGTTAATTTGATACTTTCTATTTGTGTGATAAACATGAATGACTAGGGATCAGTAAGGTTGTGTTCTGAGCCTTTTAGGTATTTAAACCACTTTACATCAATTATTAAATTGTGCTCTCATGCTTTTATATATTGTTCTCGATAATAAATGCTTAAATGGTTAATCAAATATCGGTTCAGCCTTGGGTATGGATACGGTCAGTACAATAGCGATTGTGTTCCCGATTGGACTGTTTTTTTTACTGTATCGACTGAAATCGGATCCCGTTACTGCTGCTATCTTCTCTCTCTTGTCGCCCCCACGCATACGAACACGGAACAGGTCGAACTTGACGAACCAGCTGGAGTGGTTGGTGATCTCCAATCTCCATCCCCTCGACGACCACCACCTCATCATCGATCCTTCTCCCGGCGGCTACATACTCGTATCTATAGGAGCAAATTAAAACCGTTTTTCACACAAAAAATTAATCTAATACCCCTAAAAAAACCCCACGAAACAGGACCAAACTGTGAGCCTAGACGACTAGAGGCGGGAGACGGATTGGTCGTCCTCCCCCGTTGAAACCAGAGCTCGCAGGCGCCCGCAGCTCGTTTTTTGACACCACGAAATTTTCTTACCCACCTCTCCGCACCCCGCACCCAATCCCGCGCACCAATCACGGCATCACACCATCGCCACCGCATTCCTTTCCTTCCCTACCTCATGAAATCCCTCCCTGTGCTTCCCTTCCAAGGTATGTGGATGGATCGAGCAGCCTTCGCCCCCTACAAATCCGCCGCCGCTGGCCTTCCTCAAGCACGGCGCTGACATCCCGGCGCGTGACGGCACGCTCTTCCTCCCGCTCGTCGCCCTCACGGCCGCCTTTGTTGCGATGCTGCTCCACGTCAACGCGCTCGCCGTGCAGCCGCTCGCCGCCGCCGTGCTCCTCGACGCCATCAGTCGCGCTCACCCGGCCACCGCCACCACGTACCACTGGATCTGGAGCGGCCACCCGCCTGGATCTGGATGGCAACCCCGTCGCTCCCACTCATCAGTGCCCATCGCCGCGGTCCTCTCAACCAGGCGCTGCGGCAATCACGTTGCCTCCTCGCTTATCCTATCCTTTCTCGTCAATCCATCTAACGACCCCCATCGACACCTTCCTCTCCCTTCAATCGATGGCGGGGCCATGGGTACGGCCAACGGATCTGCACGCGGCGCTGGGCTGGGGCGCAGGCGCAGCCGCGGCCGGCGGTGGCGTGCACAGAGCTCGGCCAGCGGATCTCGCACGGGACGACGCGGTACCACCACTGACGCCATCCATAGCGTCGCCGTCGCCGGAGTGCCGAGACATGGTCGTCAACGCCCCTCCGGCCAGGTACTCCTCACGTGAAGCAGTTCCCCTCCCCTTCTTCCTTGGTCCGCTGCCGGCCAGGCACTGGGTGCAACCTATTACTTCTATCGCCGTGACCTGACCATCAACTGCCTTGTCGGTGATATTATCTCCGGCAGTCTTCCACGGGGTAGCCCACGGAAGTGATTTGTAATGCAGGGAAGATCGCAAAGATCGGAAGCAAGATGGTTAGGATGGACAGACACAAGGGTTTATACAGGTTCGGGCCGTCGACTCGACGTAATACCCTACGTCCTGTTTTGGGGTGTTGTATTGCGTGGATTGTGAGTTGAGATGTGTTCAGATGAGTCGAGTTGTTGTCTGATGATTTGGAGGGGGTCCCTGCCCGCCTCATATATCGGGGGGCAGGGTTACAAGTCGGTTTGTAGCCGATCCTATCTCTAAGAATTCTTTCCTTCTTTACAATAATTCCTATTCCAACTAGGACTTCTCCTTCCAGATCCTTCCTCCGTGCGCCGACTTGTCCGGCACGTCTTCAGGTCCAGAACGATGGGCTGGGCCGCCCCCTTTTGGTGGGCTGCCAGGCTTGCTCGTGAGGTACCCGGGTACTATATCCCCCACAGTAGCCCCCGAGTACTTCTTGGCCGATCGTTGGCTGTAATTGATCCGTCTTTTCTTGCATGATCCGAGTGCTCCCAAGTTGTTTAATGATCTCATCCGAGTGATTTCGAAGAAGATCCGAGTGATTATGGTGAAAATCTGAGTGGTTTCGAGGAAGATCTGAGTGCATGATCAGACGCTCCTGAAAACAATTCTTCAATTATGGCCATAGTGAGGGGAAGGAGTGCTCTTTTTCACGACGCGACAGCGAAGTGAATACACTTAGCCCCCGGGCTTTGGGCAATTTTAGTATGAAATTGGCCAAAGGTCTTCAACTTTTATCCATCTATATCTTGATCTTCAATGGTGTGCACCTCCAGGTGCACCCATTGGGTGTAGCCCCCGAGCCTTGAGCAGAATAGAATATTCTGGTCGAGGGTCAAAAATAAAATATTATGAATCTCTTTTTGAACTTAATCCATCAATGGTGTGCACCTCTAGGTGCACCCATTGGGTGTAGCCCCCGAGTCTTGATACGACTCGGCACGATCGCGTCAAGACTCTGAAAGCCGTAGATTCTGACTGAATTTTTCAGCCCCCATGCCTCTGGACATGGATTTTAGATAATCTTTTCCTTCTGGGGCTTTTTTGTTTCCCCTTTATAAGGATTCTGTCCTCAAGTTCTTTGAACTCGGCATGACCCCCGAGTCGTGTCCCACGACTCAGCTTGACCATATGGTAAGCCATCTTCTCGCAAGATTTATACTTGTCAGCATTTGACCCAGACTTCTGAGCGAATTTAGCGATAGTATCGCATGCCTTACGTTAAAATCAATTGCAAGGATGCAACTATTAATTGCAAAATCAAGTCTGGCCGTCGACTAATTTTAGCCTCACGACCGAGTGGTTTCTGCCCCTGAACACTAGCTCAGGAACCCACAAATTTGTTAGCGTAACAGAACCGAAAGGTCGTGCTACATTTCAGCCCATTTAGGCCCACTACTCCCGCAAAGTCCGTTGTTTCCTAACGGTTGCCTTACGGAAGGCGAAATATCGCGAGATATCGCGACTCCTTACCGCACCTTTGAATTCAAAGCGACGGGACGTGCCTGCGTCGGTTGAGTTCCCGAGACACGCATCGCGCCGCGCGCGGGAGGAACGGTTCATTCCATTATAAGCCATCCCCGCCGCAATCTTCTTCCTTTACTCGCCATTTGCCTTCCCAACTCTCCAGTTCTCCTCCGCGCGCAAGAGCAAACCCTAGATCCACTCCCGCAGCTTTCCTCCTCGATCTTCAACCCCCGCTCGTCGCCATGGCGCCAAAGAGGAAGGAAGCCCCGAAGCGGAAGGAGAGGTCGCCGGGAAGGGCCCGGTCGTCCAAGGCCAAGGCCACCGTCGAAGTCGCCGTGGATCGCGCCGCCGAATGGAGGGAGTCCATCACCACCACCAGGCGCCTCGAGCAGCACGTCGTCGACGGCATCCTCCCCGACCAGCAAACCGCCGAGTGGCGCGCAGCCGCCGGTGAGTCTTTCCCCACCCCAAATTCCTCTGATTTGGTGGTGTTTGAGTCTTTCTTTCTGCGCGGTTTTGGCGTGCCCGCGCATTCTTTCCTCCGCGGGCTGCTGCACTTCTATGGGATCAGTCTTTGCGCACTGAATCCCAACTCCATTCTTCACATCGCCATCTTCATCAACCTCTGTGAGGCCTATCTTGGGATAGAGCCTCACTTCAATCTTTTTCTCCATCTTTTTCTTCTGAAACCTTATCCCAGAACCGAGTGCCCGCAAGTAGTCGGGGGCGCCGGATTCCAACTCCGCGAGGGTCGAACTCGGGAGTATTTTGACATTCCTTTTCTTACCTCCAACAAGGGGTGGCAGTCCGAGTGGTTTTACGTAGGAAACCACTCGCCTGCCATCTCTCCTGAAATTGATTCTCGTCCTGTTCCCTCCCAATCCTGGACTGCTCTTCCCAAGGAGAGTGAGATGGATGAGGTTCGGGAACTCCTGGGTCTCATAGCCCAGTTGAAGGACAGAGGGTTGTCTGCCGTCGGAGTGGCAGCCAACTTCGTGCTGCGCCGGATCCAGCCCCTCAAGCAGCGGGCTCATCCGGCGTATGAGTACTACGCCGAGGGGGACAACACGCGTGAAGCCCCCGAGCGTGTCGACAAAGTCCAAGCCGCAGCTCGGCTTGGCAAATTCTTCGCGACAGGAACCTCCCTGAGGACTACTGACTGTCCTCCGGCGTTCAACTTAGGGAATCCACGCCCTGAGGTATTTATTCAATCTGTTGTTGTTTTTTATTTCAATTCCACCCATTGGGTGTAATCTCAGAACTGAACCCAACTTTTGCAGGGTCGAGCTGCCTTTGTATCCCTCCCTCCTTTGCCTGAGATGCCGAAGGGAGTGGATCAACCGGCTCGACGCAGGGCCGTTGGTGCTGAAGAAGCAGTCGGGGGAAGTGAGAGTGACCTGCGCGACTCTGATATCACTCTGTCGTCCTCTCCTTCTCCCGACGTGCTGTCTCCGAGTGGTGGGAAGGCTGCCCCTGCCCCGAAGAAGCGGAAGATCTCAACGGGGATCGTGATTGGGGATGCGCCAAGCCGCCGCCAACTCCTCATCTCTAGTCGTCTGACTCGGAAGAAGACGAAGCTGGCGGTGCCGAGTCGTCAATCCCGCCCCCAATCATCAGCTCGGAGCAGTCTCCCCTTGCAGTAGTACCTCTGAGTGCTGCAAGTCCGAGGGACCTCCCTTCCCCCACTCGGAAAGGAAAGCGCCCGAGAATGCGCATATCTACTCTGTGAGTATCCTTATCATCTCTTGATTTTCCTTTATGTTTTCTATGAGTGATCCATATATGCTTTATCCTGTAGCACGCCGTCTGAGATCCCCTTTGCGGGTCCTGCGCTTCAGTCGGCCGTTGAGACAGAGGTCCCGTCGATCCAAATGCCAGAGGTGCCGACCCACTCGGCTGATCTTCTCAGCGATCAGCCTGTGGGTCCGCCACCAGAGTCGTTGCGAGCACCAACCCCGCCTCCACCGAGTCCTACACCGGCGTCGCCGACCCCACCGCCAGTTCCTCAAGGCAGCCCCCAGCCTGCTCCTGTGGTTGAACCGACTGCAGCAGTGGAGGAGCCCCAGACTGCGGCGGTCGAAGTTGCTTCTGCGGTGGACGGCGCTTTGAGTGGTGGTGCTCCCATGACTCCTCTGGAGGAGATCATGTCACTCCATCTTCGCATGGGCCAGATAGCCAAGGTATCTCCTGAGCCACTTATCTTGTTGATGTCAAGTACCGAGTGGTACATCAATTCATATTGTCATCTGACTTGTCTTTGCAGGACTTAGCTGCTGATGCCGAGGCAAAAGCCTCGGTTATTCAAGAACTTTCTTCTGCAATCGCTAAGGCCGACTCCTTGGTGGCCCGAGTGACTGAACTCGAAGCTGCTGCGACCCAACGCCAGGCTGAGTTGGAGGAAGCCCAGCGTACCACTCGCGATCTACGCGGAGAGGTAGAGCAGGCTAGGCTCAACGAGGCCCAGGCCGTGCACGAGCTCAGAGGTATGTTATTCCTTGTTTATTTTTCTGTCAGACGTGAATATATTATCCAGATCTAACTTTCTGTAGATTATCAGTATCGGATTATGTCCCAATTCGCAGAGCTCACTGCCAAGGTGGCTCGGCTGCAAGGCGAGGCTGAGGCGCTGCGCACCGAGAGGATCGCGCTGGAGGACGCTATCCGAGTGATGGCGGAGGAGATCGAGCCGGAGGCGTCATCGTCTTCGACTTCTATCCTCGACCGCGTTCGGGCGCTCCCACGCTTCTTCCGGCGACAGCTCTGCTCCATCAGCCAGGCCAGCTGTGGCCATGTCCTGGCGGTGCTCAAGTCTCTGTTCCCGGCGTCGGACCTGGAGCCACTCAGCCGTGGATACGCTGCTGGCACCTCCGAAGACGACGTGGGCAGACTGCTCCTTGAGGTCGAGCCTATCGCCAATGTCCTGTCCAAGGACGTTGTAGATGACTCTGATGAAGCGGCCCCGTCTGGTGATCCTGCAGCGTAATGTAGATAGAATATTTGTAGTATTTGGTAGAACTAGAACTTTTGAACAATGTTTAAGTTTTGTTATTGTGTATAAGTTTTTATGGGGCTACTACTCCCTTTCTTTCTGCGCTGGCCTTAATTTCTGAGTGGTTGACCTGTTACGGAGTAGATTAGCCTCGTTGGTCTCAGTCTCATGCCGCAGAGTCTTTGTCGTACGTTTAGAGCTTTGACTTGGCGAGTACTTTCCCTCTCGATTTAAGGTTTGTTCCACTCATACTTTATGTGCGTGACGCGAAAGAGGAAATCGAGTAGTAGAAATAGATGAAAGATGAAATCAACTTTATTGATAACTCATTATAAATCTGCCGAGTCGTGACTGGGGGTGAATACCCTCCAAAATCACTCGGAAAAACATATCTAAACGAAAAAGATAAATACATAACTGAATCAGGCGTAGAAACGCTGTAAGTGCTCGATGTTCCATGGACTTATCGATGTAGGCGTTCTACTACGTCCAGAGTCAGTTGATCCATACACGCTTGAATTGTCCTCTGGTAGGTCGCACCGGCGTTCTTCAGACCGAAGGCCAAAAAGGCATCGAACGGCGTGATGAACGTGGTCTTTATCTGCTTTAGGCCAGTCTGATAATAACCTGGGAAGCAATCGAGAAAGCAAAGCAGGGCGGAGCCTGCCGTGGAATCAACGACTCGATTGTTGGCCAGGGCAGCTGCCGCGTTGAGGGTCTCCTGTTCGCATGTGTAAGCGACTCGGATGTCCCCCAAGACGGTGATTATGCCTTTGGGTCCTGGCATCTTGACCTGCAAGTAGACGTAGTGAGGAATCGCCATGAACTTGGCGAGCGCGGGCCTCCCAAGGATGGCGTGGTATGCAGTTTCAAAGTTCGCCACCGTGAACTGCATATGCTCGGTCCGGTAGTTGTTCCGGTCTCCGAAGGTGACGGGCAGTGTGATGTGCCCGAGTGGTTCCGCCCCCTCTCCCGGTATCAAACCGTAGAATGCGGATTGGGGGGGACTCAGGTCGAGAGTAGTCAGGCCGAGCTCCTTCAATGTGTTAGCCAAGAGGATGTTCAGGCCACTGCCACCGTCGACTAGTACCTTGGTGAGCCGAACGTTGCGAATCCTCGGGGCTACTACCAAGGCATGGGACCCGGGCTTCGGTATGAAGTTTGGATGGTCCTCCCGGGTGAAGGTGATCGGAACTTCCGACCACTTGAGGTACTCAGGTACCGGTGGTTCCCTCGCGTGCATGACCTGGCGATGGGTGAGTTTCTGCTGGCGCTTCGACTCGAACTCTGGTCCGCCATAGATCATGCGCACCACTCGGTCGGCTTCCTGGAAGTCGTCGCCGGGCTCGTCGTTTCGCCTGTCGTCTCGCGGGGAACCATCGTTCCTTTTTCTGTATGGAGGGCCTCTATTGCCCCCAGTGAAGGCTCGCTTGAGCCCGTAGCACTCTCGCGCCGAGTGCTTGTGCTTGTGGTAAGGACATTTCTCATCGAGCATGCGCTGGAAGTCCTCTGGAGTCACCCGGCCTCTGGACCGGTCCAGGGCGGCGACCATATCTCCCTCGCTCTTCTTCTTGCGAGGGTGGCTGTCAGTGCGTCGATGGTCGTCGTGTCGGTCTTCGTCCTCGCGGCGGTCGCGCTTGCGGGTTGTCTTGTTCTCTTCTTCCCAGCGGCTCCTAATCTCGCTGAGTTGTTCCTTTTCCGCGATCTCTGCGTCCTCCCACGTGCTAGCGACCCGGAACATGTCATTGACAGTCGCGGGCGGCTTCCGAGTCCATTTGTGGATCAGTCTCCCATCGGAGATGCCGCGCTGGAAAGCTGACATCACCTCCTGATCCGTGACGTCCGTGATGGAGTTGCGCTTCTCTGAAAACCTGCGCACGAAGTCGTGCAGGGTCTCGTTCTTGCGCTGCCTGATCTGACCGAGGAGCCGCTTGCTCCCGGGCCTTTCCCAGGTACCGAGATAGTTACCGATAAAGAGTTCGGTAAGCTGCTCCCAGTTGTCGATGGCGTCCTGCGGGAGTCCTGCCAGCCAGTTGCGGCAGTCCTTGGTGAGCATGATGGGAAGGTAATTTGCCATCACGTCCTCGTCGCCGCCTGGCCGCTTGCACGGCGGTGTAGTAGATCTGAAGCCATTGAGATGGATCAGATTTCCCGTCGTACTTGTCGATGTCCGACAGCTTGAAGCCTCTGGGCCATGTCACGCTTCTCAAGCGCTCGGTGAACGACTGGAATCCGCCGATCCGACCTCTAGGGCGGGAATCGCTCGGACCCGATCCGTCTGTTGTTCTTGGGGGAGTGCTGTCCCTCCTGCGATCCCGGTCCCTGGGCGGGGAACGGGTCCTCCGATAGTTCCGAGTCCTGGGTGGAGTTCGGTCCCGTCGGTAGGTCCTGCTGCGCGGTGGAGTTCGCTCCCTTGGCGGAGTCGGTCGCCTGGGTGGTGGAAGCGCTCGTCCTCGTGGCGGAGTGCGACCGCCGTTGTTGCCGCGCCTTGGGCTACCGGAGGGGTCAGAGTAGTCTGACTCCGTCGAGTAGCCGCTCCTGTTGGAGTTACGACGGGGATTTCCATGATCCCGATCGTACTCCTCGCGCCGTCGGATTTCCTCACAGTGGCGCTCTTCGGTGCTGTTGCGGATGACGTTCCTCGCATCTCGATCTCTGTTGATCGTGGTGCGGAGGTCTTCATCACGATCCGATCCGCCGCTGGCCCGGTGTCGAGACGGACCGGGCTCAGGAGCGTCCGTGGTCGCTCTGCCCTGCATCTGGTGAACCTGGACGGAGGCGGCCTGCACGAGAGCCCTTACCTTTTCCAGGCCCGGAGTGCTAGGTGGCAGCCGACTGATTTCCTCGTTAATAGTAACGAGGTTCTGGACCGGCGTCTCGTAGACGTCGTATTCGTTGAACTCGAACATGTCGTCGGGCATCAAGTTCCGGGTGCTCCTCCGGTCGTGCCGATCCCGTTGGCGACGATGATCTTCAGAGTGTGGTTCCTGGAGTTGAGCAGTGCCAGATCCTGACGCGGTGGCTCCGTGCGGTCGTGCGGCTCTGCGAGTCGCCCGACTGGCGTTGCGTCCTCGACGCTGGTCCCTGGCTTCAGTCGTCTCCTCAGCTGGAGTGACCTCATCTTCTGAGACAGGATTAGTTGGCGTTGCTGGCGCCACCATGTAGCAATATGACCCGACTCCTTCTTGCGCGAGGTAGTCTTCCTCGGACTCGGAGAAGTCAGATGTGGGCGTATAACGCTCCAAACTACTCGGAGTCAGTTCTCCGAGTGATCCTAGCAGCTCCGGCTCTGTAGAGACATCGGACACTGTGTATCCTTCCGGCAGATCGTCCAGGATTGAGGGTCCCTGTAGATCTAACTTGTAGGAGTCGCTCCCAGAGAAGTAATCATCCGTCTGGACGATGTCCTTCATCTTCTGCTTCTGAGCAAGCGCGCAAAAGCCAAGGGTCTGGACAGTAATGACCTCAGGGCTCTGGACGCGTGCTGGTTGAGCGTTTACGCTCTGCGATGACTCAGCGACGCGACTCTCAGGAACCGGATCGGAATCGAGTGATTGTAGATTGTTCCCGACTGGTCTGGCCTCGCATTTTGCGATGGACTCAGCGGGGTAGAGCCGGCACGATCAGATACGATCGGACCGGACTGGGCCGTGATGGCCGAAGTCGGCGCCAGAGAGGAGACCTCCGTGGCGACCGTAGCTCCTGCCGCTTGGGTATCCAAGGCGGCGGTGATGACGTCCCCGAACTGGATCTCGACTTCGTCGACGTCCGGGAGGTTGCAGCTGTCCAAGATCTTGACGCGATCCATCGAGCTTACCAGATTGATCTCGGCGATATCCCCTACCTGGCGCGCCACTGTCGGTGATATTATCTCCGGCAGTCTTCCACGGGGTAGCCCACGGAAGTGATTTGTAATGCAGGGAAGATCGCAAAGATCTGAAGCAAGATGGTTAGGATGGACAGACACAAGGGTTTATACAGGTTCGGGCCGTCGACTCGACGTAATACCCTACGTCCTGTTTTGGGGTGTTGTATGGCGTGGATTGTGAGTTGAGATGTGTTCAGATGAGTCGAGTTGTTGTCTGATGATTTGGAGGGGGTCCCTGCCCGCCTTATATATCGGGGGGCAGGGTTACAAGTCGGTTTGTAGCCGATCCTATCTCTAAGAATCCTTTCCTTCTTTACAATAATTCCTATTCCAACTAGGACTTCTTCCAGATCCTTCCTCCGTGCGCCGACTTGTCCCGCACGTCTTCAGGTCCAGAACGATGGGCTGGGCCGCCCCCTTTTGGTGGGCTGCCAGGCTTGCTCGTGAGGTACCCGGGTACTATATCCCCCACATGCCTCCTCCGGCTATGTAGGTGTGGGGGATATAGTACCCGGGTACCTCACGAACAAGCCTGGCAGCCCACCAAAAGGGGGCGGCCCACCTCACCGTTCCGGACCTGAAGACGTGCGGGACAAGTCGGCGCACGGAGGAAGGATCTGGAAGGAGAAGTCCTAGTTGGAATAGGAATTATTGTAAAGAAGGAAAGGATTCTTAGAGATAGGATCGGACACAAACCGACTTGTAACCCTGCCCCCCGATATATAAGGCGGGCAGGGACCCCCTCCAAAACAACTACACCACAGCCGAACACATCTCAACTCACAATTTACGCAATACAACACCCCAAAACAGGACGTAGCGCCCGATCTCGGCGCTGCCCGTTAATTCATTGTGGTGCTAGAAGATGCTTGCGAGTTGCGCGGAGGGGAAGAGACGTGGCGCGGTTATGCATGGCTTGCTTGCTGAAGCCATGTATCAAGGCGTGCGCGCTCATTGGGCTAATGGTGTTAGCCTGCTAAAGCTTCGCGTGTTCCGGCACTTCGTTCTGTCGGTGAGTGCCTTGTGTGTGGTGCTACAAGAACGCTTGCGACGTAGTTAGGTCGCTTGGTTCTTGGAGCTCGCCCTCCGGGGTCAGTTTGTATCTCTGGGTGCAACATTGTTGCGCCCAGCTGCGTTTGTGTTGTTTATAGTGCAGCGTGGCTGCTGTTTGAGCTGTATTAGGCTGTTGTACTCCTATTTTTTTCTAATAAGATGAGGCTTTTTTGCTGCTCGGGTCTTTCTGTAATGATCCTCAGTTTGTAACGCGCGTGTGCAATGACCCTCGGTTTCATCGGTCCGCATTCTTTGGCTGATTGGAATTGTGGCCCCTTGCCCTTAGGCTTCGATGTTTTAGATTACTGTGATCGCAACCATGCTTGGCTGATTCGAATCGCAGCCCCTTGCCATTAGGCTTTGGGGTTTTAGATTCTGCGATTCGCAGCCATGCTTGGCTGATTCGAATCGCAGCCCCTTGCCCTTAGGCTTTGGGGTTTTAGATTCCTGCGATTCGCAGCCATGCTTGGCTGATTCGAATCGCAGCCCCTTGCCCTTAGGCTTTGGGTTTTAGATTCCTGCGATTCGCAGCCTGCTTGGCTGATGCGAATCGCAGCCCCTTGCCCTTAGGCTTTGGGTTTTAGATTCCTGCGATTCGCAGCCTGCTTGGCTGATTCGAATCGCAGCCCCTTGCCCTTAGGCTTTGGGTGTTTAGATCCTGCGATTCGCAGCCGTGCTTGGCTGATACGAATCGCAGCCCCTTGCCCTTAGGCTTTGGGGTTTTAGATTCCTGCGATTCGCAGCCGTGCTTGGCTGATTACGAACTCGCAGGCCCTTGCCCATTAGGCTTTTGGGGTTTTAGATTCCTGCGATCGCAGCCGTGCTTGGCTGATACGAATCGCAGCCCCTTGCCCTTAGGCTTGGGGGTTTTAGATTCCTGCGATTCGCAGCCGTGCTTGGCTGATACGAATCGCAGCCCCTTGCCCTTAGGCTTTGGGTTTTAGATTCCTGCGATTCGCAGCAGTGCTTGGCTGATACGAACGCAGCCCCTTGCCCTTAGGCTTGGGGTTTTTAGATTTGATTTAGTGTGAGCCTGTGAATACGAGTTGGGCGTCCCCTTCGTATTCACAGGTCTTCCAGTTTGCCTTGTGGCTTGGTCGAATTGAACAGCCTCTGGTTCGGCTATTTTTCGCGATTGTTCAAAATATAGAGGGGTAAGGCTCTTTCTTGATAATAACGAAATGATTACATGAGATACGGTCTCATTAAAAACCTCGTCTCCGCTAGGAGCCCCCCTTTGCGAGGAAAAGAGTACCGTTCACAGGAAGAGGAAAAGTGGAAATTACAATTGTGAAGATAACTATGCTGAGAGTGTTACTAGGCTTGAGCTGTGTTGCTGATGCTTCTGCTATCATGGGTAGTATTTCTTGAGGTTGTCTATGTTCCAAGGGTGTGGGAGTTCGAATCCTTCCTGGTCCATCAGCCGGAACGATCCAGGTCTGCCGCTTTTGACGGCTATGTATGGTCCTTCCCATGGGAACTGCAGTTTGCCCACTGAGTCTGCGTTTTTCTTTCTCTTCAGGACTAGGTTCTCCCAGCTGGATGTCCTTGTGGAGGACTTTCTTGTTTCTCCACTTTCTTGTTTCATCTTGATAGTTTAGAATATTCTGGATTGCGTCAAGTCTGTCGATTTCGACCATGTCCTTGTTAGCGGCCTCGGATTCGTTGTTTGAATCCGGCGCACGGCTCTTGGGCTTTTGTATTTGATCTCCTCTGGTAACAGTGCCTCTGCTCCGTATAGCAGTTTGAATAGTGTGTAGCCTGTTGTTCTGCTTACTGCTGTGTTGTGGGACCATACGACTCTCATCAGTTCTTCTGCCCATTGCCTTTGCTTTCTTCAAACAAGCATTTTTTTACCCCTGCCAGTATTTCCCTGTTTGCGCGCTCGACCGCTCCATTTGACTCTGGGTGGTAAACTGATGAGAATATTGGATTTGTTCCTATTGTTTGGCAAAATTCTTTGAACTCGTAGCAATCGAACTGCCTCCCGTTGTCGACTGTGAGTTCTTTTGGTACCCCGAATCTGCAAACAATTTGCTGCCAGAAGAATTTCTGAACTGTTGCTGACGTTATGTTTGCTAATGCCCTGGCCTCTATCCATTGGAGAAGTACTCAATGGCTACAACTGCGTAGGCTAGGTTTCCCTTTGCTCTTGGCAGTGGCCCTATTATGTCCATTCCCCATCTTTGGAAGGCCATGTTGGTGGGATTAGCTGTGTTTCCGCACCTGGGCGCCTTTGATGCGGCGCTGACATTGGCATGCTGGGCATGCTTTTACTACCTGTGTCGCATCTCTCAGTGCAGTTGGCCAGTAAAAGCCTTGTATGAATGCTTTCCTCGTGAGGGTCCTTGCCGCAAGATGCGATCCGCACATTCCACTGTGTATGTCCTGGAGGATGGCCTTGCCTTCTTGCTGGGTGATGCACTTCAGTAGTGGGGCACAGACACCTTTCTTGTACAGCTGATTGTCAATGACTGTGTATCATGCTGCTCTCTGCTTCATGCGCTTGAGGTCTGATTCGTCGTTTGGCTTGACGTGATTTCGCAGATATGCCATGATCGGTGCTCTCCAGTCCTCACTGCTGATTGCACTAACTAGGCTCATTGGTTGCAATTCTGGCTTGATGGATGGGTGGTGCAGCGTTTCGAAGAATACTTCAGGTGGCAAAGTCTCGTTGTTCGCAGCGGCTTTGGCGAGCTTGTCTGCTTCTGAATTCTTCTTTTCTTGGTATGTGCTGAATTGTGAACCCTTTGAAGTTTCTTCCATTCGTCTGACTTCGGCCAGGTATTTTATCAGTTCTGGTTCTCTTGCACTGTATTCTTTTTCTACCTGCCCGGTGATAACTTTCGAATCGGATCGTACCAGGAAGTTTTGGGTGCCCAGCGCCTTTACTTTCCGCAGCCCCAGCAGCAGTGCCTCGTATTCTGCTATGTTGTTTGAACATTTCTCGTCGTCACCGCTGAATTCTAGTCTTGCCGCGTACTTGACTGCAGGCCAGATGGGTTGTAACGACGGCCTGCGATACCCGCGCCGTTTTTTCCCCAAGCGCCGTCGCAGCTTATGTTCCATTCTGGGGTGATTTCTTCTTCTATTGGCCCTTGACTGGGTGAAGTCCAGTCGGCGATGAAATCTGCGAGGACTTGTGATTTGATTGCGCTTCTCTTTTCATAGTCTATGACGTGCTCGGATAGCTCTATTGCCCATTTGGCTATACGATTGATGCTTCTTTGTTCTGAAATAGGTCGTGCAGCGGCTGGTTTGTGATTACAAGGATTCTGTAACTTTCGAAGTAGTGACGTAGCTTTCTTGATGCCATGACCACTGCGTAAGCTATCTTTCTAGTTTCGAGTAGAAAAGCTTTGACCCTGCTAAAGCTTCTGATACGACGTAGACTGGAACTTGCTGGGGTTTCTCTTTGATTTGCACTTCTTGGACCAAGGCGGCGCTTACTGCTGTTGTGATGCTGATAAGTATAGCATCAGCTGGGATCCTGGCTCGGGCGGGGCTAGTTTCGTCATATTGACGATATAGTCCTGAAGTTGGTGGAATGCTTGGCTCTGTTCGGCCCCCATTGGAATTTGTCTGAGCCACGAAGCACTTTGAAGAATGGCAGGCTGCGCTCTGCTGATCGAGTATGAAGCGGTTGAGCGCTGCTATCCGTCCTGTGAGTTTCTGGACTTCTTTTATTGATCGTGGCTCTTGCATTTCTGCTACTGCTCTTATTTTGTCAGGGTTGGCCTCTATGCCTTTGGTGGATACCAAGCATCCTAGGATTTTTCCCTTTTGTACTCCGAAAACACACTTTTCTGGGTTTAGCTTGAGTTTCGCTTGCCTTAGGCGAGCGAACGTTTCAGCAAGGTCTGCTATGTGATCGGATCTGATCTTGCTTGCCACTATTATGTCGTCGACGTATGCGATTAGGTTTCTGTTGAATTGGGGGCCCAAAACTTCTGCTATCATTTGCAAAACGTCGTGCCTGCGTTTTTAGCCCTTCTGGCATTCGTACAAAGCAGTAGATTCCGAATGGAGTGATGAAACTGTTTTCTCCTCATCCGTGACTCGCATCCAGATCTGGTGATACCCTGAGAACAAGTCAAGCAAGGACAGCATCTCGCTGCTGGCTGCTGTATCTACGACTTTGTCAACTCTTGGCAGGGGGTAGTCGCTCTTTGGGCAGGCCTTGTTGAGATCCGTGAAGTCGAGACACATTCTCCATTTGCCGTTCTTCTTCTTTACTGGCACAATGTTGCAAAGCCATTCCGGGTACTCAACCCTTCGTATGACTCCTGCATCTAGTAACCTGTTTACTTCGGCCCTCATTGCCTCTATTCTGTCGTCGGACATTTTTCTCAGCTTTTGCTTCTTTGGTTTCGAGTTTGGTTTCACTTCGAGCTTGTGTTCTATGATGTTTCTGGCAACTCCCGTGAGTTCATCCGCTGACCATGCAAAGACGTCCTTGTTGTTTCTGAGGAAAGTGATCAGGTTGGTTTCTTATGTTTGACTTAGGTTTGCTCCTATGATTACTGATCGATCAAGGACACTTGGGTCGAGGAGCACTTTCTTGGTGTCTTCATTGGGACTGACTTCGTTTTTTTCTCTGTCCCGTTGCGGCTCCTTGAATGGTTGTGGGCTTGGTTCTTCTGATTGAAGGATGTGCACGTTCCTTTGCCCTGGTGTTGATGCTTTCTCAAGGCTCCTTCCTGACCCTTGATTTCCATAAACTGCTATGACTCCCTTTTCTGCTGGTATCTTCATACACAGGTATAGCTGGTTTATAACTGCCTCGAACTTGTTGATTGTTCCTCTGCCAAAGATTGCCTGGTAGGGGTACCAGATGTCGACTACATCAAATGTGATGTGTTCGGTTCTTGCATTTGACATGTTTCCAAATGAGACTGGCAAAGTGATTTTGCCCAACGCCTTGATGCTTTTCGTTGCGCCGAATCCGTATAGCGGCGTGTCAGATGGTTGGAGCATGCTCTTGGTCAGGTTCATTTGCTCGAAAGCTGACAAGAATATGATATCTGCCGAGGAGCCTGTGTCGACGAGTATTTTCTCTGTGGTCCATCTCGCGATATTGGCTTCGATGACCATTGGGTCAATGTGTGGATAGTTGTGTAGCCGTATATCTGCTTCTGTGAATGTGATTGGTATATGAGACCAATTGGTTCTTGCAACTTTGTTGTCCGTCATGACCACGTTGATTTCTCTGAAGTAGTTCTTGCGCTGCTTCTTGGTTTCGAATTCCAGCGAGGAGCCTCCACTTATGGGTGCTATGATGCCGTAGCTGGGCAATGGGTCTGGGCTTGCGCGGTTGCTTGAATTGGTTTCTTGCTTTGGGGGATTGGATGGTGGTGGTGGTAGCTGCAATTGCGATTGGTTTGGCGGTAGTGCTAGTGAGGAGTGGTGATTGGTGTTGCATCTTTGAGTTGCTGGGGTTTGGTGGGATTGAGGTTGCCATGTGGGCTGGTAGTAGTTGGTGTAATGGTGCTGCGGGTTTGGGTTATGGTGGTGGTTTTGCCATTGTTGTTGGGGTTGCCACGGCTGGGATGCTTGCCAGCTTGGTTGTGGGTTCCATTGGTTCGAGGTGTGAGCTACTATTTTTGCCTTCCTCTCTTCTTCCGCCAAGTGGTCTGCTCTTAGCTTGTATGGGCAGCGCTTGGACCCATGCTCGTCGTTCATGCCGTGCCACATGCAGTACCACTGTTTTTTCTCACTATCTCCCCTGCCACAGCCGCGGCCTCTGCCACGTCCGCGGTTGGATCTTCCTCCCCTTTGGGCAGCCTGGCTCCCTGACTGGCCTGTCGGGCCGGCGAATTCGCCGTCTGGCTGCTGGCATTGGTGGTCTTGGTTGATGTTGAATAATGTGCGGGTTGGAGGTGGGCCGATCGAGTGCTGATGGTTTCTTTGGTGGCTGTCTTGCTTGGACTGGTGCCAGTTGTTGTCTCTTTGGGCTGCCTGCTTCGCTGCGTATTTCTGCGCTTGTTGTTCCTCATGGCCCATTCTGTAATCGTTGTCTGACCGTGAATACTTCTCTAGTTCTTCGTACAGCTTTGCCATCGTTTTGGGGGTCTCTCTGATTAGGTGGGCTCTGCATTGCCCGTACTTTAGGCCCATGATTGCGTAATTGATGGCTACGGCGTCGTCCACCGCTGGAGCTCTTGTTCTGAGGTTTACGAATCTCTGGAAGTAGGCCTGCAGTGGCTCTTTCTCCTTTTGCTTGCAGTTTGCGAGTTCGACTTCCGTGATTGTCGGCCTGTGGAATCCTTGAAAGGTTGCCAGTACTCTCTCCCGCAGTTCGTCCCACGAATGGATGCAGGGTTGGCTTCAAGGTAGTGTACCACTGCAGTGCTGTGTCATCCAGAGCTATTATGAATGATTTGGCGAGCACTGTGTCGTCGCCACCTGCTGATTGTATTGCTGCTTCATAGCTCATCAGAAATTGCTTGGGGTTGGAATGCCCATCGAATCTTGGTAGGGTGACCGCCCTATAGTGCGGTGGCCAGGGTGCTACTTGCAGTTCTCTTGACAGTGGTGATGTTGGGTCGCATGGTCTGCTAGGCAAGACTCGTATTCCACAGCTGTGATTTATTTGATCTGTGACTTGATGGTTGATTGTATTGTGGCTGTTTTGCGACTGCCTTTGCTCCCCATGGCTAAGATGGTGCGTTGGGTGTTGCTGTGTTGCATGAGCAAGGTTTTGAGTGGGGTTGGATGCCGTGGCTGCTTGCAGTTGTCCTACCTCTCTCTGGAGGTTTGAAAACTCTTGCCTGGCGCGAGCGATCTGCTCCTGCATCTGGCTGGTCTCTTGTTGGGTTCTTTGTGAGGCTAGGTTGTCTCGAAGCCGTCTGAGGCTTTGCAGCTCTTCTTGCAGTCTTGCTAACTCGACCTCTTCTGGGGTTGTTTGGTTGTTCGGGTGGGTTGCGGCGCTTGCACTTGGCGCTGCTGCTGGCGCCGGATCTCGGGGTGGCAGAACGGTTTGAGCGGCCTGCTGGCCTAAGCCTTGCGCAGGATCAGTGACTGCTTCATTGGAGGCTCGGTTGGTGGTACGGCTTGAGTTTTTGGTGGTCCGCTTCTTGGGAGGCATCGTGGGTTTACTCGAGTCACACAAACGGTGGGCGCCTCGTGTTGGCTCGAAAGCAAGCTCAAGAGCCAATACTAAAGTGAAAGATGAAACCGGAGAACAAGAGCGAGGAGAGACGATGTTTCAATAATGGCTAAAGAATAATCCGAACCCTTACAAAGTGGTGCGCCCTCTCCTTTTATAGGGAGGCGGAGGGTCACTCCCTCAGTCACATGTTCCCTTTCTACCCCTAACTGCTACAATTGTGCTGGGAATATTCTACTTTAACGGATACAAGGGGAATTTTACATCAGGAAGCCAATTTCGACTTGCTTTCGTCATTGTATGCACTGAGACGCCCGCCGCATCTCGGCTTGACTCCGCGCTCCGGGCCACCTTCATCTTCCCTCGTGGACCTGTTCACAAATGGCTGCACACCATATTAGATCGTTAGAGCCGTGAGGAGGATCGGGTGTTCCTCAGTTGGGGGTTCCGAACCGATTCCCAGGTCGATTCAGTTCGCGCACATGGTGAAGTCGTTCCGCCAGTCGCAGGATGCAGCGGACCGAAACACGAGTCGATTCGGTCCATATGCTTGGCCGAGTCGGTCTGCTTCACGTGGAACGCGAGGGGCCGAATCACAGCCTGATTCGGTCCGCTATGTGTGGAACGCGAGGGGCCGAATCACAGCCTGATTCGGTCCGCTACGTGTGAAACGCGAGGGGCCGAATCACAGCCTGATTCGGTCCGCTATGTGTGGAACGCGAGGGGCCGAATCACAGCCTGATTCGGTCCGCTACGTGTGAAACGCGAGGGGCCGAATCACAGCCTGATTCGGTCCGCTACGTGTGGGACGCGAGGGGCCGAATCACAGCCTGATTCGGTCCGCCACGTGTGGAACGCGAGGGGCCGAATCACAGCCTGATTCGGTTCGCGCACCTACTCGCGCGAAGCGACCCGAATCCCTCAAGTCGATTCGGTTCGCCGGGATGAGCTGGGGACGGGTCGAATCCATCAGATTCGATTCGTGAGATTCGTAGCCGGAAAAAACGAATCACAGGTCGACTCGGTTCTGTTGAGTCATGGGTTAATGCGAAACAGGCCGTAGCGCAACAAGCAGGTGGCGGAGTTTGCCTGATCCACGTCCCAACAGACACCCTATCTACGTCGCGATCACAATCAAGGGACATTTGTGAGGAGAAAGTTTGTTAGCGTTCAAGTAAACAATGATGTTGTATAAGTTAATTGCACTATGATGAAAACTGTAATATTTTAACTATTTTTTCTCTTTCATTTCATATATAACAAATATATTAATTTTTTATATATTAATTGCACTATGACGTGGATAATAATGTTTTAGTTATAATCTAAATAAATAAGACTAACTATAACCTAAATAAATAAGACCAGATATAATCTAAATATATAAGACTAAGTATAAATTAAATAAATAAGACTAAACATTTAGATGTAATATTATTTTAACTATTTTTTCTCTTTCATTTCATATATAACAAATATATTAATTTTTTATATATTAATTGCACTATGACGTGGCTAATAATGTTTTAGTTATAATCTAAATAAATAAGACTAACTATAACCTAAATAAATAACACCAAGTATAAATTAAATAAATAAGACTAAACATTTAGATGTAATATTATTTAGCACCGGGTATTTGCAAAACCCGGTGCTAAATATAAAATTGTGCCAAAAAAGTGGCGCCAAACGGAACTGGGGCACCTTTAGCACCGGGCGGATCTAAGACCCGGTGCTAAAGGTCCCCAATTTCGTTCGGTGCCCCGGCGGCTGACCTTTAGCACCGGGCCTTGGCTGCGCCCGGTGCTAATCCTAAACCTTTAGCACCGGGTCTTGGCTGCGCCAGATGCTAAAGGACCTTTGGCACCGGGCCTTGGCTGCGCTCGGTGCTAAAGGTCCGCCCTATATATAGTCAACACTTAGAAAATTTTCGCATCTCGCCGTCTTCGTCTTCTCCACTCCCCACTTCGTCTCCCCGCCGCCGTCATCCCCAAGCGCCACCGCGCCGTCGCCATCGTCTCCAAGCGCTGCCGTCATCCCTAAGCGCCGCTGTCGTCCCCAAGCGCCATCGCGCCGCCGTCGTCCCCCATCGTCGCCACGTCTCCCCAAGCGCCGTCGTCGTCGCCCCCATCGCCGCCGCATCTCCCAAGCGCCAACGCCGTCTCCACCCCCGGCGCCGCCCCTCCACCGTTGCCGGCACCGTCGCCACCCCCGGCGCTGCCCCTCCACCGACGCCCGGCCTCGACCCCGACGACGCCCCCACTCGCCGCCGTCGCCGGACACGCCGCCGCCCCCGACGCGCCCGGCCACCACCCGCGCGCCGTTCGGCCGCCCCGGACGCGCCGCCGCCCTCCATCAGCACCGTCGCTGGCCGCGCCGCCCCGCCGTCGCGCCGCCAGCGCGCCGTTGCCGCCTAGCTCGACGCCCGTCGCCCTCCACGCGCATACCGGCCGACGAACGCGAGCGCTCGTCTCAAGCGATCCGCGAGCTCGATCGTCTAAAGCGATCCGCGTCCGCGAGCGGCTGTTCGTCTGAAGCCGGCCGAGTGCGACCCTGCGACTGCCGAGAACCGCCGCCGACCGCTGCGCGAACACGAGCTCGTTTGAAGCCGGCCACACGTAAGCCCTTTCCGACGTGCATGGAGAACCCGACAGCTGCATGTGTATTAATTTTATAGTTAGTGTTAATGATTAGGGTTAACGATAAATTTTACCAGAATTTATTTATTTGACTTAGAATTATTTTCTTTAACGTACAATGATTATTTATTTGGCGTAGAATATTTATTTAACGTACACTAATTATTTGACGTAGAATACTTATTTAACATACAATAATTATTTATTTGACGTAGAATATTTATTTAACATAGAATAATTATTTATTTGACGTAGAATATTTATTTAACATACAATAATTATTTATTTGACGTAGAATATTTATTTAACATACAATAATTATTTATTTGATGAAGAATATTTCTTTTGCGTACAATAATTATTTATTTAATGTAGAATATTTATTTTTTAAGATGACGATCCACGAGGAGGATAATGATGAATTCTTAGCAGCTCAGTTTCATTTGGGAGGAAACACTGATCGGCCACCGAGCATGGAAGAAATAATGCAAGGTATTTCTGGTGGCGATAATTTGGACCAGATGCAACATAATGTGGGTCAACGTAATAGCGATGAGCCCACGTCTAGTCAGGTGCTAATATTTCTCATAAACATTATATACATTATCTTAACCTATTGTTGTGACTAATTTATACCGTCTAATTATTCTAGCCATCTACGGCGACAACTGGCGCTACGAAACGCCGTGGAAAAAGAAGTACCACTAAGAGGCTGAAGGAGGTCAAATTGCACATCACCAAAGTGGAGGATGATGGGGAGCCAACGGAGCTCAAAGAAATTGCTAGAAAACATGTCTCTCAATGTGGTGTTATTGTTCGTGAACGCGTTCCCATTAGCATCAGGAAATGGAGATCTACGGACCCCAATGAACCGTATGTTCTGGCTAATACGGAGAAAGAAATGATATGGACTGATGTGAAAGAAATATTCGGATTTCCTTCAGATCGTGAAGAGAAATTGAAGGATTGGACGCTGAAAAAGATGGCAACTCAATTTCAAAATTATAATACAAAATTGTGGAAGAAATATCTCAAAACAGAAGAAATTCCGGATTTTGACAATCACCCTACCATAAGACCTCATCATTGGGACGCATTCGTGGAGTACAAACAGTCCACAGAAGGATCTGAGATATTCGCAAGGAACATCGGCAATGCGGAAAAAAATAAGTACACCCATCGAATGGGTTCAGGCGGTTATAAAGGTAGCGTCGACAAATGGGACAAGATGGAAGAAGATCTCTATGCTAAAGGCATTCGTCCAGCGACACATGACTGGCCCTTACGATCCAAGCATTGGTATTATGGTCATGGAGGCACTCTCAGTCCAATAGACGGATCTTTGATTTTTGGCGAGGACTTGCGAGACCTAGCTCACCGCCTCCTTGAAATCATAAGGAAAGCTGAGGCGGGAGAATTCATCCCTGACAGAGAAAGAGATGAGCTAACCTATGCCTTAGGAAACAAGGAGCATCCTGGAAGAACGCGCGGAGTAGGAACTTCTGTTTCTTGGAAGTATGCTTTCAAGGAGGACAGCTCCTCCTACAGGAGCCGTAAACAGAAGAAGACCGAAACAGAGAACATGATGAGGGAGCTAGAGGAAATCGTAGCCGCCCAGGGCGCACGGATACAGGATATGGAGGGAGAGATGGAACAGCGAATGAAGCTAGCACTTATTCAAATGACACAATCTAGAGGAACAGAAGATCCTGCTGCTTTGGTTACCCCTCCACAACAACGTAGCAGTCACGCTTCCACAGAGCTTCCGCCAGCTCAATCAGAACCGGTCCGTTACCCTGTGGATGAAATATCTCAGCGCACCGCTTGCGAGCTTCATTCAACATTGAAGAACATATCAGTGGTGGTACGTATAATAACAATGACTTAAAGTTAGTTTACATATGTTGAACATATTATTGTGTTATTAACTTTTCCGAATATATTAGGTTGCATATGGTACGGCTAGACCATTGTAAGAAGGACAAACAGTACACTCCAAGGAGATTCCATATGGCTACGCACCAGTCGATATTGAACAAGTTGTCTCAGATTACAATGGCTTGCAGCTTGACATCCCCGGAGGTGATGGAGAAACACTTCGTGGAGAGTGTTGTCACGGCATCATTCTATGGAGCAAGCGTGACATCATCATACCTGGTGTGGAAGCAACAACCTCGACAGGTCCGCCAGGTCCACCGTCTCCGCATGACGAAGATCCTCCGGCAGATGATCCTCCGGCAGATGATCCTTCGGCTGATGATCCTCCGGCTGATGATCCTCCGGCAGAAGAAGATTGGTCTCCACCGGCGAGGCCAAAAAGGAATCCGCCCAGAAAGAAAACTGCGCCAACAAGTCCACCACCACCAACAAAGCGGCCAACTAAGCAAAAGAAAGTGCCAGCAAAGAAGAAACTAGCTTACGAGCTGACGGAAGAGGAACTTGACGAGGTAGTCACCGCAGAAGTACACGCGCATTTTCACAAGAAGAAAGAGCCTGAGAAAGAGTTCGTGGTTGACCCGGTCAAGGCGGCGAGGTTCTTACAAAATTTTACCAGGGCAGAACAGAAAAAAGCCGAAATATCTGACTACGACCGCTCATTAATAAAATCTTTTCAGAAAAGGAAGAGAGCTGAGCAGGCTGATCGGTTAGCATCGCCTAAGTCTAAAGTGAAGCCGGCATCGCCTAAGTCAAAAGTGAAGCCGGCATCACCTAAGTCAAAAGTGAAGCCGGCATCGCCTAAGTCTAAAGTGAAGCCGGTAACGCATAAGTCGAAACGTTCTACTATTCCTCAGCTCGGCGAACAACCTCAGCAAGGATTGACTCAGTTGCCAGATGCGCACGAACTGATGATCCAACGTCAAATGGAAGAGACAGGTCTCAGTAGAGCGGTCCTCACTGGCCAAGAATCCCCGCCCAAAGCTAAAGTGACTAAGTGGCATTTTGAGATTGGCAAGTCTTTCGTCCCGCCAGATGATGTGAAAAAGCTACAAACAAAGATGTATTTATTCCATGGATGGTACATGGTTCAAGCGTCGAAAGGACGAGACATGTTCGGGTGTCGCATGAAGGATGAGGATTTTTCAATGGAGTTGGTTGGACTTCAAAGATATCTACGAAATCTACCAACGAGACGCCCTGGACATGTCTTTGATTCAAACCTGGGTTTTGTAAGTGATTTCTTCTAACAATTTCTTTATTGTCATTTAAAAAACTCTATTAGTGACGGCGCTACTTTATTGCTTATTATGTAGAATGGAGATTCAAAGATGTCGGAGGGAGCGTATTTTTTACGTTGGTTTCATGGACCCGTCAAAGGTAAACCAAGACATGATTTATAAAGATCCAGAGGGGACATATCAGAACTTATTCAAGTATGTGGATAAGCAAAATTTTATGGACTCCATACTATTGTCATACCACTACGGGTGAGTGCTAACACTTATATTATCTCATTTTATTTTCTTAATTTCTTAATTTCTTTAAATTATCTCATTATGCTAAAACACTTATACATATGTATGTAGTTACCACTGGGTGCTCATAGTACTGAATCCTGATAGATGTGTGGTGAACGTCTTCGATTCGTTGAGGAAACCACAAGAAGAGTATCAGGAAATCATTGACATGTTTACAAGGTCGTATATATAAGTAAATTTCAACAATTCAAATTTTTCTATATACTTAATTACATTATTGACTTATTTTATTTGAACTCAAATTTGAGACTAACAACATGATTATGTAATTATAGGATGTGGAACGAGATTCGTGAAAAGCACCCCGTTATTGGATATGAAAAGCTCGTATGGAATACTGAATTCCCGGTACGCATGCAATTTGTACATATACATCTTTGCTAATCAACTTAAAAAATTATCTTTAACTTTGTTTTCGCCAACAGTGTCATCAACAGGGGCCGGGCAATAATTTATGCGGATACTACGTTTGCGAGTATATGCATAGCTGGATTAAAAAAATATATACTAACCATGATATTTATGGTACGCAATATCTATTTACAAGTTTCTAATTCAACTTCACCATTATTATACTTTAATTTTAATTGTTTGCAATTCGTAGATGATGTCCATCTCTAGTAAAAGCCTAGAGCAGCATAAGATCGACGCAGTTGCAGAACAACTCGTTGGATTTATTTGGGACGAGATCATCAATGTGAATGGAGAATTTCATTATGATGATGCATGGGACAATACGGACACCTCAAGTCTTCGTTCCTCCATCGCTGGTCCTAGATCCTCTGCTCGTCCTAGTTCATCATCAGCTCGTCCAAGTGCAGGATTGTAATTTATGGATACTAAGTTAGAAAACTTAACTCTTTTAGCACTATGAGATGATGTAACTCTTTTGGCACTAAGATATGTAATATATGTCTTTTTTATGTTTATACGAGCCTTATACAAATACTAGTGCAGTGTAGTACGACATCCGTATTAGAACAAATACGTTGGCAAAATACGTATACAAACAAATAAATATGAAGGCTGGAAAAGGGAAAATTATATGGTCCCCCTTTAGCACCGGTTCTAGCCACAAACCGGTGCTAAAGGGGCTCGCGCAGGGGCCATGTGCGCGGCCCCTTTTAGCACCGGTTGGTTTCGAGACCCGGTGCTAAAGGGGGCCTTTAGCACCGGGTAAATGACCCGGTGCTAAAGGTGTACCCCTTTAGCACCGAAAGAGTAGCACCGGTTGGGAAACCGCTGCTGAAGGGGGTTTCCCAACTGGTGCGGATGCCTCAGTCTCTTCTAGTGTGCGCGGCACAACAGCCGGCGGTGTGCTGATTGGAGGGAACGGCGCAGCCACGTCCTCTACGCGGAGAAGCTGCACGACCCATCGAGCGAAGAGTCCACGCGCTGCTGCTTGAAAGCGCACCGCTGCCCTGTGTTGGGTTCTCTCTTCGACCTCATCGCGGAGGCGAAGTACCAACGCATATGCGTGATCAATCCCCTCGGAGACAGCAGCGAGCCCCTCAACGAGGGCGGCAAAATCAGCGGCAGCAAAAGCCATGGGAAAGGATCCCTGACTCCTGATACCAGATGTTATGGACCTTAGTCCATTAAAGGGTAACCACTGCCAAGAAGATAGCCGAGCACGACGGCTTGGAGGAAGACTAGATTGGAGAGGAGGATTATTTCTTGATTGATTCTTTGTTGATCCCAAATGACTGACGTGCCTCTCTTTATATAGAGCCGGCTGACCCTAGCCTAACAACTTAATCTTATCTTGTCCCTAAGACCTGATCTGATCTAACTAATTCTATCTCTAACTAACCTACAAATCCTAACCAATCCCACGTGAGGGAGGGGCTGACGCCCCCATGACACCCTCGCATTGATGATCAAGGCATAAATAATGCTCGACAACAAGAAGCATGCGCCCACCAAATTCCACAAGGTAGTATTTGCCGCTCACGCACTCGTTGGCAAACTTGTCTGGGACATGAGCAACAACAGGACCGAGAGGGTTTGGAGGATAGACCTGCACAATCTTCAATGAGAACCGCAGGAAACCGTAGAGGCGACCTAGGATGGGCCCATAATTTTATCCTAGCATTGTTTACAAATCCTACTACAGATAATTGCGGGCTTACTCTAGATTGTGAAGAGGGCCATGGCCATTGGCCCCGTAACCCGTCCGGCGGTACGCCGAGTTGTTATGGGCTTGTCTCAGCCTGCCACGGCGTCTGACGTTTTCGCGATCACTTACTGCGATTTTTCTTTTTCGCGCAATGGTTATGCGATATAATATTGGGCGACAAGACGTACACTGTATCGCGGCATAGTGATTTTGACATCTCTCTGTGTCTGTGTGTCTGTTTGTTTGCGTAACCAAGGCTTACACGAGCGTAATTAGTCAGGGCTGATGGGTATACATAAGGATCTTAAGAAGATATCAATATAATGGCGTGCGACACCATGACTGATGGATGCACATGTGGCCGTAGAGGCGGCTGACAAATCATACAGGCAGCATAGTTTTCCTCACTGATAGGACTGGGGAGGACAACATAATTTCGTTTATATCAAGGGCTTTAAGAGAAAAGTTTTGTTTATCGTTGTATATTTTGATAAATGTGGAGGGTTCCACAGCAAAACTGCGATCTAAAGTTTACCTAATTATCATGTACGTGAAGGGCTTGTTAACAAACCAGCCGCCGTATGCTTGGCAGTATGTAAAGGGCGCATTAACAAAAAAACCCACCGTATACTTGGTAGGCAAGATACCATGTATTTCGTTATCTTTGCGAAATGGAACAAGGTGACTTTGCCTTCATCACCATTGGCTAGGTGGCCCATGCGCACTACAGAACCGCATATGCTCAAGGACGTAACACACTCGAATATTGGGATCTTCTGTGGCTGTATCTTCTGTAGTTATATCTTCCTGTTTTCTAAACTCTGGATTGGCTAGCGCGTAATCTTTACCTAATAATGCGTAAAGGTTCGTTTAAGATCTTCTGTGACCATTAGCACAGTTTGCACAGACGGTGCCTCATGCGTCTAGGCCTAAGCCGCGGGGTATATACCGCGTAACCAGAGCACCCGTAACGTGAATGGATCTTCTGTGCTGCTTGTTGCGGCACATAACGTAGTTCTTGATAAAACTATAGGCGTAACCAACGGAATGGTTGAGTAATTAATGGCAACTTGCAGCAACTCTCTTCTCCGGCGATTAAGAGGCAGCCTACAAAGAATCGAACATGGCGGTGCGTCGGCATTAAATCCTTAGTGAAGTTACGCAATTGCTAAACGACTTCGGCGTAACCAACGGAATGGTTGAGTAATTAATGGCAACTTGCAGCAACTCTCTTCTCCGGCGATTAAGAGGCAGCCTACAAAGAATCGAACACGGCGGTGCGTCGGCGTTAAATCCTTAGTCAAGTTACGCAAACGTTGTGTTGGTTTACGCAATTGCTAAATGACCTCAATACCCCTCCGTGAAGCTTTATGCACAGGACGTAGAGAGTTTACGGGGTGGGAGGGGCGGCGTGTTATTTTGGGACACGTGGCGGTCGGTGGGAAACCTGGCCGCACTGTAGAATTTCTGACAGTTTGTAGACAAGAGCACAGTTGTTGGAGTCACCCGCGGGATAGCGCCCAGTGGACCGAGCTCACGAACAAACCTAACAGCCAGGCAGCTCGGTGGATGCCCCAACAACAACCGGCCATCTGCATATATACGACGGCACGGGTGAGAGAAAAATTCTGTGGGTTGAAACTATACTGTGTTAAAACCACCTCACCTGACGATTGTTTAATTTTCTTTAGCATAATGTACGTGGGAGGTGTCGACAATAATACACGGGAAGATCAGACATCAGAGCCACGTTTTCCGGCAGTAGTTCGAATTGCACACTGCAGTTCCTTCCAAGTTTTGCAGCTGTGGGAACCGCTGCAGCCAACCAATGTACTTGAACCATGTTGACCAGTTAACCTACTAGCTGGACAAAGCAAGCCGTGAACTGAGAGATTGAGATGTTCATTGTCTGATCCAGACCTAATACCTATGTTGACAGTCAAAATTGATACTTGTCGAATCTGGCTAGGCATACCGGTCTAACCTTTATTCAAAGGCGGTTAGACCGGTATGGTCCTGTAGCCGGCCCGATAAGGCAGGGGCGGTCTAACCGTTATCTAGGGGCGATTATACCGGTCCTGTACGCCAAGTCCGATTAGGTTTAGGATTCCATGTGGATTACGAGTTCCCCTGAGATTTTCCTTCCGGGGCAAGACCTCTCCACCCTATAAATATAAAGGGTCGTGGCCTATTGAGTCCTAACACAACCAATCGAACATTTATCTTTTACTTTTATCTCTCAAACCCTAGCTTTTCCAACCTCGTTCTGTTCTTCCTTCGTCTCTACGACGATTGAAGGCGTTCTGAGTGGCCTGCCGATCTTAGAAGAACCCTACATGTGCTAGCTCCGTCGGGGTCCCTCCCGAGTCGGCGTTCTAAGGCTTTTCGCACTTCCCAGCCATGACCGGTTAGACGGCCCCTCCAGGCCGGTCGGACCGCCCTTGGTAAGGTTACTGCGAGGTGATCGTTTCACGCGCAAATTAGCGCAATTCTGTGTGTTGACCTAATTCTGCGTCAACATATTTTTGGCGACTGCGCTGGGGAATCAGAGGGTCTGGTTAGATTAAAACCGGCCAATCTATTCTTTGTATGCCAGGTGCTTGGACTGAGATTGATCAAGACAACATCGTGATGGCATCCATTGAAGAGCTTAGCGAAGAGGAGCAGAGGAACTATGCTGCGCTTCAAGAGTACATCAAACAACAGTTCCTTGTGGGCGTCAAGAAGGATCGACATGACAAGATCTCAAGAGAAGGAGAATTCAAGATGCCCTCCATCAAGATAAGTAATAACAAGGTTGAGGTACTTGACACTGTAAGTGAACCCTCCTCCATTGTAGCTGCTATTAATTTGAGAATTGAAAATATGCTCAAAAGTCAACAAGAGATGTTTGATGTTATTCAAAATCGCTTTACTGCTATGGAGAAGGGTAAAAGTGCTAATGATCCTTTAGATGATAATACCTCTATTCCTCAATCTGATTTACATGAGACTAGTTTGTCGGGTGCGCCAGGTGCTACTATAGAAACTATGTATGGCATGCCGGCTAACTTTTATTCAGGGCAAATGATTCTACCAAAAAGTGCTTTTAAGCCGACATCAGGAGGACCGGTCCAACCGCCCCTTGCGGTCGGTTCGACCGCCCCTGCCAGTCAGGCCAGGCAACTTGCAATTACTTCTGAACTACCAACACCGCTTGCTATTATTCCTAATAAAACTCATGTTAGCAACGCGAATTCTGCATTTAGTACAATTGCACACACATCACCACCTTTGCCAAAAGCTAAAACTTCTTCTTATGGTGTGCCTAATGATGTGTTTGATGATTTACATCATATGCAAAATTCTGGTTTGTCTCATGTAAATAATGTGAATACTTTAGCTACAATGCAATCTCGACCAACTTTTGATAGTGAGTTTGCTAGAACTAAAAAGGAGTTGGCCGATATTATGAAAAACAAGCTCGGAATTGATATGGGTACTACTAGATTATATCAAAAACCTTATAAAGCCGAGTTTGATAATGTTCCTTACCCTCAAGGTTGGCGCTTACCTGATTTTGTTAAGTTTAGTGGTGAGGATAGCCGTACAACTTGGGAATACATAAGTCAATACATTGCTCAATTGGGTGAAGCAGGTTTCTATAAATCTTTGAGAGTTCGCTTGTTTTCTTTATCTTTGACTGGAACTGCTTTTGCCTGGTTTTCTTCATTAGCTCCTGGTTCTATTGATTCTTGGGATCAATTAGAGAAGAAATTTCATGATCACTTCTTTAGTGGGGGCTATGAATGTAAATTGACAGATTTAACATCGGTTAAGCAAGGGAAAGAAGAGTCGGTAGCCGACTACTTTAAACACTTTAAAGAGATTAAAAATTGTTGTTTTAATTTGTCTTTGTCTGAAGTTGATATTGCCGATCTTGCAGCTAAGGGGTTGAAATCATCTATTAAGGATAGGATAGATGGTCAAGAGTTTTATTCCTTTACTATGGTTTTGATTAGGGCAACGACAATTGAAATGAAATTAAACAAGGAGAAAGATAACTTTAAGTCGTGTCGGTCTAATATGCATACTATTGATTATGATTCCGATAATTCGACCGATGATGATAATGATGTTTATGTTGCTGAATTTGTTTGGCCGTCTAAGTCTAAAACTTATTCATGCACATCACTTAAGCCGGCTCATAAAGGTCGGCAAGAAGAAGTTAAATTTACTTTTGATGTTTCCAAATGTGATCGTATAATTGATGAATTACTTAAGATAGGAAACTTCAAGATTTCACATACCATGCCACCGATGGAAAAGATGAGAAAACGTGCATATTGTAAGTTTCATAATTCTTTTATGCATGCTACTAATGATTGTAATATTTTCCGTCGGCAGATTCAGTCGGCCATTAATGAAGGACGACTGGCTTTACATGAGATGCAAGTTGATAAGTCGCCTTTCCCTGTCAACATCATGGATCTACAGCAGCCCAAAATGTTAGTCCAGCCACATCAAGCTGACTCAACAAAAGGGAAGAATGTGGTCATAGGTGAAGAAAAGCCTCAGAACTTGAAGAATAAGGAATTGATTAGGGAAGTCGTCCATAAGAAAACTCCTGATGGTAGGGATTCATTCAAAATCACTGTCAAGACTTCAGCACCTGGAGGGCAAGGATCTTCAATCAGACAAAAACCGCCCGACCCTGTGCAGGGAGGGGTGGTTAGACCGGGTTCAGGGGGCGGTCAGACCGCCCCTGCTGAAGTCAATGCTGCCCAGACAGGGGCGGTTAAACCGGGTTCCGATAGCGGTTCGACCGGTCCTACTAGAGGGCGCCCACATATGATTGAACCTTGAGGACCCGGTGTGTCCGAGGACCGGTGGATGGTCGCTTCCTGGTGTGATGAGTGATTGACAACATGGTGTGGATTGACGTTTCCCTTGGCTCAAGTATTGCAGGTGTAGAATGCGGCTTGGTTGCATTGGTGCAGGTGAAGAACAGGCGCGAAAGGTCTTAGCCATGGCGGCCTCCGAGGAGCGGAGAGACAAGTAGGCTTGGTTCGAGGGACCCGGTGGCCAATGGATCAAGTGCGGTTCACATGCTGGCAAGAACGAGCAAGGGGACGTGGTTCCGGTGCGAGGTAGCGGCTCACAACCAAAGCTCGTACGCGGACGAGAAGCCGGCGCAAGGTGGCGGCTAACAACCGAAGTTTGCGCGCGTGGTTTGGTGATTTGGCCACAAAATCATCGGTGGACGGTTTCCCTTGGTTTGGGCCTCAAAACCAAGGACCGAGGACTCGACGTGGCGGAGATGGGCTGCTGGGCCAAGTGTGGCTGGCAGGGGAGGTTTAACCGCCCCCCAGGGCCGGTTTAACCGCCCCCCTGGGCTGGCCCAAAACCGGCGTCGAGGAGCTTTGATCCGGAGGACACGCGGCGTGACTGCAAGGCTTGCGTCGGAGGGAAGCTAGCTTGCGGTGGAAGGTGTCCCAGTCGGAAAATATATGAGAACCAAATGTCAAATTTGCCCCTGAGGGGTATGTATCACTTAGGGGTAGTTTAGTCTTTAGAGCACCACCACTTGGACTACTAATAGCCCTTCCCAGGGCTGGTGGCTGCAATCTCTTTGGTTATCTCTCTAGTTATCTCTTTAGTTTTTCCTTTGAACTAGTTTTCCCCTTCATCCCCTCCACCTAGAACTACTTCGAATCCTTCCTAGTTTGTATAGGTGAATTCATGGTTATGTGATGGAGTTTGTGCAGCTCATCTTTGTGCCATGATTTGATTTCCCGAGCTCCCTTTTCTTTTTCTATTTTTGTGGGTATTTTCGGAGCTATTTTTGGAGGATTTTCGTTCTTCTCTTTCTAGGGCGTTTTCTCTCAGATTTCTTTGGGGGATTCACGTATGACTGCCTTGTGCCTCTTTTGCTGGTGATCCTTTGCCCCCAAACGCCGGGAATCGCTTTGGATTTGAGATTTTCGGGATGAACTCGAGGTCATGGTGTTCTTCACGAGATCTGAGATTCCGGGAGTTGTACTGAGTTAGAGGCCGAGATCCTTTGGGAAAACACTCCACTGGAGGTCAAGATCATCTGACCAAAATCTCGCCTCAAGAGCTCAAGCGGTTTGGGAGATCCACTTCTGGTTTGACTTTTTCCCGAGCTTCCTAGGCCTGGGCGGTTTAACCGCCCCCCTGACCCGGTTTAACCGCCCCCCCCCCCTGGGTGTGTTGGATCGAGTCTTGTTTCGGGCCGTTTTGTGTTCGTTTCGATCGATTCGAGTTCCGCTGCGTGTTTCTTGTTCCTAGGGTCAGTAGCTTGACAGTGGCTACGTGATCTTGGCAAGATTGTTCTCGGAGGTTTCGGAGTTGATTTGGGAAAATAGCCGGATCGGTTGGAAAGAATTTTTATCGGCTCCCATTCACTCCCCCCTCTCTGGTCGCCGTTTCGGTCCTTCAAAGCTAAGCAACTAGAGGTGGGCACATGGAAGCTTAATCTGGAGAAGACTCAGGGGAAAGTTGAGAAGAAGGGACATACTTTTGATCAGCTTTTCGCCAAATACTCCAGTCAAAAGGCCGGCACGGGTGGTCGGCCATTGAAAAAGAGGAGTAGGTCGCCAATGCAAAATAGGTCAAATTCATCACCAAGACCTGCTACCAGATTAAGAAGTGAGGTTCATACTCCATGTGCATCAAAGCAAGCTCCCAATATGCCATGGGGATTTCCAATGTCTGGTTTGACACAACCGACAATGGATCAAAATGGGGTCATGTGGATGCCTTTTTACCCCATGAATCAGCAAGGCTTTCAACCAGCTTGGGAGGAGCATAGAAAGCCTGTACTCTCTCAGGTTCAGTATTAGAAGTCGTTTAGGACAGCGACACGGTCACCAAAGCAAAACTTTGACTTCTCTTTTCTATAAAAATATTTTTTGAAAAGTTATATATGTATATTTTTATGAAAGTAATTTTCAAGACCAATCTATTTATATGATTTTCACATTTTCAAACTCAACGACTTCAATGTTATTCATGATTTATGTTTCCAATGTTTGACTCAAACCTTGTCCAAAATGGCTTCTAATACTGAACCGGAGGGAGTACATGACAGAATCTCATGACTTACACATGACCGACTGAGTTTCAGGCAGTCTAGTTCGGATAAGTCCAGGGACGGTTCAACTGGTTTTCAGGGGCGTTCGGACCACTATGAGCAGAAGAGGCCAGCATCTTTTGTTAAACAAGTTTATCATCCTAAGAAGCAAGAAGGCGTTGCGCCAAAAGTTGCTGATCCAGAGAGGACTACAGGCAATGATGTGATCCAGATTGGTTGCATGAAAGTGGAAACTAAAGACGGCGGCAAGAGGCCTATAGTTACTGAAAATAACGTTAATGTTTCTACTAACCTGGGTTCTAATAATGTTGATTCTATCAACAAGAATTTCTTGCCTCAATGGTGTCCTCCAGGTTTAACTCGTACAGAAAGGAGAAAATTGCAAAGGCTTGGTCAGAGGCAATTGAGAGAACAACAGAAGGAAAAGGAGGAGGAAAAACAGCAGGATGAGCACTTCAACAAATACTGGCCCATGATCCCGCAGAAGAAAGAATGAAAGGCAAAGTTCATGTCTCAGCCAGTAGGGGCGGTTGAACCGCTATTGGAGGTGGTTAGACCGGTTTTACCAGAGGAACCGACAGGGGCGGTTGGACCGCTATCTCTAGAACGGGTCGACGCCGGTAATTCTGTTTCTATTGCTTCTGACCTTTCTACTGAAAAGTTGACGTCGGTTTCTGAAGAAAAAGACGACGAGCAACTTGTGGATTATGGTTCTTCTCCTGATCATATGAATCTTGATATTAATGTGGTACATTTATCATCGGATTATTATGTTATTCCTGAGGAAGAATTGGCTCATCTTGATTTTGGTCCCAAAGAAGCTATATTTTAGAAACCCATGGACAATGAGAACCATCTGAAGGCATTGTACATGAAGGGTCACAACAATAGGAAGCCTATATCTCGGATGCTCGTTGATGGAGGAGCAATTGTTAATTTGATGCCCTATTCTTTGTTCAAGAAATTGGGAGGTTCCGATGCTGAATTGATCAAGACGAATATGACTGTCAGCGGTGTAGGAGGAGGTGAACCTATGGGTGCTAAAGGTGTCATCTATATGGAGCTCACTGTTGGGAGCAAGACAGTGGCTACTGCTTTCTTCGTCGCCGAGACGCAAGGTAATTTCAGTTTAATTTTGGGCCGTGATTGGATACATGCAGATCAATGTGTTCCTTCTACTTTGCATCAAATGTTAATTCAATGGGTAGGTGACGAGATAGAGGTTGTGCATGGTGATGCGTCGGCTTCTGTTATTATAGCCGATTCTTCTACTATAGGTGCTCATGATCATGTGAAGTGTTTGTCTGTCTTAGATCTTTCTGATTATGAGTTCATTAGTTGTACTAAGGATGGCTTAATCCCTGTTGTTTTAAAGCCGTTGGAAAATCAGCTAAACCACATTATATGATTTAATGAATAAAAATTTAGAGTGGTTGCAGCAAAGGCTTGAGCATTATCGGGCACAGAGGAACGATATGTGCAAGGCCATTAAAGATTTTGATAATTTGAGCAAATTGGGACAAAGGTTTACGTCAGTTGATCCTTTAGAGGAGGTAGACATTGATGATGGCAATGTACCAAGACCGACGTATGTAAATAAGAATTTAGATCCTGAGTTTAAATCTGAATTAATAAATTTGTTAAGAGAGTATGTCGATTGTTTCGCATGGAATTACACTGAGATGCCTGGTTTGAGTCGTGAGTTAGTTGAGCACTGACTTCCTATAAAACCTGGTTTTAAGGCTTATAAACAACCTGCTAGATGTTTTAATCCTCTTATGTATGATTGCATAAAAGCCGAAATCAATCGATTGTTGGAAGCAGGATTTATTAGGCCTTGTCAATATGCTGATTGGATTTCTAACATTGTGCCAGTGGAGAAGAAAGGTTCAGGTAAACTCAGAGTTTTCATTGATTTTAGAGATCTTAATAGAGCTTCTCCTAAAGATTAATATCATATGCCTATAGCCGACACACTTATTAATAATGCTTCTAGTCATAAAGTTCTTAGTTTTCTTGATGGTAATGCTGGTTATAATCAAATCTTTATGGTTGAAGAAGATGTATCCAAAACTGCTTTCATATGTCCTGGCTTTGTGGGCTTGTTTGAATGAGTGGTTATGACTTTTGGTTTAAAGAATGCCGGCGCAACTTATCAAAGAGCTATGAATTTAATTTTTCATGACTTGCTTAGTATAATACTTGAAGTCTATATTGATGATATTATAGTCAAGTCGGCTGGTTTACACTCATATTTAGCCGATTTAAAACTTGCTTTTGAAAGAATGCGTCGGTATGGTTTAAAGATGAATCCTATCAAATGTGCTTTTGGTGTGTCGGCTGGGAAGTTTTTGGACTTCATTGTTCATGAGAAAGGCATAGAGATAGATCCTAAAAGAATAGAGTCAATTAAGAAAGTAAAGGCTCCTACATGTAAAAAGGAATTTTAAAAGTTCTTGGGCAAAGTTAATTATTTGAGAAGATTTATTTGTAACTTGTCTGGGAAGGTGAATGCTTTTACTCCTATACTTCGATTGAAGAATGATGATGAGTTCACTTGGGGGGCATAACAGCAAGAAGCGTTTGAAAAGATTAAATTTTATTTATCTTCACCACCGGTGCTTCGGGCCCCCGAGAAGGGAGTTTCATTTAAATTATATGTGGCTGCTGAAGATTATGTTATTGGTGTTGTTTTGACTCAAGAGACCGAAGGCAAGGAACATATTGTTTCTTATGTGAGTAGAAGATTATTGGACGCTGAGACGAGGTATACTTTTATTGAAAAGTTGTGCTTATCATTATATTATGCTTGTACTAAGTTGAGGCATTATTTATTACCAAGTACTTGCATAGTAGCTTTTCAAACCGACGTAGTTAAATATATCTTACATTGACCTATTCTAAGTGGTAGAGTCGGCAAATGGGCTTACGCTCTTATTGAATATGATTTAACTTGTGTGCCTTTAAAATATATGAAAGGTCAGGTTGTAGCCGACTTTATTGTTGAACATAGCATTGATAATGATATTGATTTAGACGTCGGTTATCTTACTTTTACTCCTTGGAAGTTGCACTTTGATGGGTCGGTTTGCAAAAGTGGTTGCCGTATTGGTATTATTTTTGTATCTCCTAACGGTGCTATTTTTGAAGCTCTTAGCCGACTAGAATATGATTGTACAAATAATCAAACCGAATATGAGGCTTTATTATTCGGGTTGGAGATTTTGTATGAGATGGGAGTAAAACATGTTGAAGCTTATGGTGATTCTTTGCTGGTGGTACAACAAGTGTCCAAGGTATGTCAATGTTTAAGTTGTCATTTGAATATGTATCTTGATAAATGCTTGGACATCATATCTTTTTTTGATGAATTTACTATACATCATGTACCACATGAAGAGAATCCTAGTGCTAATGCTCTGGCTCAGCAAGCGTCTGGTTATAATGTTCAGAGAAGAAATTTTCATGAACGAAAACCGGCGTATTCTGGGATTGGGTGTTACACTGTGGCTGGACCGGTTAGACCGCCATCGCAGGACGGTCCAACCGCCCAGACCGGTCTAACCGCCCCTGAGAGCGGTTCGACCGCTATTTCTGCTGATAATTCTGTTTTGGTTAAAATTAATCCTAATGCAGTGGGAAAAGAGGTAGATGATTGGCGGAGACCTCTTATTGATTATTTGCAGGATCCTGGATGTGTTGTTGACTGGAAAGTCTGACGATGGGCATTTAAATTTATTTTAGTTGATGGTAAGCTATATCGTCGGACGGCTGAAGATTTAATGATCTTAATGTTGTTGATTATCATAATTTAATGATCGACAACATTGATGAAGTGACCGACAAGCGATTGGAAGCTCTGAGGGAAATAGAGAAGGACAAGGTTTGGGTTGCTAGAGCTTATAACAAGAAAGTGAAGGGTAAGTCTTTTCAAGTTGGCGACATGGTTTGGAAGACAATTCTACCTATAGGGGCGAAGAGCAATAAGTTTGGCAAATGGTCTCCAAGTTGGGAAGGTCCATACAAAGCTGTAAAGGTAGGCTCGGGGAATTCTTATATGGTTGAGACGATGTAGGGGTACATGCTGCCAAGGGCGCTTAATGGAAGATATTTGAAGACATATTACCCAAGTGTATGGCAAGAACTCAAGCCGGTACGGTTGAGTATCGCCTTTAGTCCAAGTGGCCGGTGAATTTATGGATTTTGTCGCCCTTAGTCTTGTTTCTGTTAGATATATGTTTTCTAATAACGCAAGCTTTACTAGAAAACAGGGGGGCATATGTTGACAGTCAAAATTGGCACTTGTCGAGTCTGGCTAGGCATACCGGTCTAACCTTTATTCAAAGGCGGTTAGACCGGTATGGCCCTGTAGCCGGCCCAACAAGGCAGGGGCAGTCTAACCGCTATCCAGGGGTGGTTAGACCGGTCCTGTACGCCAAGTACGAGTAGGTTTAGAAATCCATGTGGATTACTAGTTCCCCTGAGATTTTCCTTCCGGGGCAAGACCTCTCCACCCTATAAATATAAAGGGTCGTGGCCGATTGAGTCCTAACACAACCAATCGAACATTTATCTTTTACTTTTATCTCTCAAACCCTAACTTTTCCAACCTCGTGCTGTTCTTCCTTTGTCTCTATGACGATTGAAGGCGTTCTGAGTGGCCTGCCGATCTCAGAACAACCCTACGTGCGTTAGCTCCGTCGGGGTCCCTCCCGAGTCGGCGTTCTTAGGCTTTTTGCACTTTGCAGCCAGGACCGGTTAGACTGCCCCTCCTGGCCAGTCGGACCGCCCTTGGTAAGGTTGCTGCGAGGTGACCGTTTCACGCGCAAACTAGCACAATTCGGTGTGTTGACCTAATTCCGCTTCAACACTATGTCTAGGAGGTGTTGAGTTTCTCTGCCATTGTGCCATGCAGGGTATGGTTTGACCATAGTGCCATACGTTCAGTGCCCCAAATATGCGGTCACACCAATTGGATATGTGTTACATGCACTGGGAAATAAAGACCTTAGGGGGAGCACAAACTTTTTGCCCTCTGCCTCCTCAAAACTTAATACTTGTGATCCAAACAACAGTACGCATAGCCTGTCATCGTAGCCAAATAAGTTCTATTGGTATAGTAACCTTACATGTACAAAATTGACAAGTTAATTTGTGCGTCAATTTGCACATTTCACTACACTAGAAGAAACTATTTATTCCGTGACAGTCACTTTCCGTCGCAAAAGCCTCAAAAACCGTCGCAAAATACCATCCGTGACGGTTTCAAATTCCATCATGGATTGAGCGTCACAGATTAAATCACGTGATGGATTTTACCAAACCGTCACAGTTTAACTCAATCTATGACGGTTTAAAACCATCACGATTTTGTTTAGGCCCAGTCAAGTCCAGCCCGAAGCCCAATATTAGCGACGGTTAGAACCGTCACAGATTGAATCGCCGCATTGCTGATGTGGATGCTGACTTGGCTGCTGATGTGGACAACGACGTGGCTGCCACCACAAACGCTGACGTGGCTGCCACCATGTACGCTGACATGGTTGCCACCATGGACGCTAACATGGCAGAACAATCACAAGCCCAGTTTGTCATGGGCTTAGCCCATGTAAACGAAAAAACATAAGTCATTTCAGCCCAAAAGATATAACAAGTTTCCAGCCATTTCAGCCCACAAAACATTTCACGTTTCAATACACAAAACACACCGTTTTCAGCCCATATATCAAAATTACACATATATATTAGAGTCAATATTTCAGGTTACATTCAGAAGTACAACAAAATAGCTGGTTGCAATCATGTTTCCATCTTGCATCCACTAGATCCCATCAATAATCTGAAACCAAAATAAAATTATGCATTAGCAAAATTATATAGTGCTCTAGCCAAGCAGTGTGCACATGAACAAGCAACCGAAAAGCCAACAACTGTTTACTGCTAACAACAGCCACAAAAGCATTAACAATACTAATTACAAAGGTACTCAAACTCTTATGCATGTTGTTTGCAGAACTCGAGCACACAAGCACGGGCTGTACTAAGATATCACATATTAAGACATACAATAGGAGTACTTGACACCGAATGTAAACCAATACAGGGCACTTTTAATCGTACATATAAGAATAAAGTCTATGAAAATTTTCTACCAGCTGACATCACTGCTTGAGTCATTACATCACAACATGATATCAGAATCTAATCCAGGACAGCAAAACAAAGCATGGGATGGGACTACCTGGGTTCGCGAGAGAGAAAAGGGTAGGATGAGCACTCCAAAGTACAGAATTGACATGGTGTTTGCGCTTCATGTCCTCAGTGCAGCCTGGACCTCCTCCCTGCTGAGGCAAGATAATAAAGACACTCAGTTAGTTACATTAACTGCCAAGGATCAGAACAAGTAGCAAGTTGTACAGGAAATACTAAGCACTCTGGAACAAAACAAAGGTACTAGAGATTTCAAACATATTAGACATCAAATCGGATTCGACATATTACACCTATTTCTGTTAATGTGAAACAACAAGTAACTTTGCCAAGATGCTTAGGTACTGAACTTCACAGAGATTAAAGCATCAAAGCCATCTCAAGGTAATTAAAAACACTAATATCTTACCATGAAAACAAGACCAGTATGGAATAAGATAACAACTAAGACAAGACTGGGATCAACACAAATAGACACATCAAAACTGAAGTCACTTCTTCAATGGAATGACTTACCACTGGTATTATTGAAAGAGAGGCTAGCATCCCAAGAAGTCACGTGCAGGTTGCAACTCAATCACTTCATCCTTTTCTGCATATGCCATGCATTGTGACAAAGAAATTTTCCTACAGAATAATATTATTAGCACTCATCAGAAATTGTTTTGGATACATATGGTAAATAGCACGAACAAATTCACCTCTCGGTTCACATATGAAGGTCCAACACAAAGGGTATGGATATTGGCTCCAGGTCCATGAACCTAACAAAGAAGTGATAAGAAATTAACTGCATACCATATTTTGAACAAAAGGAGATCATAATGTATCAGCAGGTCAGCACCTTGCAAAATCAAGTAAAAGGGGACAGAAATAATAACTGCAAGAAAATGTACTGCAAAAAATTGGCATCATAGCCCAACTTCTCATCTCAGCCACCTAATCTCAACCAGTAATAATTACTGCAAGAACATTTGGATCCTGGCCAAACACATATTTAAATATCACATATCAAACAAGCATAAATGTATGCAAGGGATGCACTTTTACATTACTCAAGTTATGGAAATCCCAGAACTGAGCTTGAAACATCGACATTAGAATGTGCAGGAAGAATTGCAACTGGCGTTCTCATATATAATACGACTGCTAAGCATGGTAATTACAAAGAAACTGCAATTGTAACCAATATATATAGAAGAAAGGAGCACCATGTTTCTTTTTGATGCACATAGATTTAGCTAGAAACATAGCTACTCAGGCAAGCCTCCTTTCAAGCAATAGGCATTCAGACCTGATAAACAACAATCAAAATATTCAGAGCATCATAAGTATACCTTGGCAGTTCAAGAACTAACTAGAAAAGGGTAGCATAAAGGGAAACGAGAAGTAACTAGATCTACTTTGGAACTAACTAGACTATACTTTGGAACTGCCAAAACCCAGCTGTCTTAGTAGCTAACACGTTACATTGCCATGTTTCACTTTCACTCTAACCAGGTTTTAATCTCGAGAATTTTTAACACTACTAATGCTAACCACTAACTCCACTTGAGACTGAAAATTAACCACAATTAACTGGATGTTACAAGTTTGATTGAACAATGCATCACTAAATTAGTTTTTGAATCAAGTACAGAACTATGAGATGGTATAAACACCCACCATATGCATTCACACTGGATTTTCAATTCCAGTAAGAAAACTTGGTGCCACGGAGGTAAAAAGGACCAGAACACACGAAGCTGGTCCTAACCGTGATACATTGTAGCACATAAATGGAATTGTTTCGGCTAGGGACAGTAGAGGGCATGAGGGCCAGCACGGTTCCCGCCATGATGCTAAGATTTGCGAGGTACCTGCCCGCTTGTCAAATCAGAAGCATGAGGTGCAAGGACTACAAACCTCAAAAGGGAATCGCTAGCAGAAATTGAATCGAGAAAGGAATTAGAACCATAAATTACCACCGAAGCTGCTAGCGCCGGCAATGGACCACGGCGGCGGCGGAGGAGGGAGGAGCAGCTGCCTCCGGGACCACCTGGCCCGGATGTTCAGGCCGGCGGCCGGCCTCGCTGCTCCGCTCCACCTGCAACACCAGCGCCTCCACCTACTCCTCGTCATCCTCCGCGTGCTTCTCCAGTCGCGCGCTGCTCGCCATGGCCTCCACATGCTCCTCCAGCTGCGAACATCGCTAGCCGCGGACGCCGCAGATCTGGGAGCGCGGGGTGGAGAGGGGATGCGGCTGGACCCGGAGGTGTCGTCAGTCTCGGCGAAGAAGGTCGGGAGCGGGGGAGCAGGCGGGCGGCGCCGATGAAGAGGTGGAGGAGGGAGGCCGCGAGATCTGGAGGGAGATGCGGCTGATGGGGGCGGACTGATGTGGGGCAGCTAGGGTTTGCCCCGTGATTCCTAAAGAGCAATAGATATTTAGCAGTGCGGTGAGAAAATTACATGCGTACCCTTCAATTTTTGGTTGCTGGCAGTGCTGGCGCATGTAAATTATGTGAAAACCTATGGGTATTATAGTCAATTCCAAGTGAAAACTATATGGTCTGGCGCTGGCACGATCGGTAAATTTGAGCTGTGCACCATTTAGAAGCTTCTAGATACTTCCAAAAAATTACATCATACAAGAACACTATAAACTTATATATTTCTCACATTGTACACCTATACTCAAACTTTGAATCTTATACATTGTGGGATTTGAGTACACCTTACCTTTACTCTCCTATTAACATTTTGGGATTTACATTGCCAATTGTAGTACAAATGGATCCACCTCTCATATAGTTTCTTACAACTCATCTCAAACTTTGAGATTTAAGTATCACAAAATATTTTTTGAACTCGTATAAACTTCAAATTTGGACACAGCCTTACTTTACTCATCTATTAACATTTGGAGATTTACATTGCCATTTGTTGTGCAAAAAAGTTATTTTTCAATTTTTAAATATATATTAAAGACACCATTGTGAAGTAACTTTCAAAATAATTAGCCTATATACCACCAATACATTTTTCACGTGTAACAGACAACATATAAGTTTCAATCTTGGAGTTTCTAGAATTTTTGAATAGATTTACCAATTTATATCATTTAAATGATTTACTAGATGCTTATTGAAAGTAATTTCAAGTTGAACTATGTCTACTCCCAAAAAGATTTGAAAAATTACAAAAAAATGTGTTTCAACTCATATGTTCCATTGTAAACCATGTCCCAAAGATTGGTGTAAAATCCTATTGCCTTCTAGGGACAATTCAAAATTCTATCTCCAAAGTACCACATAATAATTAACATAATATCTAAATGTGGTCAAAAAATGCTACAAATTGATATGGCAATATATTTTTAGTTCATAATATTGCCACAAAAAAATTAAAGGAATTGGATAAAGATGGAGTATACATTGTTCGCAAATGGATCCATCTCTCATATAGTTTCTTACCACTCAACTCAAACTTTGAGATTTAAGTATCACAAAACAGTTTTTGAACTCGTATGAACTTCAAATTTGGACACAACCTTATCTTTATAATAAA
Organism: Urochloa ruziziensis; assembly: GCA_015476505.1. Lineage (NCBI taxonomy): Eukaryota > Viridiplantae > Streptophyta > Magnoliopsida > Poales > Poaceae > Urochloa > Urochloa ruziziensis. The sequence goes on along the minus strand of CM027119.1, from coordinate 40,401,225 downwards.
AATAGAACATATTCAATTACATTACCAATTGTTATGTAAAAATATGTTTTTACCCATTTAATAAAGTATAGGAAATCAAGCCATATAAAAAGGATTGAAGGAATGTCAATTAACATACAAACAAACACTACTAAATGAAAGGTCACAATGTTAGATTTATTTATAAAAAATAAGCAACAAATTTGGAATTCTTGTGATGGAGAAATACTAGTTACAAGTTTTAATTATGGCTTAAAAAGAAAAAAACAAACTATACTTGCTGGTAGCAAGGAGGGGAGGAGGGTGATGGCCGGGTGGGCCGCATGCTGGGCTGCGAGAGAGTGGGCTAGAGGGAAGGGCAGGGGCGAGCTGGGCCGAGCAATGCTCGCTGGGCCGAGCGAGTGAAGGCGGAGCAGGCCGCGTGGGGGAGTGGGGAAGGTGGAGGTGGGCCGGGCCATGAGCATGAATGTGTCAAAAGGGAGGTTGTTGGCCTGTTAAGTAGATAAAGGTCTTCCCATTTGTTCAAAAGGGGTTTTGAGTTTGAACTTTGGTTGAGAATTCAAACTCAAATGAGATTTTAAATTGACACTTGAGATAGGTGCAAAAATAAGATATTTTGATTGGGATTTGGATTTATCAAGGTTTGATGTGAAAATTAATATCCAAATTAGTTTTGATAAATGTCTCAGGAATGTAGATTACTTAAACAAGAACTGTCCAAAATTTACACAAACATAGGCATGGTGTAGCGGTATGGTTGTTTGGTTTGAAAGCTAAGGTCTTGTGTTCAACTCTTGTTTGTGGCAACTATTTTTGAGTTTTTTTCGTGCATTAGTTGAAAGATGGGCTCCAAATGAAAGGCAAGCAAATATTAAAAATATTTTTATACTAAATTAAAATATTTAGGCGAGAAAACATAATTTAAGTGTCATTTAAATATCACTAGGTGTCTAGGTTATGAGCCGGCTCATGACGGATTCGTTAAACCGTCACTATGTTATGGGCCAGTTCGTGACAGATTCGTTAAACCGTCACTATATTACGGGCCTAATATCCAATTTGTAAATCTGTGATGGATTTCTAAACCGTCACTTGTGATCCGTCACGGAATAAATAGTTTCTTCTAGTGCTACCTGTGAAAGCAATGTGGCATATAATTATATAAGAGTGGATTTTTTACGCATAGGGCTAGATGCCCACCCAAGGATCCAACCGTCCCTTTGGTTCAGTGCATCAGAATCCGTAAAATTGTTTGTGGTAATCACTGACCTACCCCAAGTAACACTACTGCAGAAACCGTTAACCTCATTGGCCCATATGAAGCGGGCCAAAACGACCCGCTTAGTTTAAATCATTGTAAGCGGCGTGACCAGTGCCGCTTAGAATAAGTCATTCATACGAAGCGGTGCAAGTCATGAGCCAGTTCGGATATGTAAACGAAGCGGTGCATAATAAAACCGGTTACAGTGATTGCTCATCCTAAACGGTGCATTTTATTCCGGCTAGAATATTCGTTTACTGAAGCGGTGCACAATAAAACCGGTTAGAATGATTGCTTTCGGAATTAAAAAACCCTTGTGAATTGGAAGTTGAAGCGGTCGTGCGCGTACGTGTGAAACCGAAAGGATCTTCTTCATCTTGCGATACAAGTTGAAACTGATATGTCTTCTTCATCTTGCGAAGCAAGTTGAATGCAATCTCTCTCTTCACAGCTCCTTTGATTATAAATAAAGCTCCATGGGTCTTCTTTGTTCCTCACACTACATACCCAGCCATGGCGCAAATAATAGATCTTGTAGGCAGAAAGCTCTTGCTTCTTGACTCCATAGCGACACACACCTTCCCTTTCTGATCCGTCTTGCCCTCCCCCTTAGGGGGATTTATCAGATCCGTCAACGATGAAAAAAAATTGTCGTTTGATCGACAATGATGAACAAAATCAGCCTTGTACTTTTTTCTTTTAGAACTTTGTAACAATCCTTTGTTATGGACCATCTTTGATGAATAAAGAGTTAGATATATCATATTTTTTATTTTTTACAATTTTTATGGACTCATGCGAAGCGGCGTACTATCAGCCTCTTATAATAATCATCACGTGTCTTCCAACCGCTTCATCTTGCACGAGAAGTTGATAGTGCGTGGTCATGTTCTATTTATTGGTACTCTGCTTCCTTCGTTCATATCCCCCTGCATGTTTTCTTCTTCCTTTGTCTGGGTTATTTGCAAGGAAACCAAGTGGGTGGCATGGAAGCAGTGGAGGCGCCGGCGGGCATGGAGCGGCAGAACTATAGCTGCGAGCTTATCACCTAAAGGGTGCTTCAACAGCTTTAGGTGATCCAAGAGATCAGAATCGCCTCGTCACTGCCTTTGTTGGGCCTCAACTGGGACCATGTTGTCGCCAATGACACCCCTGTCGCAACCCATTCATCACCATCAGCTTCGTCGTCAAGCATGTACTCGGTATTGCTCTAGGATAACAATGGAGGATGACCACTTCGACCACACCTTCTTAGTGCGGCTTCCTCAAGTAGGAGACGTGGAGATGTTCCATGCCCGTAGCAGGAAATGGAGGGGGTAGACGATGAGCTTCTACCGCGTCCCTGAGTTCCAGATGAAGATGAATTGGCTTGGGGGCCGTACATGCCTCGCCTGTACTGTTGCCGCGTCGCACTAATTTTCCTAGGACATAGATCTGTAGAGTTCTGTGTTGTGAACAACGTATTTATTTAATTATTTGCATGTTTATCTAGACTTATGCTTCGTGTTTTATTTATTTATTATTTTTTGTGTACTCATTCTAAGAGATCAACACCAGACCGTCGGCCACTCCTCCATCCGCCGCCGCGCGCCCACCACCACACACATCTAGATCTAGATCTCCTCCCACCTCCTCCGCCCTCCACGCCTCACACCATGGTGACACCCTGTCCATTTGAGGTCATGCGCCACGCTAGTCCACATGACAAAGAAGCCCTCCTCGCATACTATGCTTATTAAACGGCAAAGATGTTCTTTTGTCGTGCCTTGCTCCAGGCCTTGGCCGTGGCCAAGGCGAGGACTGCCGCCGTGCGCACGGAGGCTAGGGCTGTGTATAGGGCAGTCTTGGCCATGATTGATTCTATGCCGGCCGACCGTCGGAAGGAGCTACTGGTAAGATCCATTACGAGGGCAATCAACACCTGGCGGGAAGAGGTGTGAGTAGAGTCCCTCCAGATGTTTTTCAGATTCTTTGCCATGGCGGCTGCCTACAGTCGACATGTCAAAACGCTTGCGATCTCCGAGATGTGGCAGATTATGACGCGCCTTCGTCGTTGTGTCCTCTTCGACCATGACCTGCATCCCTATGGTGGGCACGACGGAGGTTCTGCAGGTGCGATGGCGGCGATGTAAGCACTGCCACCCATAAGATCCGGTGAAGTAAGCGCCGGCGTTATGAACGAATTGCCATTTTGTCCACTAGGATTCATCGTTCTACCAATTTCGGACGTAAGATAGCAAGTTCGGACTTAGCGCCGTTATTTTCTGCTATTGTGCCCGCTATTTCTGATATTTCACCGCTACTGCTATGTTATGCCCCTATTTAACTAGTTTTATAGTTAAAGCAACATATCAAAATAGATCAAATGCCAATAAAAGTGTTGAAAATAATTTTTTAGGTGATAATGATGAATGATCCAATGAAAAATAATATTTTTAATTGATATAAGAATTTAATATTAATATGCATTCATACATTTTTCTTTATATTTATTTATTTATTTAAATTTGGATTTTACTTTAAATGTAATGACACTAAAAACTTTTATATTATTTTAAGCAAACTTGTTATGCTAAATTTTTTCACTATTTTTTGAAAGACTACCGACCTCAGGACATCATCAGGAGCGTCCACAAGAAAGACTGCGCCAGATGGCAGAAATTACAGGCCGAACGGCCTCCTTCAGGCCGGCCGGCCTGGAAGCGTGGCCTCTATGCTTGATCTTTCGCGTGGATGCTAAGCAGGAGGTGTGCGTCACTCCTACGCAGGCCTTCGCCCTTGGAGGGCTATAAAAGGCACCCTTCACCCCCACACAAGACACACCATCCATTGGAGAGAAGAGAAGGCTCAAGATGTAGTCCACTATTATCTTAGAGTTGAGTAGAGTAGAGAGAGAGTGGGTGAGTTGCTCGGGTGGCAGCCGAGCTTTGTAGAGAGAGTCCGGGATTTCTTCCTCGGTCTCGTCTCAGCATTTCCGCCCCCGAGGAATAAAGCTTCAGAGATATCTTCAGTAAGTTCCTCAGTCTCTTGTCTTAGTATCTCGCTAGTTTACTCTTTACTTTCAGCAATTTATCTTGGCTATCTATGATCTGCGGGAACCTGAGTCTGCACGAGTGACAGCGACTCTTGTTTGGGGTTTCCTCTATAGCCCTTCGCGTTGGGTGGAGGTCAGTGGCTGAAAGCTTAGGCATGGTGTCTGTGCTGGCTAGTCACCTCAGGTTGGGTTGCACCCCACGAAACTGTAGTGGTAGGCGGCAGGTGGTGACAGCCCTGTCCGTCCTTTGTACTCCACCACGTTCGGGTGTACTCATAACAGTAGTGCTGAGCCCGGAAGAACCTCTCTCTCACCCCGTTCTGAGTTCTTCCCGTTCTAGCCGTCGAAGCAGATCATGTTAGATTAAGATAGGTTGTCTAGGGTAACGAGTGGCTAACTACGGTTAAGCTCTCTACACCCTTTACCCATTTCTCCCCTGGTGGGTCCGGTTAGGAAAGTTCTAGACTAGTCGCGTCTACCGTTCCTTGGATTTGACATCCAGGTTTCTACTCCCCTGGTGAAAGGCTACAATGTACTCCGTGCGCTTGCGGATTTAGTTAGGCTAAGGAGTGCCAACAAGCTTTTCTGGCGCCGTTGCCGGGGAACGGTAGCAACACTAGTGTAGGATTTTTTTTAGCCGTACACTTTATCCCCATAACCATCTACCACATGGAGTTTTCTCCTAGTTATCAGGCGGTTCCATTTCGCGAGTGTTTGGAATTGCCACCATCCTTCCACCCCGTTATCTGATGGCTTCGAGATCCGCCCCAATCTCGTTGCCATCGTTTGTTCACACTCCTTGCAATAGATGAGGAGAAATTCTCTCCTAACATTCCCGGGATGAACCAAGACGGAACTCTTCCTGTCTTTCTCTGACGGAGGAAGAAAAGTTTTGGTACAATCGGAGTGCAAGAGGAGTTGGAGGAGATTGGATCAAAGTGAACGTTGAAGTTTGTCTGTTTGTCTATCCCATCCCCAAAGCTCAGAGATGAGCTACTTGGAGCAACCTGGGAGAAGTTTGGTATGGTGCTCATACAACGAACGTTGGTAGATTGAGACATAGTGCTCATCCTTAGGATCAGTTTTCTGACCCTCCCACCGACTTTCCCATGAACCAAACAGCAAATCCTCACTCTTTCATTAGATCCACCGCCTCCGACCACACGACGTGAGCGAACAAAAACCCCCAGACCAAGAGAATTCCCTTAAGGATCTGCCACGTTAGGTGTGCACGCTCAAGGTCTGAGTAATTCATGCCGAAAGTCACGACCGCAGACCAAGGGTCTATCTGCGGTTACGAGCAAGGAATGACGAAGGAAGCAGAAGCTAGTCGACCTTAGCTTTAATGCCCTCCACCTATTGAGGGGACTGACACACAAGAAGTTGTCGATGATTTTTCACAAGCACCTGAAAGGGATCAACGGCCAGATGTTGGAAAACAAAGGAATTATCCGAGTTGTGCCTGAGGGGCGCAACAGAGTGATCCTAGATTTCCACATCTTCGATATCCTCAAAGGTGACAAAATCTTCTTGTTGGATCAGCCAATAGAGCATCTTGTCAACTTAATCACGATCGAGCTATAGCTCAGAGTTGACAAAGAAAACATCCTGATCAACCTTGCATGATCAGTGAGTTCAGCCTTGCACGATCATTATCGCAAAGGGCTAGACAGACACCGTGAAGAACCAATGAGCATATTTTTCAGATGCTCACCCAATCCCAGGGGCAGAACCGGGCAGTCAAGCTCGACATGGTGGAGAACCACAGCCTCCTCCACTAGAGTTGTTGATTGCTGCCACTTGGATTGAGACATGTCTCTCTTCCACTTGGAATAGAGATATTTACCTCTTCACGACAATCGCAGCACGCCAGTCATCATCAGTGATAAACTGACAGAGAATGAGGCTCGACAGGCTGCAACAGTCTTAGAGAAGTATCGGTCCATTTTAGGTATTCTCTACAGACTAGACGGGGATCAACCCCAACACCCATCGTATCGTTTGAACCGGACAAACAGCCTTTTGGCTGAATGATGCGATGAGGGAGGTAGGCACACCTGCATGTGGTATTATTTACCCCATGTAAGCACCCACTTTAAGTGGTGAGGCACTAGTCAATTTTCATCTACCTCCACCTGTCTTTATTGTTTGGTCTATGTAATGCACCAACAGAGGTGTATGATATCAGCCTTCTCTCCCATTATCAAGGACATCCTTTGTCCTTGTCAAGAACATCATGGAGGAATTCCTTGATGATGTCTCAGTCCATGGACAACCTTTGGTTTATGCCTCGTGGATATGGATAGAGTTTGTGAGAATTCCCAAAGGCTCCACCTTGTCCCAAATTGGGAGAAGTGTCAGCTGAGAAGGCCCCCCATCATACAACCTCCTAATTGGATTCTTCCTATCAAGATCATGTGCAACGCTAGTAACCATACAATCGGGACAGAGCTGGATCAATGCAAGAAATCATCATTATCAAAAGCATTGACCAGAGTTCGACAAACAACGGAGAAGGAACTGTCTGTAGTGGTATTCACCCATGACAAGTTCAGACCCTACTTGGTCAATGTCAAAGTGTTAGCACACGGACCATGCTACACCAAGATATCACCTGACCAAGAAGGACGACAAGCCACAACTCATCCGTTGGATTCTTGCTCCTTCATGAATTTGCTTCACGACTCAAAAAAAAGAAGAGAGCAAATAAATACGTGGCATATCATCTCCCAAGGATACAAGTTCAATCATATGAGATGATACTCTCTCAAGGGTAGCTTTACAAACTTGGATTAACACCCTTAGAGAGAAGGAATGCATTCACCTTATCAGATTTAACCAATGGGATTCATATCATACTGGTTTACTCCACCGCTGCAACCCATATGTGAGACCCGCAAGATTCTTAAGTGTCAGTTCCACTTCTCACAGAGAATGAGCTACGGAAGTTTTTGTTTCCTTTCGTATAAACCTCGTGCTAAGGTTTGACAGACTGATCACCTGACCAACCAAGCACACACACGCTAAGAGTCTTTGTGTTGCCCACGATGCTCATTGAGTCAAAGGACTGACGAGCATCTTGGTGATCATGGACTAAACGTCCATAGTAGTTGAAGCACTTCATGTTGTGGATAAGGAGATGGAGACTCTCACTCCAGCCTTAGAAGTGCAATAGCGGGTTGGAAATAAATCACCGGGTTGCAAATCCGTACCATCTTCAGATAGTCAATCAGAAACATCAACAGAATATCATGAACAATCTGACATGGAGAAGGGATGGAAGGGCAATCACCCGAGACACTTTGTGCACACAGAACATCATTCCCATTAGGAGAACAAAAAGGTGAAACAGAGACCCCCAATCAGCCAGAGTCCAAATGATGAAATCAAATGGCTGAATTGGAGGATGGAGAAGGATGGTTTTCCTTTATGCTTCTCCTCAAGGACAATGACAGGGATGTTTTCAGTTGAAAATATTCCTCGCGCCCGATATCCCGGAACTCGAAGTGATGGACTACTAAGAGTATCCGAGTTACAACCATAGTCCATGGTCATGGCTGGACCTAAAATGTGTCATTATCTTAGTATAGGTTTGGGTGCTGCAATTTCCCTTTTCATTTTGTTTTCCCGATATTTATTTTCCAACAGCACCCCCATATTTCCCTTTTGAATAAAATGTTGCTTTGTTCCTGCCATGCTTTTGGTGGTTGGTGCACACTTGTGTGCCAACCACACCCCTGCTCTAACTCTACACTAAGTGCGCAGAAAACAGGACGAGCAACACATCGACGAGCAGTCTTCACCCGTGCCCAAATAACCACATGGCAGCCATCTGCTGAGATTCAACTACGCACGGAGGTTTGAAACCCTTTCTCCATTTCCTTTCTTGGTTTTAATTCAAATGCGAGCATGACTTCACGACAATTAAAATTTGAATGAAACACCTAGAAAGAGATGAAAATCCTACATGTTTATCAAAGGTGCATAAGCTTTATTTCTTTGCAAGTACCTATGTGCCTTTGGAACTTTACGATAGGATCACTTGATCATTCGCTTATTGACTCTTACGATATAATGACATGAGAGGCTTGTTCTTTTCTAATTCAAAGTCTTGGAGAATTTCATTTTGAAAATGAAAAAAAAATGAGGCAACTCTCATTCATGCTCAACTTTGTCAAGTCCCATCCAGAGCCATATCATGCATGACACAGTTTTGAAACTCCACATAGCTATCTTTACATTTTGAGCTTGATCAAACATCGTGCCTTCTGAGACATGCATGTTCTTCCTTGCACTTTGGTCATTCACGTACACGTTTCATCAAATAAAGTCCAACATAGAATAAAAGTCCATCAAAAGTGGTTCTCAAGCAGCTCTTCATCCCCCTGAAAAAAAAAAGAAAAGAAAAAAAAAGATGAGTGGGAGGTCCTACTCGAGAAAAAAGAAAGAGAAGAAGGGGAAAGATGGAAGAAGCTAGAATCAAATACCACTCAAGGACATTCATCATCCATCATCCACATTCACTTGCACTTGACCAAAGTTCATGGTTGACATGATCTCTCAGAGACAAGTTATTTGATCTCGCAACATAGATGGAAGAGATAAGCATTTCTATCGATCCCTACCTTGAGCCCCACATATAACCTTGTAGAGGTAGGTGAGGCTACTTGAAAAGCCTTAGTGAGGATCAAACACTTTGAGCGACTGAGTGGCTTGAGAGAATGATAGTATGCCTCCATATTTTTGAAAAAAAAATCTCTAAGTACTGAGAAGGAGGAATCAGGCTCTCCATTGATTTATTTGAGGTTCAATAGGTGAAAGTGAAGGTGTTAGCCACCTGGAATCCAAGGTATGAGGGAAAGGTTTGAAATAATTCTTATGCATACTCTTGATTTCATGATCCTAGGCTTTGCTTGATCCTCTGGATCTAAATCAACCCTTTGCTCGGGACGAGAAAAGTCTAGGTGTGGGGGCGTGTTGGCGGTCGATATCTATGACTTTTACCGCCAACATTTCTCCGGATTTCATGCTCATATAGTGATAATCATGCTAATATCATTTATACTAATGAGTTCCACAAGTTTTGTGCAATTTGTGAGCGAAGGAACAAACAGGAAAAACAGGAGGCCAAACTGGCACACGGCCAGGCCGGCCGGCCTAGCCTAGGCCGACCGGCCCCCTTCTGCCTCTTCTGGCCATGGTTTTGATCCACAAGCTATCTAACACACCAAGGATGATCATGAGCCGTGAGTTTGATGTTGGTTTGATCCGAGAACCCGAAAGGCCTAGTCATGGATTGGAGGGTCCACCTACCTTGGATTCTCGGACATCCTCAACTCAACGCAACCAAAACCGCCTCAAGGGACAACATGCAACCGTTGATGAGCGAGTCGGTGCAACGGAGGGCCGAGAGGGGCCAGGGCCAGGCCGAACGACCTCCCCTAGGCCGGCCGGCCTCCAACTGTCGTAACCGTCGCCAAACCTGCAACTACCGACCTCAGGACATCATCAGGAGCGTCCACAAGAAAGATTGCGCCAGATGGCAGAAATTACAGGCCGAACGGCCTCCTTCAGGCCGGCCGGCCTGGAAGCCTGGCCTCTACGCTTGATCTTTCGCGTGGATGCTAAGCAGGAGGTGTGCATCACTCCTACGCAGGCCTTTGCCCTTGGAGGGCTATAAAAGGCACCCTTCACCCCCACACAAGACACACCATCCATTGGAGAGAAGAGAAGGCTCAAGATGTAGTCCACTATTATCTTAGAGTTGAGTAGAGTAGAGAGAGAGTGGGTGAGTTGCTCGGGTGACAGCCGAGCTTTGTAGAGAGAATCCGGGATTTCTTCCTCGGTCTCGTCTCAACATTTCCGCCCCCGAGGAATAAAGCTTCAGAGATATCTTCAGTAAGTTCCTCGGTCTCTTGCCTTAGTATCCCGCTAGTTTACTCTTTACTTTCAGCAATTTATCTTGGCTATCTATGATCTGCGGGTACCTGAGTCTGCGCGAGTGACAGCGACTCTTGTTTGGGGTTTCCTCTATAGCCCTTCGCGTTGGGTGGAGGTCAGTGGCTGAAAGCTTAGGCATGGTGCCTGTGCTGGCTAGTCACCTCAGGTTGTGTTGCACCCCACGGAACTGCAGTGGTAGGCGGCAGGTGGTGATAGCCCTGTCCGTCCTTTGTACTCCACCACGTTCGGGTGTACTCATAACAGTAGTGCTGAGCCCGGAAGAACCTCTCTCTCACCCCGTTCTGAGTTCTTCCCGTTCTAGCCGTCGAAGCAGATCATGTTAGATTAAGATAGGTTGTCTAGGGTAACGAGTGGCTAACTAAGGTTAAGCTATCTACACCCTTTACCCATTTCTCCCCTGGTGGGTCCGGTTAGGAAAGTTCTAGACTAGTCGCGTCTACCGTTCCTTGGATTTGACATCCAGGTTTCTACTCCCCTGGTGAAAGGCTACAATGTACTCCATGCGCTTGCGGATTTAGTTAGGCTAAGGAGTGCCAACACTCGGCATCACCCTGTTGCCCCTGTTGAGCCTCAACCCGAGATCCTCGACCTCTGTGGCCTCGGCCTCGACCTCCTCTGCGACCACGGGTAGTAGGCTCTCTGCGGTTCTCACGACCTCTAGGGTTGAGTGTGTTCTCGTCGAAACGAGTGAGAAGACGACTCGATCTTCTTCGTGTTGTCATCTGTCCCAAAAATGAAGGTCGTGAAGAGAGGGGTCTATCTTGCAAGGGCGATTTAAGCTAAACAGGGTAATCTACTAGAGTTTGCTAAGGGAAGACTAACAAACAGTACAATTTCACACAAGCAAGTAAGAAGCATAAGATCCATAACACCAAGAAAATCCATATCACTCAAACAAACATCACACCAAGGTGTGTATCTCTAGGCCAACTCCTGAAACCTTTATAGAGTACACATCTAACGAGATCTACTTCTTTGATGTTATTGGGATGGGTAGGTTGCTACGTTGTTACCTGCTGGCTCGTTGTTAGTGGGTAGTTAGTAAGTTAGTAAAGTCAAGGAAAAAAATATGAGATTCAAGGATTGTATATAGGAATCAAGGAGTGTAATCATATATACACAAGTAGAGAGGTGTGTATATACATTGAATTGTCTTAAGTTTGTCCTGAATCTAACGACCATTGCTACGGCTCGTCCTACAGTCAAGTATGGCTCTGATACCACCTGAAACGACCCAAAATACCGTTTCCGAGATTCCAAGACTCTACACCTCAGTGATAGTCCCAGGAACTGGCTATCACGTGCAATCCCTGTCTCAAGCGATACAAATCCATCAAAACAGAAATAAAGAGAGTAATAACTAGGTGTATTACATAAGTACCTGGTACAACGATTCGGCTTAAGCCGGAACAAGTCCAACCGGACTAAACCACAAGTCCAACCGGACTAAACCAAACAAGGTAAACCGTCCTGCGAAGCGATCTATGTGGAAGCGGTAGACTCCAAGCCTCAAGCCAACCTGAGCGAAGCACAAGCTCCTAGTCTTCAAACATGTCGCCTGTGTCACACCATCTACCCGAGAAGCGGGTAGGCCATGTCAACTCCCAAAGGCAGCAAGCTAAGGTACAAAAGAAATTATTCTACGTGCACGGATAATCTATATCTCGCTGTAGAGGTTATGCGCGCAGCAGCATTTCAAGGAAGCGGAAGCAGCAGCTCTCTATAATCTCAACAATATCCATCTCTAGGGGTCCACGCCCCCAAAACAAGGAAGTAGTCACAAACTTGTTAGACCACCACCCGTGATCTAACCCCAACTCTCATCTGCGATGCGGAGTACTCCAACTCCTCCGTATCTCAACGGCCTCAGCCGGGCTCACCACACTCGAGGGAGAGAAGCAGCACGAGAAAAGTCTAGTCAGAAAGTAGCGGTAGTAAGCAGAACTGTCCATACCAGTGGACACAGACTATGGCCATAGGTTTAAACCCGTGTGCGCTCCGGAAGGTGTACGGCCAACCGGAGCTAACACCTACGGCCGAGGCGCTAAAGTGTGGCTAAAGCTATCCTGCTTCTCCGAGTCTGAGAAGGTCTTCAACTGTAGGGCACACCTTGCTAGTCGTCGATCCTCGGAGCTGTGAAGCCACCCTTTCAAGGAGGGTTCTCGGGCACTTCCGGTAGGCAAGCAAAACTCTAAACCTCCATACACTGATCCTCCAATCCGCCTGTAGGCAAGCTAAATCCACACTCTAGTCTCGGACCGAAACCGTACCCATATAGTCAGGCGGCACGTACGCAAGTAATACTGCTACTGGTGGTAAATCCAACTCGGTCCTAAATTGCAGAGAGCGGGCATCTCCCAAAACAAGTTGTGCCTCTGCACAGTACATGAGCCACACAAGCTCGTCTCCCAACTCCTCGTCTGTGTGTCTGCCATGGACACGGTGTGGGGTGCTCTCAGATCAACACCCCGGCAAAGTACAAGCCCGCTCCCGTGAAAACACATCAAGGAGTATACACAAACTCACCCAAGACACACGCCAAGATTATCCCATCCCATCCATCATATCATCATTCATCTCATCCATAACACAAAGGAAGTTATGATGATAAAGTGAACTAGCCGGTGTGGAGGGCCAGTTCACGCATAGGTCAACAAGGAACAGGATATAAAAATAAGGTTGTGCATGGTTCATCAATAAGGCGTCAAAGCATCAAACAAGTGCGCTAGCATCTACGCATGCGGGGATCTAAGTGATTAAGAGCTGACATGACACCTTGTTTATTGTAGTCGTACTCCTCGCTGAAGTCCACTCTAGCGTAGCCGAAGTCGGGGTGGTCTTCCGGTCAAAGGAGTCCTTCACGGTCGTAGATCGGGTCTGATAGAAACAAGATACGACGCGAAAATAAATACTTGGCATTACATCTGTTGCATAAAATCCAAGAACATCAAAATAGAAGAGCCAAATAACATCAAAGTATCTACAAACAGCACTGGCTCGATTTTACGAATTAGTTATGAATTACTTATGATTTTCTGAAGTTTATTAGGCTGAAAAACCATTTATTAAAGGGTTAAACCAATTAATTAAACAGCAGGGGCTAAACTGTAAAAGAACAGAAGGTGGAATGGCCTATTTGTAATTACTAGAAAGTTTAGGGGGTTTTGTAAAAAAAGGCCAGGGCGTCTGGGTTTGATGACGTCAGCATGGGGGCATGCTGACGTCATCGTTGACCTGGTCAACGGTCAACGGCTGGCGTGGCCGTGCCACATAGGTGGTCAACTCCTACGTGGCCACCACGTGGTGCCAACGTGGCGGCTGGTGTGGCGGTGGGGTAGCGGCGGCGAAAGGTGGCCGAGGTGGCGTGCTGTGCTGTAAAGAGGTGAGGTGGAAAGAGGTGGCGTGGGGGAGAAGAAGCACACTGAAGGGCGCCGACAGCTGGGCCCCAGGTGGCATAGAGAGAACGGCGTGCGGTGGTTTGATGTTGGTGGGCTGGCCGCACGTACTGGGCCGCAAAGAATGGGCCGCGGGCGCGTGCGGGTGGACGTGATAAAAGGTCGGGCTGAAAGGCCATATGGGCTGAAACCAAGGTTGGCTCGGCCCAGGTAAGGTTCTCTTCTCTTTTTCTTATTTGGTTTAGTTTAAGTTTTAAACTAACTTTTGGTTTGAATTTTGAACTACTTTCAAAATTCAAACCCCACATTTGAGATACAATAAAATCCAATGAACACCCAACTCATATATGCATTCATGAAAATTTTAAATAAGTGCACAAATTTTAATTACTAAGAATTTTAGAAAGGAAGAATTAACCTTAAATTTGAAGGGATTTTCATGCAAAGCACATCACCATACAAAGATTTAAATTTTTACTGATTTTTCATTAATTTGACTTGTACAATTTTCAGCGTCGTTGCGTAGAGAGCAGCGCCCGTGTGAACCCAGCTGTGTTTTTAATGTTCTGCAGAATCAACAGCCAATAAAATGCACGAGAGCGGCACGGCAGCTGCATTACGCCCGCTCAAGCGGGCGTCTGCCAACTCTCCTGGTTAGCTTTCTTTCCTGTTTTCTCTCTTTTACATGTAGGATTTAGCCAGCTCTCAGCCCCTTATAATACTTGCTCTTAGCTCTAGTGCTAGCTCCAAATTGGCTTGTGGTGATGCGGGCACGCCAGTCAATTTGATCCAGAAAATTAATAAAGTGAAAGTGGTACAATACTTGAGCCTAGCGGCTATAAAGCCAAATGTGCTGGCATGGATGAATCGATTGGCTATGTGGGAACCGATGACTTCGGTGATAAATAAAGATATAAATGTAGTGCAGGATAAACAATACATGTCGGACTTTCAATGTCTGACAGGAAGATGGGCACATTTAGTCTGCGATGAATGAGCCCATGGATTAATAGCGATTGTCCCGCTCTCATCACCGGATAGACCGGGACAAGTCAATCGGAGCAGAGCTGATGGTTTTAGCAGTAAAAAGCATTGGTCGATGAGACACCGCACTCAGAGTGTGTTAGAGAGTGCAGATTGAGCGGCTTGACACACAACACCCAGCCACAAATATACTTTCAGTGCCTTGCCTCTGCATATCTGTAACGAGAAATCGGAGCAAAACTGTAAGTTGAAACTACTGTAGAACCTCTGCTTGATTGAGGAAGGAAGAGAGAATGGGGAATCAGGAGGGTGATCAGAGCAACAAGTGGCAGCCAAAATGAACGCTGCGTCTGCAATCTGGGACAGGGAGGTGTTGGGAGATTGAACTCGTCAACTTGATTGACTCTACGGCGTTGGCTTCGCAGACGCAGTCAGGAACTCGGTGTGAACAATACGTGAGCTCGTCATGGATCTGCTGTGCTCAGTAATTAGCTGCATCGTGTATCGTGTTGTTTTAGAAATAATTCATGTTTCAAATGCCAACATGGCCAGGTCTAGTACAATATACAGATAGTCCTAAAAACTTAACCTGAATAAACATACTCAATCACTCACGAATGCAGTGGCTGTGCTCGCCACTTCTTACAGCAAAAGGATGTACCTGCAACGCAACGTACATGGAAACAGCATGTACCAGTTCCTGATGATGACACCATCCACTTAAATATTACTAAGATGACATGGATAGCTCGAACAATTGATATTTGGCAATCGTAATTGTGGCATAAATGTATATAGTTATTTAGTTAAAAGAATAGAAAAAGAAATTACCACACATTGCATGGAAACTTTATTGTGTGAATCATAGTTCAACCTCAACTACTCGTCGCTATCAATAGTCTCTGTACTTGGCCAGCTTTTCGGTTGAGTCCAGGTCAGTTTGATCAATAGTCTCATTTCTGGGTGCCTCGCGCTAGCTTGTCGCTGTCAAGCAGTGTCGGTGATCTACTGCTCGCTGCTCTTCCAGTCAAAAATGTAGTAAAACACGTCATCAACGGTCGGATCTTCTCACTCTCATGTCTCTCACAACAAGCACACAAAAACAAGTATAAAGTAGACAAGAGACAATGTAGGTGGAGCTTCTCTTTATTCCTCAAATCCATCTATTACAATGGGGTGCTCCTCCGATTATATAGTCTGAACAAAGACTAGAGATTTTGGTAAGAGCCCACAAGCAACCGGACAAGGACTAGGACTTCTAGTCCTCATTTCCTTCTTGAAAAGTCCGGTTGTTTTACAACACTCCCAGTGGAAAAAATGGTTTTTGGAGAAAAGAGTACATATCAACCGTAGTTGTATTGCACATGTTGCCTCGTCAAAACCTTATATGAGAAACCTTCAAGTAAAAACACACAAAGAGAAAAAGAGTACAACATTAAACCTTCTGGTTATACACAATTATATATTTACTAATCTTCATGAATAGTGATGATTCTTCAAGATTTATACATGAACTTCATGATTCTTGCACAAATAATCTTCATGATCTTAAATAATAAAGTGGTATACCTTCATGGTAAATTCAAAAATTAATCATCAAGTTGATTCCATCTGAGTAACAACATGATGAAAAATTTGCCCCTCCTCATGACGACATCCTTTAAACTTCAGTGTTTGATAATGTCTTAGTTACATTCTACATAAATGTGTATGAGTATAATAATTAGTCTTTCAAAGACCTAACTATGATAAAGAGCAATGCTTCAAGCATTAATAACCACTTATTAATTATGCAACACCAAATAAATTTTATCCTTTCAGAGGAATATGGGGCTAATAAGTTTCAATTTGCATATCTTCTAGATATTTGATTTCAAACTTCAATATTTGAATTTGAGATAATAGTAACTCTTTCTAAGTGGATTCTATGTTACAACCAATGATCTATTCAGTAGACCTTCAACGGTTGCTTTATTTCACTATAGATATTCAGTCTTCAGTTAGCATTTGAGGGGATAATTCAAATTGCTAATCGTCAATATACCTTCTTCGGTATGTGAGAATACTTGCTATCGATACTAGATAAATAAATATGCACTTACAGGTGCTTAAATGGTACATTTGTGACCACATAATTCCTCACTACATTCTTCATTCAATTACTTGGGTCTATATGAATTTTCACTCATATCTTCGAGATTATTGGTGTTCATTCAGGAATTGACTGATAGGTCATTCATTGACTATATCTTTCAAGGATTTTCTAATTCTTCTAGAATAGTATTTCTTTTATGTAAGAAACCCTCTCATGCAAGAGAGTAGTGATTTACATGATTCTTTTAACTTCAGTTCTTCTATGAACTATTTTAAAATTGTTATTCATAATAAGTTATTTTGTGACTTTATTTACTTCTAGGATTTAGTTCTTGAGCTTAATCACCTTAGACATCTAATAGTTGGTATGAGATTTAATTTTTATTCCTTCTAGGAATGATCACTGTTCGCCTAAACGGCCGTTTAGCCCGTTTACACACCGTTTAAACGCTACACAGTGCCTAACTGTGTCCGTTTAATCATTCGTTTAGCCCGTTTAATGGCCGTTTAATCCGTTTAATTGGCCGTTTAGTCCGTATAATGAGCTAAACGGTGGGTGACCGACTGTTTACCGTTTAGCGTTTAGGATAACACTGGGAATGATGAGTCCTTCAAGGATCACTTCTTATGGATTTTCATAATCCACTGATTAACTGCATAAGATTTATTTCATTCATTCTTTCATTTGCCAGATAAGTAGCAGGATATTCATTCATACATAATGGGAGTTTTTCAGTCTTTTAAAAGACCTATGAACCATTGCATTTCACCACATCATTATTTCAGAATGACTTATCTAATTTGAACTTCCAAGTTCAAATGTTTTCTTCATTGTTCAACCTCAATTGCATTCTTTTATCGACCCGATATGAGTGCTTCATGCGACTCTGCCATGGACTTTATTTGTGGATCCATATTCTCAGTAGAGAAACATTTGCAATTATAGAGGTAATATTGTCGACATTCATTCATTTATCCCGTATCTTCAGGATGAGACTATTATATAGTCAATTATTATCTGCTATCCTAACACAAAATATTGCGCGCGCTTATAGTGTTAGGCATTCATCTTCATGATGATCTCTTCATAGTTTGTGAGGTATTTGACCTTCATGGTCTTCTTTCCGGAGGAGATTCTATCGAGATTATTTGACCAATTCATTTGATCCAAAACCAATAGGCGTCCCCGTAGATTTTAAATTAATGATCAATCATTTGCTATGGTGAGTATATTATTAAATACCCAGGATATACTATACATAGCATTATATTTACTACAAGTAAACTTAACTTCTAGTTAATAACTTCAAGTTGTTTCTTCTAATTTCCGGTTTCCCATTTTTGAGTATTCATTATGTGCACATTTTCACTGGGATAAATTTCTTTGGGAAGTTTCACTTCTAGTGTGACCACACATCAGGTGGTGTCCTATTCAGGGACTTCCTCACAATTAATTTTATGGCATATTACTCTGCTTCATGCTGAGATTTTATTTCTTCTAGAAATGTAGTGTGTGACTATATTCCTGCTTCTGGCTTCTAGGAATATTCAAATTTCTAATATAAGGCATTCAATAGGTATGTGCTTTCTCTCCCCCTAATGCCGATATTAGATATCATTAGTAGCATACTTCTTATAAAATATCCCCATATCATAAGCTTTTAATGAAAATTCAGATCCATATTTCTCCAAATTCAAGTGGAAGCCCATTTATGTATGCTAAATTTGGTGAAATTATTTTAAAATACTCACACACAATTCAACTAATAGTATTTATATATGCAGTGAGCTTGACTTTATTAATATAATATGCAGTAATAAACTACACACCTCTAAGTCGACAGGACTATTATTGTCTAGCTTCTTTATTTATGTAGCACATAACACTCATACCATATACTTTAAGTATTTTGGATACTTAAACTTCAAGTTTTAAATACGCAATATATAATCAACATGAAATTTCTACTAGAAAAAAATTAATTGCTCGTTCATTCAAGAATTCCCAATATGCCTTAAAATTTGAACCCATAAATACAAAATAGTTTTCCACACAATGGACTAGCAGGTACATCTTCTATTCTTTCGCAAACCCATTCTAATTGGGACAATCAATTTCGAATTGATTAGATAAAATCAGAATTGAGCCGGTTTCAAATCGGTTTGCTCCCCCTGATCTCAACCTACTTGATTAGAGATAATTTGATGACTTCTAGTCATATTATACATCTGCATGGAATGCACAAATGGAGCCAGCATGCAAGCTGATTGCGATAGTGTGTTGTGATGGCATGCTAACCAATTCAACACTGAGAGCTGCTACTCGACAGAAGAAGCTTGAATACATGTAGCACGTGAGCTAATACAATGAAAACAATAGTATTATAGCTTCTAGCTAACATAAAGCGGAATTTTAATATAATACCCGTGCAAAGGCTTAATAATTAATGTAGTAACATGTAGGTTCCTACAATAGTGTGAAAAAATATTAACTAGTCATTCTTAGTGACAAAATGGCACATATGGATTACAGAGGCTACGCGCAGAGCTTCAAGCTTAGTCATTACAATGACCATGACTACAGGTCAACTTGCGCGTTGGTTTGTCCGTCAATCTAACAGGATGCAACTCTAAACCAATAATACTACAAGATTAGGGATATGCCTATTAGACTTTTAAAGTTTTATCCACATTCTTCAAATGTCTCTATGCCCACAATTTCTCCCCCTTTTCATATTGTAATTGCACTTCAGGTGATGTTATGCTTCAAGCATAACCTATGAATTATTTCAAATATTGTATACACCAGGTATGATATGAAATCCACATAGTCGTATTGTTACAAAAATGTGGTTTGGGTAAAATAAACTTCTAGTCAAAGGGCTTCTGTATTCAGTACATAGTTGAGTAATATACAATTTTTTGACTAATTGAATCTTCTGAGTTCAATTTAAAATCATGTATATTACTAGTTAATGTGCTTCATAAAAAACTCAATTTTCAGTCTACCTACATGGTAGTAATGCACAATAATCATAACCTTCATGGTTCTTTGAGACTTTTTAGTGAAAAAATCATTTCAAATGATTGTCAAATAGGCAATATAAAGCAATTATTTACAATATTCAATATGTAATTCTTTATTTTTCATGAGATTAAAGATATTTTTACTCTAAATAAAAATTGCTGCAAGCAAGTGGGTATAAGGTGAGAAAAACCTATTCAGAGGTAAGAAACACCAAAAATTTCAATTTGCCCTTCTATTTCTAGAAAAAAATATTGCTAAACTTCTAGTATGGAGCAAAAAGTAATTGTTCTCTCTTCGTGAGTATAACCAAGTTCTTCATGAATATAACTAATAATGCATCTTATGTAGAAAATTCTGTTTATTTATGGTTAAAGAGTGAGTATGAAACTTGTTTGTCTCAACGCAACTCCCCCTGATCCTACATCACTTCTGCAATGTAACTTATTTTTCTTCCAATTCTATGATTTATGCATCTTCTGATCGCATAAAATATTTTACATATTGAGTTTATGCATATTCTTCTTGAATTGCAAATATACCTCCGTGGCAAACAATATGATTCTTCAAGAAAACATATAAACTTTGAATAACTTCATGTTATTTATGAACTCAAATAGTTGACATTCTTCTTAAGAATTTACTGCTAGTGTAAAATCATAATGCCATGTTAGAATAAAAATATGTTATTTCACCTGGACAAAATAACTTTCACAGTTATATAGCATTTCTTCTTGAAATTATACATTATTATATTTTAAACCAATAATAAAAATTTCTTCTAGAAATAGTGAACTTGATGTCACTTCCTACATTATTCATGCAATTGCTACAAGCACACTTCATCTGCTTAAAAGCATGAAACAAGTGCAAATTAATTAAGGTTGGTTAATCTATTCAATAGATAATTTGTTTATTTTCTCTGAATTTTCCTAGCAAAATTATTTATCCCATTCATCATTGCTAGGGAAAAAAATGACATTCTCAAGGGGTAACATGTCTAAGGTTCTTCAAGATTGAGAGAGGTCATAAACCTAAAACCATTTTCTATGATTAAAGGTATATTTCTAGCCACTTTAGAAATTAATGGTTTAAAAATTTTCAGAATTATATATCCACTAAACATGCTAGAAAAAAAAAATCAAATATGAGCCTCAAAGGGGTTTCAAAAATTTAGAGAGCTCATATACCTAAAACCATGTTTCTTATGATCAAGGCATTATGTTACTATTTACTGAATTTATGCTTAGATATAACAAAATATACCATAAAAAATCATGCATATGGTAAACAGCTTAATTCAAATATTTTGATCTGCAGCAAATAACTGAACTTTGTGAGATGTTTTCCGCAAATTCAATGGACTTTGGTCCTAATTTGTAATCCTGCAGGGGATTTCCGCAAGTAGCCTAATTTTTCTCTTTGTTTCCTCGAGACGCAGACCCTTCTTGGGCCGTCCCTGTCTCCTTTGCTGTTAAAGCGACAGCACAGCCCCCGTTCGCTTCCAGAGCGAGGCATGCGATGCCAGCGGGGAGCTGTTTTGCCAAGTTCAAAAGATTTGATGCGTGGGCAGGTGGATTCGGTATGGGAGTAGGCGCATCCAGAGAGGAGACACGAGGTCGGCTGCAAGCTCTCGGCCTCGGCTACGTGCGAGACTTGGACTTGACAGCATCAACTACGGCCTCGGCTGCTGGCGGTATTGGCGAGTTTGGCTCCAGGCGGTGCTAGATCCAGCGACGTCCAAGTTCCGACAACAATTGCTTCGAGCGTTCGCATCTTGCGAAGCGATTATTTCCGATGGTAACACGACTACGAGCGGCTTGGAGCGTGGATGTGACCTTCAGGCCGACACATGGTGTCAGGACTCAACTTCTGGTGCTGAACTCAACTACTGGTGAGGCTCGTCATTGGGCGTTGTTTGCGTTTGCGAGGTGGTGGTCGCGGCTTCAGGCACGATTAGTTGTACTACACGCGGCATAGGTGGTGCTTGGGTTCCTGCGCGGTGCTTCGGGCGGCGCATCTTCAGGCAGCCGTCGAGACATGACCTCGACATCGAGCGGACACGGTGCGGGGACCTGCTGGGCTTGGGCTCGACTAACCGCAAGAACGGCGAGTCAGCGACGAAAGAGATGTGTGCATCAACATCCAGGTCATCATGTACATGTGTGTATGTCACGGGCTTCATGTGTCGTCGACATTCAGGGCGGCAATGAGTAGTGTGTTGATGATATGCAGTACCAAACAATCAAGTTTATCATCTATTACTCGTAGTTTATGATTAGTAGATTGAGCCGTTCAACTTCAAGATTGGTTCAATCGATCTAATCTACTAACTAGAACACAATTCATACCTTGTAATACTTGATGCCAATTGATCTACTCCACTTGCCGCGTAGGGCAGTTACCAGTAGATACATACCGCGTAGGGCGTTAGGCATGGTCGTAGACATGCCTGCTTGATGGCGAGTCGGTGCAGATCCGTTTGCTGGCGACGTTGATGTAGTCGACATCGTCGAAGTAGTCGTCGACGAGATTGCCACCGGCGAGCTTGATGGTGACTACTCCAGCATAGTCGATGAAGAGCGTTCGTGCTGATAACGTGTTGTAAAACACGTCGTCAACGGTCGGATCTTCTCCCTCTCACGTCTCTCACGACTAACACACAAGAACAAGTATAAAGTAGACAAGAGACAATGTAGGTGGAGCTTCTCTTTATTCCTCAAATCCATCTATTACAATGGGGGTGCTCCTCCGATTATATAGTCTGAACTAAGGCTAGAGATTTTGGTAAGAGCCCACAAGCAACCGGACAAGGACTACGACTTCTAGTCCTCCTTTCCTTCTTAGAAAGTCCGGTTGTTTTACAACAAAAACAACCGTTAGTGGCGAAGCTAGAGCAATTCGAGGGGTACACTTGTCTTGTGGGTGCATAGAGATGAGCCATGAAGGGTGTACATATGGTGAAAAAATGAGTACAATCACTGTTTTTCTATTTTTTGGCACCCTCTAAGCACAACATAGTTCCGCCCCTGACAACCGTGGTGCCACGGTTCCTTCCTTGCACTTGCTCGCCGTGCCTCGTGCTGTCCATGGTCTGACTTCTACCAGTGTATGCGCGCGCTTGGAGGCTTTTTACATTCATCTGCTTATAAGCACGTGTAACATTCGGATACATATATTTTTGTGTTGTTGAATCACTTCATATAATTTCTAAAAACCACAAAAAATAGTTGAATTCTGTAGTTGGATGTCTTTGGGTATGACTTCACAGATTATTATTTTTTACTTATATATGGAGTTTCAAAAAATTGCCAATATTTCTAGGGAAAAATAAAACAGGGCGGCTTCAAGGGAGATGTTTTTTATTTCCTTTGATGTTTTTCTGGCTTGTCATGCCATCAACTACTACTTGTATGTATACATCCGCGTTCCCACAGTGCTACCTCTCTTATAGCATTCTCATATCCAGATGATGATGCACTTGCTCGCACACTTTTAGTTTGATAATTGAGCTACCGTTTGGAACAAGTCAAATATTTGGCAGGTTGGTTGGTGAAAAACTTAACTCATGCTCACTCCATGCAACTACATAAATTGACTCGGTAATCCCCCACGCTTAAAATTGTAAAAGGCCACCCAGCAG
>CM027119.1:38314582-38577749 GCA_015476505.1 Urochloa ruziziensis | reverse complement strand
ACAAAAGCAAATGGAAAGCTCCATCATAAAAAGGAAGAGAAATCTCAAATGAGCAAAATGCAACAAAATATACCAACTAAAAGGATACCAGATAAACAAGTGTACAGTATGCTACACAAAACATAAAAATCATGATACAGGCACAAAGCAAGCTAAATATACACAGACGAACACAAGAGTGTACAAGGGATATACTCACAATACATAGTGTACAAGGGCCACATCGGGGCCATCCAAAAAAGGTGTGGAGAACCATCAAACCTTGATCATGCAAAAGACCAAGAGTCACCAAGCTCATGTTCTCCATACCTCACACCTTCACAATCAAAAGCGAGAACGAGAACGAGCGAATGACTCGACACTGGGGTTAGCACAGAAAGAGTCAAACCAGTGTCGGGCCATCTGCTCAAAAGAGGGGTTAGCAAAATCAACTCTATCGCGTGAAACCCTCTCGTCTCTCACCATCGGACCTCTAGCACCACGCGGGGGAAAACGTGGCCTAGACTCTCTCCTAGCCTCAAAGCTACGGTCGAACCTCCCTGAACTAAACTGACCGCGAAACGGAGGCCGCCTAGCAAACTCACGAACAACAGGAACACCACGACTAACAACCACAGGAACTGTACGCACAAAGGCGTCGCCTCTCGGCCAGGGTGAACGAGACACAGGCACACTACGAGAAGAGTAGTACCTGTCCCTGTTCCCCACCTCCTTCTCTCTTCTCACCTCCCTCTTCTTCCTCCAACAAAACTCCTCAAGGTGACCATCCCTTCCACAATGCTCACAATGGAAGCGGACTGGCTTTGGCTTTGGGGTTTCTCTCGGCTGTGCCCTCTCTCTCGGCTGGTAAACCCCACTCCTCACAAAGGTCACTCTCCTCTGAAAGTTCTCTGACTTAGGTGGAAACTTGGGAGGATCTGGAGTGGTGTCAAGCTTGTTCAGCAGGTGGTTTGGTTTGGGTGTGAAGGTGTTCTTGAGAATGGTTTTTGGTGGGTTTGTGGGAATGTTTGCGGTGGAGCTCTCTGGATCTCTCTCTTTCTCACCACTACTCTCACCAACCTTCTCAGAACCAAGACCACAACCATCAGCTCTCTTGAAACTAGCAATCAACATCTTGAGCTGAGGCTCACGACCAGACAACCAACCCAAACACTGTCTCAGCTCATCATTCTCATCTTGCAACCTGTTCACACACTGTTCTAGCTCAACATTCTTCAGTGCAACAACATCACAAGCAGAACAGGAATTTGCAATGGGTGATTTAAGTTGTGCTTCAAGTGAACTAATCATGGTGCGTGATTCAAGCAACTGAGCATACAAAGCAGGACAAGAAGTGCAAGCACCTAGCAAAGATGACCTAGACTTCAACTCAGCAAGCTCAACTCTAGCACCCTCTAGTTCATCCAAGCAAGTCATGTGTTTCTCCTTAAGCACAACCAAATCAGCAATATGCACATCACAGAATGAGCATTCTACCTCATCAGACACAAGAGGAGCATCTTTCAAAACAGCAATCTCAGACTCAAGCGAAGCTGCTCTCTCCCTAGACTCGCAAAGCAAAGACTCAAACTCCATGGCCTTCTTTCCAGTCTCAGAAAGCAAGGTCTCAAGCTCAGCTACTCTATCCTTGGACTCTCCTAGCAAGGACCTAAACTCCCTCTTTTCCTTGTTGGTCTTTCTAAGCACATCATCGCGGTTATCGACCAACTGCTCTAGCCTAGCAATCTCCTGACGCAAAGAGGTGGGATCTGTCAATACCTCATCCTCGGAGTCGGAGTCGGAGTCGTCCTTGCTCTTCACGGAGTCGTGCGCCATGGTGCAGTAGTCGACGGCGGCGAAGGAGATGCCGTTGAAGTTGCGGTTCAAGCTCTTCTTCTCCTTGCGGTGGCCGCGGCCTTCATCTTCACTGCTTGAGCTTGACGAGGTGTTGGTGGAGCTTGTGTCGATGTCGCTCGCATCTGCCACCATCGCTCGAGATCTGTGCTTCTTGTGTCCACCATGCTTGTTCTTGGATCTTCTCTCGTCCTTGTTCTTCTGCTTGGAGCGGTACTCGTCCTTGGGACGGTGCTTGTGGTCGTCTCGCGGGCGGTGCTTGCGGTTGTAGTCGTTCTTGATCTCCTCAGGGCACTCGGCGATGAAGTGGCCCATCTTCCCGCATCTGTAGCACGTACTCCCGGCACGCCTCGAACCCTTGCGGTTCTGGTACATCCGCTCGAACCTCCTCGTGAGCAACGCGAGATCCTCCTCGCTCAGCACCTCATACTCTTCATCTGGAAGGGACACAAGAGAAGACAAAGCAAAGTGTCTAGGAGTGTTAGCATGTCCATATCCAGAGCCACCGACTAGAGCCAGACTATGGGGATCAGTCGGACTCTTAGCCTTGGCAAGCAACTGTCTGTCCACCTCGGAAGACTTCAACTTCGAGAAAAGCTCGTCAACAGAAAGAGTCTCATAGTTTGCCGACTCCATGATCGCCTCAACCTTGGCACCCCACACGGATCTATCAAGTGCTTGCAGGAGCTTGATAGCTCGGTCATGATCCGAGTATGGGAGCACGGTAATGTTGGCTTTCATGTTGTTGACAATCGAAGTGAAACGCTGAAACAAAGCATCAACCGACTCTCCAGGCAAATGAGCAAAGTTCTCATACTCCCTCCTATACATCGAGAAAAGCCTAGCCTTGACATGGCTATCACCACCGTGGGCTACCTTGAGCTTCTGCCAGATCTGGCTAGCTAGGTCCTCGCCCAAAACACGCTCAAACTCCTCGGCAGACAAAGCACGGAACAAGTAGTCAACAGCTCTAGCGTTTGCCTCAAACCTATCCTTTGCATCCTGGGCATCTAAGTTGGTGGGATTGACATAGTTTTCATCTTTCGTCACATCCCACAGCAACTTTCCTTTGCCTCGCAAGAAAGCGCCCATACGCGCAACCCAGTTCGGGTAGTTCTTCCCATCGAAGTGCGGAGGCCCGGAACCCCAATCTTGGTACGCCATCTTTGGATCTTAGACTGGTTAGAGTCGCAAAGACCCGTAACCGGCTCTGATACCAATTGAAGGACCGAATCGGCGACCAGAGAGGGGGGGAGTGAATGGGAGCCGATAAAAATTCTTTCCAACCAATCCGGCTATTCTCCCAAATCAACTCCGAAACCTCCGAAAGCGATCTTGCCAAGATCACGTAGCCACTGTCAAGCTACTGACCCTAGAAGCAAGAAACACGCAGCGGAACTCGAATCGATCGAAACGGACACAAAACGAACCGAAACGAGGCAAAACCTTCTCTACCCAGCCAGGGGCGGTTTAACCTCCCTAGGGGCGGTTTAACCGCCTAGGGGGGGCGGTTTAACCTCCTGGGGGCGGTCAAACTGGGAGCTCTCGGGAAAAAGTCAACTCGTGAGTCGATCTCCCAAACGGCTTGAGCTCTTGAGACGAAACTTTGGGGAGATGATGTACACCTTCAGTGGAGTATATTCCCCAAAAATCTCGGCCTCAAACACACTAGAACTCCCGGAATCTCAGATCTCGTGAAGAACACTTCCAACCCGAGTTCATCCAAAAATCCCAAAATCCGAAGCGATTCTTTGCGTTTTGAGGGGGCAAATCACCAGGAAAAGAGTGTCCACGACCTCATGTGTGAATCCCCCAAACAAACACGCAAGGAAACGACCTCAAACACAAGGAATCGAAAATCTCCCAAAGGGGCCAAAAAGAGCCACGGGATGAACAACGAAATCACACAAAGAGGGATACAAGAAAGCCAAATCTTCCATACATCACGAGGTCAACTTCTTTACAAAGAGGCTAGCTATCCTCCCTTCATCCAACCCTCTCAAAGATTTCTCCGGTGAAGCACTTGGCTAGCCTATGGAAAACTAGAAAGAAAAACTAAAGGAAAATAGTTCAAGTGGTGCTGCTCTAAAGACTAAACTACCCCTAAGTGATACATACCCCTCACGGGCAAATTTGACATTTTCCGTGAAGATTTTTCCGGCTGGGACACCTTCCACTGCAAGCTAGCTTCCCTCCGACGCAAGCCTTGCAGTCACGCCGCGTGTCCTCCGGATCGAAGCTCCTCGACGCCGATTTTGGGCCGGCCCAGGGGGAGGCGGTTAAACCGCCCCTGGCAGCCACTCTGGCCCAGCCGCCCAAATTTGCCTCGTCGAGTCCTCGGTCCTTGGTTTTGAGGCCCAAACCAAGGGAAACCGTCCACCGATGATTTTGTGGCCAAATCACCAAACCCCGCGCGCAAACTTCGGTTGTTAGCCGCCACCTTGCGCCGGCTTCTCGTCCGCGTACGAGCTTCGGTTGTGAGCCGCTACCTCGCACCGGAACCACGTCCCCTTGCTCGTTCTTGCCAGCATGTGAACCACACTTGATCCACTGGCCACCGGGTCCCTCGAACCAAGCCTACTTGTCTCTCCGCTCCTCGGAGGCCGCCATGGCTAAGACCTTTCGCGCCTGTTCTTCACCTGCACCAATGCAACCAAGCCGCATTCTACACCTGCAATACTTGAGCCAAAGGAAACGTCAATCCACACCACGTTGTCAATCACTCATCACACCAGGAAGCGACCATCCACCGGTCCTCGGACACACTGGGTCCTCATCGGGTCATACTGCTATATGGTGGCGCCAGCAACGGCGTCGAGGAGCTTCGATCCGGAGGACACGCGGCGTGACTGCAAGGCTTGCGTCGGAGGGAAGCTAGCTTGCAGTGGAAGGTGCCCGAGCCGAAAAATATCTGAGATCAAAATGTCAAATTTGCCCCTGAGGGGTATGTATCACTTAGGGGTAGTTTAGTCTTTAGGACACCACCACTTGGACTACTAATAGGCCCCTTCAGGGCTGGTGGCTGTCATCTCTCTAGTTATCTCTTTAGGTTTTACTTTGAACTAGTTTTCCCTTCATCCCCTCCACCTAGAACTACTTCGAATCATTCCTAGTTTGTATAGGTGAATTCATGGTTATGTGATTGAGTTTGTGCTGCTCATCTTTGTGCCATGATTTGATTTCCCGAGCTCCCTTTCCTTTTTCTATTTTCGTGGGTATTTTTGGAGCTATTTTTGGGGGATTTTTGTTCTTCTTGTTCTAGGGCGTTTTCTCTCGGATTTCTTTGGGGGATTCACGTATGAGTGCCTTGTGCCTCTTTTGCTGGTGATCCTTTGCCCCCAAACGCCGAGAATCGCTCTGGATTTGAGATTTTCGGGATGAACTCGAGGTCATGGTGTTCTTCGCGAAATCTGCGATTCTGGGAGTTGTACTGAGTTAGAGGCCGAGATCTTTTGGGAAAACACTCCACTGGAGGTCTAGATCATCTGACCAAAATCTCGCCTCAAGAGCTCAAGCGGTTTGGGAGATCCACTTTTGTTTTGACTTTTTCCCGAGCCACCCAGGCCCGGGCGGTTTAACCGCCGCCCTGGCCGGTTTAACTGCCCCCCTCTGGGTGTGTTAGATCGAGCCGAGTTTCGGGTCGTTTTGGTGTTCGTTTCGATTGGTTCGAGTTCCGCTGCTCGTTTCTTGTTCCTAGGGTCAGTAGCTTGACAGTGGCTACGTGATCTTGGCAAGATTGCTCTCGGAGGTTTCGGAGTTGTTTTGGGAGAATAGCCGGATTGTTTGGAAAGAATTTTTATCGGCTCCCATTCACTCCCCCCCTCTCTGGTCGCCGTTTCGGTCCTTCAATTGGTATCAGAGCCGGTTACGGGTCTTTGCGACTCTAACCAGTCTAAGATCCAAAGATGGCGTACTAAGATCGGGGTTCCGGGCCTCCGCACTTCGATGGGAAGAACTACCCGAACTGGGTCGCGCGTATGGGCGCTTTCTTGCGAGGCAAAGGAAAGTTGCTGTGGGATGTGACGAAAGATGAAAACTATGTCAATCCCACCAACTTAGATGCCCAGGATGCAAAGGATAGATTTGAGGCGAATGCCCGAGCTGTTGACTACTTGTTCCGTGCTTTGTCTGCCGAGGAGTTTGAGCGTGTTTTGGGCGAGGACCTAGCTTGCCAGATCTGGCAAAAGCTCAAGGTAGCCCACGGTGGTGATAGCCATGTCAAGGCTAGGCTTTTCTCGATGTACAGGAGAGAGTATGAGAATTTTGCTCATTTGCCTGGAGAGTCGGTTGATGCTTTGTTTCAGCGTTTCACGTCTATTGTCAACAACATGAAATCCAACATTATCGTGCTCCCATACTCGGATCATGACCGAGCTATCAAGCTCCTGCAAGCACTTGATAGATCCGTGTGGGGTGCCAAGGTTGAGGCGATCATGGAGTCGGCAAACTATGAGACTCTTTCTGTTGATGAGCTTTTCTCGAAGTTGAAGTCTTCAGAGGTTGACAGACAGTTGCTTGCCAAGGCTAAGAGTCCGACTGATCCCCATAGTCTGGCTCTAGTCGGTGGCTCTGGATATGGACATGCTAACACTCCTAGACACTTTGCTTTGTCTTCTCTTGTGTCCCTTCCAGATGAAGAGTATGAGGTGCTGAGCGAGGAGGATCTCGCGTTGCTCACGAGGAGGTTCGAGCGGATGTACCAGAACCGCAAGGGTTCGAGGCGTGCGGGGAGTACGTGCTACAGATGCGAGAAGATGGGCCACTTCATCGCCGAGTGCCCCGAGGAGATCAAGAACGACTACAACCGCAAGCACCGCCCGCGAGACGACCACAAGCACCGTCCCAAGGATGAGTACCGCTCCAAGCAGAAGAACAAGGACGAGAGAAGATCCAAGAACAAGCACGGTGGACACAAGAAGCACAGATCTCGAGCGATGGTGGCTGATGCGAGCGACATCGACACAAGCTCCACCAACACGTCGTCAAGCTCAAGCAGTGAAGATGAGGACCGTGGCCACCGCAAGGAGAAGAAGAGCTTGAACCGCAACTTCAACGGCATCTCCTTCGCCGCCGTCGACTACTGCACCATGGCACACGACTCCGTGAAGAGCAAGGACGACTCCGACTCCGACTCCGAGGATGAGGTATTGACAGATCCCACCTCTTTGCGTCAGGAGATTGCTAGGCTAGAGCAGTTGGTCGATAACCGCGATGATGTGCTTAGAAAGACCAACAAGGAAAAGAGGGAGTTTAGGTCCTTGCTAGGAGAGTCCAAGGATAGAGTGGCTGAGCTTGAGACCTTGCTTTCTGAGACTGGAAAGAAGGCCATGGAGTTTGAGTCTTTGCTTTGCGAGTCTAGGGAGAGAGCAGCTTCGCTTGAGTCTGAGATTGCTGTTTTGAAAGATGCTCCTCTTGTGTCTGATGAGGTAGAATGCTCGTTCTGTGATGTGCATATTGCTGATCTTGTTGTGCTTAAGGAGAAACACATGACTTGCTTGGATGAACTAGAGGGTGCTAGAGTTGAGCTTGCTGAGTTGAAGTCTAGGTCATCTTTGCTAGGAGCTTGTACTTCTTGTCCTGCTTTGCATGCTCAGTTGCTTGAATCACGCACCATGATTAGTTCACTTGAAGCACAACTTAAATCTCCTATTGCAAATTCCTGTTCTGCTTGTGATGTTGTTGCATTGAAGAATGTTGAGCTAGAACAGTGTGTGAATAGATTGCAAGATGAGAATGATGAGCTGAGACAGTGTTTGGGTTGGTTGTCTGGTCGTGAGCCTCAGCTCAAGATGTTGATTGCTAGTTTCAAGAGAGCTGATGGTTGTGGTCTTGGTTCTGAGAAGGTTGGTGAGAGTAGTGGTGAGAGAGAGAGATCCAGAGAGCTCCATCGCAAACATTCCCACAAACCCACCAAAAGCCATTCTCAAGAACACCTTCACACCCAAACCAAACCACCTGTTAAACAAGCTTGACACCACTCCAGATCCTCCCAAGTTTCCACCTAAGTCAGAGAACTTTCAGAGGAGAGTGACCTTTGTGAGGAGTGGGGTTTACCAGCCGAGAGAGAGGGCACAGCCGAGAGAAACCCCAAAGCCAAAGCCAGTCCGCTTCCATTGTGAGCATTGTGGAAGGGATGGACACCTTGAGGAGTTTTGTTGGAGGAAGAAGAGGGAGGTGAGAAGAGAGAAGGAGGTGGGGAACAGGGACAGGTACTACTCTTCTCGTAGTGTGCCTGTGTCTCGTTCACCCTGGCCGAGAGGCGACGTCTTTGTGCGCACAGTTCCTGTGGTTGCTAGTCGTGGTGTTTCAGCTGTTCGTGAGTTTGCTAGGCGGCCTCCGTTTCGCGGTCAGTTTGGTTCAGGGAGGTTCGACCATAGCTTTGAGGCTTGGAGAGAGTCTAGGCCACGTTTTCCCCCGGGTGGTGCTAGAGGTCCAATGGTGAGAGACGAGAGGGTGTCACGCAGTAGAGTTGATTTTGCTAACCCTTCTTTTGAGCAGATGGCCCGACACTGGTTTGACTCGTTTTGTGCTAACCCCAGTGTCGAGTCATTTGCTCATTCTCGTTATCGGTTCTGATTGTGCAGGTGGGAGGCTTGGAGAACTTTTGGTTGATGGATTCTGGCTGCTCGAGACATATGACAGGTAATGGTAAATGGTTCTCCAGTCTCACCCCGGTGGTGTCCAGGCAGTACATCACTTTCGGGGATAAGGGTAGAGGTAGAGTGTTGTCAGAGGGTGCTATTCAGGTGAGCGACACTTTCATGTTGAAGCGGGTTGCTCTTGTCAAGAATCTTGGTTTCAATTTGCTCTCAGTTTCTCAGCTTCTTGATGAGGGTTATGAGGTTCGCTTTAAGCGTGGTGATTCGAAAATTCTTGTTTCTCGAGGTGACCTTGTGTGTATGATCATTCCTGAGGGCCAGATTTTTCGTGCTGATTTTTCTCGATCTTTTGGTCCTTCACGTTGTTTGATCGCTGGTACTTCTTCTGAGCTTTGGAAGTGGCATAGGAGATTGGGTCATGTGAGCTTTGATCTACTCACACGCTTGAGTGCTCTTGACCTTATCCGAGGATTGCCCAAGCTCAAGTTCGAGAAAGATTTGGTTTGTGCACCTTGTAGGCATGGAAAAATGGTTGCTGCTTCTCACCCACCTTTGACAGATGTTATGACTGAGCGTCCAGGGGAGCTTTTGCACATGGATTTGGTTGGCCCCGCTCGAGTTCGTTTAGTTGGTGGGAAGTGGTATGTTCTTGTGGTTGTTGATGACTTTTCTCGGTATGCTTGGGTGTTCTTTCTGGCGTCAAAGGATGAGACATTTGATTTTGTTCGAGATCTGATTTTGAGGTTGAAAAACGAGAGTAATGGTGGTGCCATGAGAGCTATATGTAGCGACAATGGTACGGAATTTAAGAACACTCGTTTTGATGCCTTCTGTCGTGATCTTGGTCTCGAACATCAATATTCTTCGCCATATGTTGCTTGTCAGAATGGTGTTGTTGAGAGAAAGAATAGAACACTTTGTGAGATGGCTAGGACGATGCTAGATGAGCATAGGACTCCTAGGAAGTATTGGGCAGAAGCGGTGAACATAGCTTGTTATGTTTCGAATCGGATTTTCCTTCGTGCTTTCAAGAAGAAAACTTGCTATGAGCTTTTCCATGGTCGTTCTCCCCGTGTGAGTCACTTTCGGGTTTTTGGTTGCAAGTGTTTCATCTTGAAGAAAGGAAATTTGGACAAGTTTGAGTCTCGTTCGATGGATGGAATTTTTCTTGGTTATGCTAATCATTCTCGAGCATATCGTGTGCTCAATCTTGAAACTAACCAAATCATGGAGACTTGCGAAGTCACCTTCGACGAGACCATTCCATGTAGCTCTTCTGCTTTTGAGTGTGCAGGTGATGATGACTTGGGACAACCCATCTTTGAGGAAGAACAACCTGATGATGAAGATGATGAGGAATTTCAGGCACCGTGTGGAGATCGTGTACCTTCTACTTCCACTACTACCACGACGTTCGACGACGGCCCTTCTGCTACACCTTCGTCGAGTCGCGCTCCAGATCGAGTTCAAGTGGAAGCTGATGTTGAGGGGGAGGCAATCTCGAGGCGAGAAGCTCCCCGGCTGGTACAGAGGGATCATCCACCTTCGAAGATCATCGGGAACATGGATGAACGCACTACACGGTCGAGGTCACAGAACATCTCTCATTATGCTCATTCTGCTTTTGTCGCGTCTTTTGAGCCCAAAAATGTTGGACACGCTTTATCTGATTCCGATTGGGTCAATGCCATGCATGAAGAGCTTGAAAACTTTGAGAGAAATCAGGTGTGGAAGTTAGTAGAACCACCTCCAAATTGCCATCCCATAGGAACCAAGTGGGTGTTCAAAAACAAGAGGGATGAGAGTGGTGAGATTGTGAGAAATAAAGCGATGTTGGTTGCTCAGGGGTTTTCGCAGCAGGAGGGGATAGATTATGAGGAGACATTTGCTCCTGTTGCCCGTTTGGAGGCAATTCGGATCCTTCTAGCATTTGCAGTTGCTAAAGGGTTCAAATTGTACCAAATGGATGTGAAGAGTGCCTTCTTGAATGGGGTGATCGAGGAAGAAGTGTATGTGAGGCAGCCCCCGGGTTTTGAGAGTGAGAGATACCCATACCGAGTGTACAAACTCCACCGAGCTTTATATGGCCTAAAGCAAGCACCCAGAGCGTGGTATGGCAGGTTGAGAGGGTTCTTGCTTAGCAAGGGGTTTGTGATGGGAAAGGTTGATAAGACGCTCTTCTTGCTGAGAAATGGCAAAGATCTTTTAATCGTTCAGATTTACGTGGATGATATCATTTTTGGTGGCTCTTCTCATGATCTTGTTGCCAAGTTTGCAGACGATATGAGCAGGGAATTTGAGATGTCGATGATGGGAGAGTTGCAGTTCTTTCTCGGGCTGCAGATCAAGCAAACCAAGGATGGGACATTCGTGCACCAAAGCAAGTACACCAAGGACATTCTCAAGAAATTCGACATGAGCGACTCCAAGCCGATGACTACGCCGATGAGTACGACTACAGCTTTGGATGCGGATGTAGACGGAGAACCAGTGGACCAGAAGGAGTACCGGAGCATGATCGGCTCCCTCCTCTACTTGACGGCGACGAGGCCGGACATACAGTTCAGCGTGTGTCTGTGCGCTCGTTTTCAGGCTTCACCGAGGACTTCACATCGTCAGGCCGTCAAGAGGATTTTCAGGTATCTCAAGTTTACTCCTGAGCTGGGTCTTTGGTATTCTGCCGATTCCACTCTTGCACTTCATGGTTTTTCTGATGCGGATTTTGCTGGATGTCGTGTTGATCGCAAGTCTACTTCTGGTCAGTGTCAGTTTCTTGGATCGTCTCTTGTGTCTTGGTCTTCTCGCAAGCAGTCTAGCGTAGCCCAATCCACCACTGAAGCCGAGTATGTTGCTGCTGCTAGCTGTTGTTCTCAGTTGCTTTGGATCACGTACACCTTGAGAGATTTTGGCTTAGACATGTCCCATGTTCCACTTCTTTGTGATAGCACCAGTGCCATAAGCGTAGCCAAAAATCCCGTGCTTCATTCCAAAACCAAACACATAGAAGTGAGGTACCACTTTCTGAGAGATCATGTGGAGAAAGGAGATATTGAGCTTGCCCACGTTTCTACCCAAAACCAGCTTGCAGACATTTTCACTAAGCCACTTGACCAAGTTACCTTCACTCGCTTGCGAGGAGAACTTGGTGTGTGTGCG
The DNA here is from genome assembly GCA_015476505.1 of Urochloa ruziziensis. Classification (NCBI taxonomy): domain Eukaryota; kingdom Viridiplantae; phylum Streptophyta; class Magnoliopsida; order Poales; family Poaceae; genus Urochloa; species Urochloa ruziziensis. The sequence continues at coordinate 38,566,161 of CM027119.1, read as the reverse complement.
GTTTTCTGAGCTGAGTTTTGGAGGCTTCTCTTGTAGCATATGTATACTTTTGTACCATCTTTGTATCTTGATGTATATTTCTCTTGCTTTTGTATCTTGATTTCATCTTTTGTATCATATCTTAGGATGAGCTTCTCCTATATGCAGTGATTGGTACAACTTGCTACATTTTAGAGTTTAGGCAGGCTGGCTAGGGATATCTTGTATGGATGGCTATGCTCTTGATGGTTTTGATATATATTCTGTTGAGATAGTCTCTTTTTGAACTAAAATGACAAACTGAACTTAAACTTCTACACCCATGAGTAAATGCCTTTGCATGTCTTGTTTGAGCCGAAATGGCTATATCTAGCTTAAGATCATGCTAGGGGGTGATATTCTTTTCAAATGGGTCAAAGACCTTTGTCATTGTAAATGTTTAGCCCATGTTTTATCTTGTGGAGGAGCATAAGCTTCTTTCTGTCGCAAAGACATTTCATGTACCATGCTTAACTTGAAAAATTTGAAAAATGAGATGTCTATGCATGAAAGAAGAAAGGATGAGAAAAAGAAATATTTGCAGAAAATTATGCTCATGTCTCTATGCTTTCACCATTGCACACACTTGCACACATGGGTGCTAAGCGGTTGCATGTTGTTTGCCGGAGAAGTCTCCCATGAGAAGTGAACACATGGCTCCGTGCTTTGACATAACATGAGGTAGAACTTGGGTGTTTATGATGATCTTTTGTCAAGAATGCTTGTCCTTTCATGATTTTGGTGAGATGAAGTTTATTTTTGCTTAAACAATCCATGGTTAGGACTTTGCTCATGCGGTGACATTTTTGATAAAAATCCACAATTTGCTCATGGCTTTGTCAATTGGATATATGTCTTCACCTTCTTGATGGCAATGCCAGTGTGACATGATGAACTAGCTTGTATGCCTCTTCTCTAACTTGTAGCATTTTGTATTGCTCATTGTCTATTTGAGAAGCTTGTAGTTGCATTTTGTACATTTTTGCCTTGATGTGTGCATTGTCAACAAGGGGGAGAATTTCTGGAGCATTTGGCAAGGGGGAGTTGCTGCTGAATTTAGAAGAAAGCTTTTGCTCTAGATTTTGCCGAATTTGTGTGAGAGGTTGAAAGTTTTGCCCAAATGAGGTTTTCTGAAAATTTGCGAAGTTTCTGAGAGTTTGATCATTGGAATATCTTGCTGGGCACATGTGGAAGGTTCTCAAGTTGGAACGGCATCGTTGCGAGTTGGTTTGTGAAATTTTGGCTCTTTTCACTTTGGTCATCTGCCAGGGGCGGTTTAACCGCCCCCCTGGGCGGTTTAACCGCCCCTGTGCTGAGAGCACACAGTTTGTGGAGAGTTGAGCCATTTTCGAGTGTTTTTCGCACGCACAAGTTCACTTGTTCAGGGGGAGTTGCATCTTTGCAGGGGGAGTGCTTTGAGAGTCCTGAAAAGTGAGTTGGAGAATTTGAAGTTTGTGATTTGTGCTTTGTGCTTTTGCTCTTTTGCCGATGGTGTTGAGCCCTTTCGCTTCTTCTTGAAGGGTCGGCGTTTCTGGAGCTTTCTCTTGCAGAGTGACTTTGTTATCGGCCTGTTCTTGCTTTTAGTCACTTGCTTGAGTCTTGTTTTCGATTTCTTTTATATTTTCTTCATATCAATTGGTTACTATGTGTGTGTTGTCAATGCACTCATCAAGGGGGAGATTGAGGACCCAGTGTGTCCGAGGACCGGTGGATGGTCGCTTCCTGGTGTGATGAGTGATTGACAACGTGGTGTGGATTGACGTTTCCCTTGGCTCAAGTATTGCAGGTGTAGAATGCGGCTTGGTTGCATTGGTGCAGGTGAAGAACAGGCGCGAAAGGTCTTAGCCATGGCGGCCTCCGAGGAGCGGAGAGACAAGTAGGCTTGGTTCGAGGGACCCGGTGGCCGGTGGATCAAGTGCGGTTCACATGCTGGCAAGAACGAGCAAGGGGACGTGGTTCCGGTGCGAGGTAGCGGCTCACAACCGAAGCTCGTACGCGGACGAGAAGCCGGCGCAAGGTGGCGGCTAACAACCGAAGTTTGTGCGCGGGGTTTGGTGATTTGGCCACAAAATCATCGGTGGACGGTTTCCCTTGGTTTGGGCCTCAAAACCAAGGACCGAGGACTCGACGAGGCGAACTTGGGCAGCTGGGCCTGTGTGGGCTGACAGGGGCGGTTTAACCGCCCCCCTGGGCTGGCCCAAGAACGGCGTCGAGGAGCTTCGATCCGGAGGACACGCGGCGTGACTGCAAGGCTTGCGTCGGAGGGAAGCTAGCTTGCAGTGGAAGGTGCCCGAGCCGGAAAATATCTGAGATCAAAATGTCAAATTTGCCCCTGAGGGGTATGTATCACTTAGGGGTAGTTTAGTCTTTAGGACACCACCACTTGGACTACTAATAGGCCCCTTCAGGGCTGGTGGCTGTCATCTCTCTAGTTATCTCTTTAGGTTTTACATTGAACTAGTTTTCCCTTCATCCCCTCCACCTAGAACTACTTCGAATCATTCCTAGTTTGTATAGGTGAATTCATGGTTATGTGATTGAGTTTGTGCTGCTCATCTTTGTGCCATGATTTGATTTCCCGAGCTCCCTTTCCTTTTTCTATTTTTGTGGGTATTTTTGGAGCTATTTTTGGGGGATTTTCGTTCTTCTTGTTCTAGGGCGTTTTCTCTCGGATTTCTTTGGGGGATTCACGTATGAGTGCCTTGTGCCTCTTTTGCTGGTGATCCTTTGCCCCCAAACGCCGAGAATCGCTCTGGATTTGAGATTTTCGGGATGAACTCGAGGTCATGGTGTTCTTCGCGAGATCTGCGATTCCGGGAGTTGTACTGAGTTAGAGGCCGAGATCTTTTGGGAAAACACTCCACTGGAGGTCTAGATCATCTGACCAAAATCTCGCCTCAAGAGCTCAAGCGGTTTGGGAGATCCACTTTTGTTTTGACTTTTTCCCGAGCCACCCAGGCCTGGCCGGTTTAACCGCCCCCCTCTGGGTGTGTTAGATCGAGCCGAGTTTCGGGTCGTTTTGGTGTTCGTTTCGATTGGTTCGAGTTCCGCTGCTCGTTTCTTGTTCCTAGGGTCAGTAGCTTGACAGTGGCTACGTGATCTTGGCAAGATTGCTCTCGGAGGTTTCGGAGTTGTTTTGGGAGAATAGCCGGATTGTTTGGAAAGAATTTTTATCGGCTCCCATTCACTCCCCCCCTCTCTGGTCGCCGTTTCGGTCCTTCAATAGGTGGGCATCTGAAGTTGAAGGTGGATTGTCAAGGATTAGGATCATACAGTTTCTGCAGCTTTGGGATTTTGTTCATCAGTTCAGTTTACAGGATCATGATGACAACAAATGTTTGGAAGTTTAGTGCAGATGGAAACTACTCCAAGAAAGCTTATAGAGCCTACTTTCAAGGCTCCATCGCCTTTCAACCTTGGAAAAGGTTATGGAAGTCCTGGGCGCCTAATAGATGCTGGACAGCGGACAGGATTGGCCAAAAAAGTCCTTCCTCACACATATCAGTGCCCTTTGTGTGAATCAAGAAAAGGGAAGTATCCAACATCTGTTAGTATCATGTGTGGTAGCAACACAAGTATTGCATATGTTTGCATAGACATGAAGAAAAGGATAAATGGATTAATGGAAATTAGGTCATGGCGCAGGCACCGATGGTAGTAGCTGATGTCCCGGCTCGTGTTCGCAACCTACGGCTTGTATCAGATGCTCTGGTGGATAAAAAATGGACACAGGATATACGGGGGGTTTATCTATGGTGGGATGGTATGAAGTATTTCAGCTAGCAGATATTCTCGTTGAGATTGCCCTAACTCAGGAAGAGGACATTCATACTTGGAAGCTAGATGCCTCTGGACACTATACAACCAAGTCAGCCTATATGGCATTCTTCAATTGAGCAGTCACATTTGAACCTTGGTGCACAATTTGGAAGTGTTGGCCCTGACAAAATGCAAATTTTTTCTATGGCTTGTTGTGAGGAATAGATGCTGGACAGCAGACCGGCTGGCAAGAAGGAATCTCCCCAACCCTGATCGGTGCTTCCTTTGTGATCAAGACCTGCTTTTTTGCCTAGGAATTTTGGTTTTGTATTCTATCAAAGTTCAATTGGCTGGCTTGTGCTCCCATGAAGATATGAGCTCTCATTTTCTAAATGGTGGAAGAAGAGTGTCAATAAAATTCAGATGGACAAACGCAAAAAAGGATTCAACACATTGGTCATGCTAGGTGCTTGGCTTATTTGGAAACACAGAAATGCTTGTATGTTTGAAGGAGATAGTACAAAATAGGATATCCTAATCAGGGACTTCAGAGATGAACAACATCTACGGTGTCTTGCAGGTGCTCAGAGTCTCAGCTACTTGAGTGCTGGTCATGGGACTGGAATAGGCTATTGCTTGGTTTTGTCAGTCCTTTAGGGTCAAGCCTAAAGCAAATCATGTGGGATCTACAAATGCTATTCATGTGGTTAGCATGCCAAAAGCAATTTCAGAAAGCAGTAGCCTTGAAAACATGCACTTGGCACGTGGGTACAAGAAGGTGAGAGAGGTAAGACACGTAGGTACAAGGTGAGAGAGGTAAGACAGCAGTGGCTAGATTATTTCCTACTGTACAACTACTAGCCTCAACCTGCCCAGATTGACTGAGAGGTCACGGAACGGCAAAAAAACAAGGAGCCCTATATGCTCCTTGATTAAACTAGAGCACTCAAGATTATCTATCATTAACAACCGGGGGGAGGGGAGACAATTCAGAGGGAAAGAAAAAGCGTACCTAAATGATCATACTGGTTGATGGGTGCCTGTGACACCCCGTATCTTAAAGGCATTTTAAATACATGTTTTCCATAATTAAATATACTTAATTCCCTCCAAATATTCACAATCTATTTTATAAATTAAATCATGCATTTAACCTTGACATGCGTGTTGCATATTGAATGCTTTAGAAACCCTCTCTAACCTCTAAATTCTAAGAGATAGAAATTCCTCTAGATCTCTCCTTCCAATCTTTAGTTTAATATTCAAATCTAATTTGAATATTGAATTTCGATATCAAATCCTTCCAAAAATATTCCAAAAACTATCTCCCTCAAGCCTCACCGCAAAATCCCATTTACATTTGAATCTCCATCCAAATTCAAACTCTAAATCATTTTCAAACAAATAGAAAACCTTTCTTTTTCTAAATAGGGCCGCAACCTCCCTCCACCAGCTCTTCCAGCCCAACGTCAAAGTTCTTTTCTTCCCCCTGAACTCCTCCCCCACCTCCAACCGTCACCCCTCCTCCCTCCTCGGCCGGCCCACGCTCCGCCACGGCCCGTGCGCCTCCCCGCGGCCCACCCGCTGCCACGGCCCAGCCAGCCCCCCCACCACCTCCTCCCCTCCCTTCGCGGCCCCCTCCCGAGCCTCCCGGCCCAGCTCACGGCCGGCGGCCCAGCTCGCTCGCGCGCCCTCCAGCCCCTCCCACCGCGCGGCCCGCGCGACCGCGCGGCCCACGCCTCCCCGCCTCCCTGCTTGGCCCAGAACGGGCAACTGGCCCAGCGGCCCGCACGCTACCTCCCCGCCCGGCCGGCCGCGCGCGTCGCTTCCGCCAGGCCGTGGGCCACTCACGCCCGCGCGGCCCGGCTCGCCTCCCCGGCCCAGTGATCCACTCCTGGCCCACCCACGCGCCCCCTGGTCCAGCAGGCCGCGGCCTGCCTACCGGCCCGCGCGCACGGCAGGCGCGACCCGCTTGGCCCAGGAGCGCTGCTCCTTCCTCCTCCAACCCTAGCACGAGGCCGCCGCCGCCAGACGCCGCCGTCGCCGGCGTCCGCCGCCGCCGCCGCTCCGGTGGCCCTCTCCTCGCCGGAGCTCGTCGCCGAGGACCCCCTTCCCCTCCTCTTTCCGTTTTCCCCTCCGTTCTTCCTCCCGAGCACACCCGATGCCGGCACCGGGACGCCGCCGGCCCTGGCCACCATGAACGCCGCTGCCTCGGCCTGGTACGCACTGCATCACGTGGGGAAGCTCGCCAGCGCCTTCTCCTCGCCCTGCCATCTCTTGCATGCACGCCACGTCGCCGTTGCTTGCCACCACGCCGCCGGCCGAAGGAAGCAGCAGCGCTCGCTCTGGCCGCCTGCAGGCCGGCGCCCTGCCCTCCTATCGCTGCCTGCCACGGCGTAAACGGCACGCAACAGCCAGGCCGAGCCCCTCCCCCTGCCAGCGCCTATAAAAGGGGCCTGAGGGCTCCGTCCCTGCTCGCCCTCGCACGCGGGAGCAGGAGCTCTCCGGCGCCCATGAGAGTGGGAGCTAGAGCTCTCACCAGGAGCGCAGGAAGAGCTCGGCTCTCACATGCGATAACACACGCACACACTGCGGAAGCGCTGCCCATTTACGCAATAGAAAGGTGCGCCAAGTGCTACTCTGCTCTGTTCCCGGGTGCGCTCGGAAACAGTCCAACCAGCGGCATAGCTTCAGTCACACCGCCCACGTACACGTAGGAAAAGGTGCGCCAACTGCTGCTCTGCTCTGCTCTCGGGTACGCCCGGGACAGTCTAACCAGCGGCGTAGCTTTAGCCATTTCGCCCGACATTGCGGACGATGCCAGTTCGGCTGGCCGCGCAATGCCCGAACCCCGCCGCTAAACCCCATCGCTGCTCACCGTTTCGCAACCCTAGCCGAGATGCTGCCCGATTCTCAAGTTTCCAGTCCAGTCCACCCTAGCCGAGATGCTGCCCGATCCAAGTTTCCCGTTCAGTCCACCATAGCCATTATAATGCCCGACCGAGACCCTGATCCTAGCCCACCTAGCAGTTGCGCTGCCCAAATCCAAACCCCAGATATTCCCCGGCATAGCCGTTATGCCGCCCAACCAAAAACCCCGGTTACTAAACCCTAGCCCGGCATAGCCGTTATGCCAGCCAACCAAAAGCACCGGCTATTAAACCTTAGCCCCATATAGCCGTTGTGCTGCCCAAATAAAACCCTAGATAAAACCCGGCCCATATGCTACCCGACCCAAAACCCTAGATATTAGCAAACCCCAGCCGGCATGCCGACCATAATATTCCCGGAAAATTATATTAATAATTTTCCGGGAATATTAATAGAAATTCAATCAATATCCCTTAATTATTTAGAAATCTATTTCTAAATAATTAATATAATTATTCGAGAATTACTTAGATATCCAGTAATTCTCAGAATAATTATCCCTAGCCCTTTCTCCCACACTTAGAAGCCACCCCACCGGCTAAACCCCTCCTAAGCCCCGTCGTCCTATCTATTAATTATTATTAAATAATTAATAGATAATTCATCAACAAATCCATCCGGATCCGTAGGTACGTTCCGGAATATCTATCTTCCATTTCTCTTTCTAATCTATAGGCATTGATTGATTTATTGATGTTATTTTATGTGTTTTATTGTTCGATAGCTTGACCGGGCCCGACGAGACGCCGGAGCTCCAGAAGGCCCGAAGCCCCGCCCGGTCAACATACAGTTTACGCCCGCGTACGGAACGTCTAAGGACCGACAATGAAGGCAAGTCTCACCAATAATATCACCCAAATAATTAAAGTTTACTATTTTCTGCAGCATAAGCTATGAGGGGGCATCAAGTGGGTGGATGCCCGACCCCGCCATAGAATGCTTTAAGATTGGGAGTGGAAGGATGGCCTCGCTATGAGGATCCTAAGAGCCGCTCTGATCTCAGCTAAGGACCGGTTCATGGGAGAGTCTTTCTAGTGCCTAGTACAACCCCGCATGCCAAAAAGGCACAACCTACGGGAGTGCCTATTTATGTGAGGCCTTGATTCACACCCCACCAGCGGAACTTAGTAACCCAGCCCAAGGAGCCGTATGATTGGTGCAGAGTGCCGACCAGCGAACTGGGTAGCGCCTGGTGCCGAGTCGGGCACGCACCAAGTCGGGAACGGGTATGCTGGAGACAGCCCCAGGCAGAGGACTGGGACTGGGCGGCACGGGTCGACTAGGATACAGGGTCGGAGACCCTGAGGGCCGAGGGCCCTGATTAATGAGCTCACAGACCCGGGTCGGCATCCGCGAGGCGGATGATTAGTTGCCCCTGCTTAGCCCCCAGTATTACCTGTGGCTGGACCTAGGGAATGCTGACCAGCGATGGTCACCGGTGGGTACGAGTCTCGTAGGGCAGTACCTATCTTGACGAAGGTAGGGACTGATCGAATGCGGGGTAGATAAGTACGACCTCTGCAGAGCGTAAAATCTATCTTGATAGCCGTGACTCCGGAATGAGTCCACTTAGTCAAAGCCCCCACTGATTATATTTACTTTATTGCATGTGGAACCCGGACGGCAGGAGTGCCGATGACTGGGTTCTGGGGTTAATGTCGGGACCGGCAGGGAGGAAATGCCCCTCCAGGCCCAACATTTACATTCATTTAATTTATAATTATATTATTGAATTTGTGAGATTTGCTGAGTATTCAACTCTGAATACTCACTCTTGCTTTCATTGTCATACATGTTAGAACTCCAGGGCTGTGAGGTGCTACAGCTCATTCCGACTGAGGAATGAGTGCCCGCCCGCGCTCCGTAGTTTAAAACGGTATAAGTTATTTTAACTTATACGTTATTTACCGCTTCCGACACTAACCTGTGTCGAAATCCGTATCAGCGTACTGATCCAGGGACTGATACGGGTGGTCGAGGGACGTCCTGGTCAAGGGGTCCCCACAGGGTGGTATCAGAGCCGTAAATAAATTCTTAGCACCATATAAGATAGCCCATACGCATTAGGAAGCCTGAAACCTTCTATTCTTTTCATATTTTTCAAAATTGTCAGAAAAATCCTTATTTCGCGTCCCGAATTCCCCTTACCTCATGCTTAACTCCAAATGTTACTCTGACACGTATGGATCATGAGAATGAAGTTCGGAAGATGATCCACAGTATGGAAATTATGAGATGAAGATTTGCCGAAAAGCAAATGTTGCCGGAGTAACCAGAAATCGAGTAATGATAATAATGAGTTTTGTATTAGAAATAAGCCTACGACTTTATAGTAACATATTTTTGATTGAATAATGTCTGATTAAGCCCCGAATAATAGTTTCCCCTTTTCCATATGATAGATATGGATTTGATTGGTAGTTGATTGTAGAGATGCGTGGATAAACCACTCTTTCCTTTAAAACCTAAGGATTATCTATAACCCTTGCCCTTCTGACGTCATCAGATCAAGCCAAGATTCAGAAACAAAGAAAAGTTTCTGAAGAATAGTTCTAAATGTCTAATACGGAATACGGAGTCTAATCCTCTTAAGCGGGGTAGATTCTGAAGTCATCGAGACATTGTACATGGAAAACCGCAGAAGAATCAGTTAACGTGAGCCACGACCTACAGATTTCAGGGAAATACAGAATAATCACAGAGATAGTGTAAACCAAGTTTATACTATGAATGTGACAAAGACAGAATCCCTGAGTAAAATCTTGGAGCAAAAATCTGTGAAAGCTGAAGAAACCAAGAAAGAAGATATAAGGATCTCTGTTAAAAACCCTGACCCTAGGTTCTACAATCCTTGAATCCTCCACCGACAAATAAACATCTATCCCTATCCACACCAAGGTCAACTCCATCCACCATAAGTATTTCTGGACTGACCGACATCATTTCTTGAATCGGGACTAACAACATTCGCATGTCCCCGAAATCTCTGTCACCCTCTTTCCCTTGATTTCTCTAAGCTTTTAGAAAATTCCTATTCGTCAACCTCGTATCCTGAGAATACCGTCTTCCCCACGTCCACGCCCACCAAAGACTCTCATGGGAATAACCCAAACCTTCAATTATTATTCAAAGCAAACCAATGAAATCAGACCACCAATCGTCTCTACCGATTCCTCAGAAATCCAAATTCATTCCTCCTAAGGATTAGCTACACTCGCTCCCACGCCAATGTCGACACACCAAGTATGTCGACGATTATTTCCAATCCAACCACGTCATGTAACTTCCCCGAGAAACCTCCACCCACTTTCCACCATACCAGCCTCACTAGAAAACTCAACATGTTTATATTTCTCTCTCTAGTGAATACTTTCCCCTTCCAACCAAAATATCCTTGAGCCTTCAAAAGAAATTTATACGAGTCAACCCTTTGTAATCCCTGACTCGGTCTATTCCCCTGAAATCCTAAAAGAAACCTCGTACACTCACCACCTCGATCTCACACTCCACTATATACTCCCCCTCAAAATATTCCAAGAAACCTGCCTCCTAACCAAACCGATACTCTGCCGAAATACCTTGGCCACCACAAGAATCCACAACTCTTCCTTAACAGAGAATCATCTTGCTTCATAACAGATCGTTGAGGCATGCAAGGCTCCTCTAAGCCTGCCCCTCGATCGTCATCCATCCGCGACAACCCCACCACCATCCCGAGAATATTACCCATCCCAACTCGATAACCATAGTCATTCACCCATCTATTCCCTGCCCTTCGAAATAAACAACCCCAGTTCTCATAATCACTTAGGCATGCAAGTTTCTTTAAAACAAATGCTCCTCAGTCGCATTCCTTTCCTTCCATAACCAAGACCTCCCTAACTCCCCCTATGAATCGCCCCGTCACTATTTCCGGCAACTGCCACCACTCAACCATCTTCTCTTAACCACCATAAACTACCCGAAGATATGTCTCAGACAAATCACTTGTCATCTTGAGCCTCGCCATAACCTTCACCATACTCTAAAGGGAAACATGTTTTCCGATGTCCAGATGAGCCATCTCGTCATATCCCCTCAAAAGAATGATTGAACCCAACTTTTCCATAGAAAAACCATTCCAGCCTGAGAGCCCAGAAACAAACCACCTAGCCTTAGCAACTTCCTTAAGGAATCCGAGACAACCCGCTCCGGATAGAAGAAACATAAGGAATAAATCTTAGTGGAATAGTTAGGTGATTTGGCAGAAGAATCACCACACAAAAAAAACTGGAAACCAAAATTCCACTAAGAACGGTTAGCAACCCACCAACCCAAAGCCCACACCCACCTATCCATTCTAAGAGGAGACACTTCTCAATCCAGAAGAATCATCATACCAAATTTTCTGGTGAGAAGTGGTCACCCCAAGTTTGCTACCCTAGATTCCTTTCTTCCCCGTCTGGTAACCCCGAAGCAATTACCAGATCCCTTACCACCCTAGCTATGGCCAAAACCTTTCCCGAACCTAACCACCCTAGGTGAAGCAGGATTACCAAGAAGAGAACTACAACTGAGACAGTTGAATGATCAAGAATAGGACAGGAGAAGGAGTAGTAAAACCAAGTATGAGTGCACCCAAGCAAAGGAAAAGCTTGAATAAGAAGTTTGGACAGATACCCTGAGAAGATATGGAAATCCGAGAATGCTAGCTGAGAAGGAAGACAAGAATTTGAGAAATTCATTCGGAAGGAAAATCTCGGATTGAAATTAAAGGAAATCCTGAGTTGATCCTTTTAAGTGGGGTAGTAACCCAAACAAAGAAAAAGGTATTTAACCTCAAGAACTTGAGGATTAAAACAACTCAGGAAAAGTATTTCATCGAGTCACCCCAGGTCCGGCAGAAATTAATTGGATACATTCGGGAGTAAGGGAAATAAAGGTCACCAATCATACTCCCACACATGGAAATAAGAAACGAGAAATTACAAAGAGTATCAGAAATTCTTATCGACGCCGTAAATTAGAGAGTGTTAAAAAGGAAACCCTAGACTTTCTATCTAGCCTCAAATCTCGGGACGAGATTTCTTTAAGTGGGGTAGCCCTGTGACACCCCGTATCTTAAAGGCATTTTAAATACATGTTTTCCATAATTAAATATACTTAATTCCCTCCAAATATTCACAATCTATTTTATAAATTAAATCATGCGTTTAACCTTGACATGCGTGTTGCATATTGAATGCTTTAGAAACCCTCTCTAACCTCTAAATTCTAAGAGATAGAAATTCCTCTAGATCTCTCCTTCCAATCTTTAGTTTAATATTCAAATCTAATTTGAATATTGAATTCCGATATAAAATCCTTCCAAAAAATATTCCAAAAACTATCTCCATCAAGCCTCACCGCAAAATCCCATTTACATTTGAATCTCCATCCAAATTCGAACTCTAAATCATTTTCAAACAAATAGAAAACCTTTCTTTTTCTAAATAGGGCCGCAACCTCCCTCCACCAGCTCTTCCAGCCCAACGTCAAAGTTCTTTTCTTCCCCCTGAACTCCTCCCCCACCTCCAACCGTCGCCCCTCCTCCCTCCCCGGCCGGCCCACGCTCCGCCACGGCCCGTGCGCCTCCCCGCGGCCCACCCGCTGCCACGGCCCAGCCAGCCCCCCCCCCCCCACCACCTCCTCCCCTCCCTTCGCGGCCCCCTCCCGAGCCTCCCGGCCCAGCTCACGGCCGGCGGCCCAGCTCGCCCGCGCGCCCTCCAGCCCCTCCCACCGCGCGGCCCGCGCGACCGCGCGGCCCACGCCTCCCCGCCTCCCCGCTTGGCCCAGCACGGGCAACTGGCCCAGCGGCCCGCGCGCTACCTCCCCGCTCGGCCGGCTGCGCGCGTCGCTTCCGCCAGGCCGTGGGCCACTCACGCCCGCGCGGCCCGGCTCGCCTCCCCGGCCCAGTGCTCCACTCCTGGCCCACCCGCGCGCCCCCTGGTCCAGCAGGCCGCGGCCTGCCTACCGGCCCGCGCGCACGGCAGGCGCGACCCGCTTGGCCCAGGAGCGCTGCTCCTTCCTCCTCCAACCCTAGCACGAGGCCGCCGTCGCCAGACGCCGCCGTCGCCGGCGTCCGCCGCCGCCGCCGCTCCGGTGGCCCTCTCCTCGCCGGAGCTCGTCGCCGAGGACCCCCTTCCCCTCCTCTTTCCGTTTTTCCCCTCCGTTCTTCCTCCCGAGCACACCCGACGCCGGCGCCGGGACGCCGCCGGCCCTGGCCACCATGAACGCCGCTGCCTCGGCCTGGTACGCACTGCATCACGTGGGGAAGCTCGCCAGCGCCTTCTCCTCGCCCTGCCATCTCTTGCATGCACGCCACGTCGCCGTTGCTTGCCACCACGTCGCCGGCCAAAGGCAGCAGCAGCGCTCGCTCTGGCCGCCTGCAGGCCGGCGCCCTGCCCTCCTACCGCTGCCTGCCACGGCGTAAACGGCACGCAACAGCCAGGCCGAGCCCCTTCCCCTGCCAGCGCCTATAAAAGGGGCCTGAGGGCTCCGTCCCTGCTCGCCCTCGCACGCGGGAGCAGGAGCTCTCCGGCGCCCATGAGAGTGAGAGCTGGAGCTCTCACCAGGAGCGCAGGAAGAGCTCGGCTCTCACATGCGATAACACACGCACACACTGCGGAAGCGCTGCCCATTTACGCAATAGAAAGGTGCGCCAAGTGCTGCTCTGCTCTGTTCCCGGGTGCGCTCGGAAACAGTCCAACCAGCGGCGTAGCTTCAGTCACACCGCCCACATACACGTAGGAAAAGGTGCGCCAACTGCTGCTCTGCTCTGCTCTCGGGTACGCCCGGGACAGTCTAACCAGCGGCGTAGCTTTAGCCATTTCGCCCGACATTGCGGACGATGCCAGTTCGGCTGGCCGCGCAATGCCCGACCCCCGCCGCTAAACCCCATCGCTGCTCACCGTTTCGCAACCCTAGCCGAGATGTTGCCCGATTCTCAAGTTTCCAGTCCAGTCCACCCTAGCCGAGATGCTGCCCGATCCAAGTTTCCCGTTCAGTCCACCATAGCCGTTATAATGCCCGACCGAGACCCTGATCCTAGCCCACCTAGCAGTTGCGCTGCCCAAATCCAAACCCCAGATATTCCCCGGCATAGCCGTTATGCCGCCCAACCAAAAACCCCGGTTACTAAACCCTAGCCCGGCATAGCCGTTATGCCAGCCAACCAAAAGCACCGGCTATTAAACCTTAGCCCCATATAGCCGTTGTGCTGCCCAAATAAAACCCTAGATAAAACCCGGCCCATATGCTACCCGACCCAAAACCCCAGATATTAGCAAACCCCAGCCGGCATGCCGCCCATAATATTCCCGGAAAATTATATTAATAATTTTCCAGAATATTAATAGAAATTCAATCAATATCCCTTAATTATTTAGAAATCTATTTCTAAATAATTAATATAATTATTCGGAAATTACTTAGATATCCAGTAATTCTCAGAATAATTATCCCTAGCCCTTTCTCCCACACTTAGAAGCCACCCCACCGGCTAAACCCCTCCTAAGCCCCGTCGTCCTATCTATTAATTATTATTAAATAATTAATAGATAATTCATCAACAAATCCATCCGGATCCGTAGGTACGTTCCGGAATATCTATCTTCCATTTCTCTTTCTAATCTATTGGCATTGATTGATTTATTGATGTTATTTTATGTGTTTTATTGTTCGATAGCTTGACCGGGCCCGACGAGACGCCGGAGCTCCAGAAGGCCCGAAGCCCCGCCCGGTCAACATACAGTTTACGCCCGCGTACGGAACGTCTAAGGACCGACAATGAAGGCAAGTCTCACCAATAAAATCACCCAAATAATTAAAGTTTACTATTTCCTGCAGCATAAGCTATGAGGGGGCATCACGTGGGTGGATGCCCGGCCCCGCCGTAGAATGCTTTAAGATTGGGAGTGGAAGGATGGCCTCGCTATGAGGATCCTAAGAGCCGCTCTGATCTCAGCTAAGGACCGGTTCATGGGAGAGTCTTTCTAGTGCCTAGTACAACCCCGCATGCCAAAAAGGCACAGCCTACGGGAGTGCCTATTTATGTGAGGCCTTGATTCACACCCCACCAGCGGAACTTAGTAACCCAGCCCAAGGAGCCGTATGATTGGTGCAGAGTGCCGACCGGCAAACTGGGTAGCGCCCGGTGCCGAGTCGGGCACGCACCAAGTCGGGAACGGGTATGCTGGAGACAGCCCCAGGCAGAGGACTGGGACTGGGCGGCACGGGTCGACTAGGATACAGGGTCGGAGACCCTGAGGGCCGAGGGCCCTGATTAATGAGCTCACAGACCTGGGTCGGCATCCGCGAGGCAGATGATTAGTGGCCCCTGCTTAGCCCCCAGTATTACCTGTGGCTGGACCTAGGGAATGCTGACCAGCGATGGTCACCGGTGGGTACGAGTCTCGTAGGGCAGTACCTATCTTGACGAAGGTAGGGACTGACCGAATGCGGGGTAGATAAGTACGACCTCTGCAGAGCGTAAAATCTATCTTGATAGCCGTGACTCCAGAATGAATCCACTTAGTCAAAGCCCCCACTGATTAGATTTACTTTATTGCATGGGGAACCCGGACGGCAGGAGTGCCGGTGACTGGGTTCTGGGGTTACTGTCGGGACTGGCAGGGAGGAAATGCTCCTCCAGGCCCAACATTTACATTTATTTAATTTATAATTATATTATTGAATTTGTGAGATTTGCTGAGTATTCAACTCTGAATACTCACTCTTGCTTTCATTGTCATACAGGTTAGAACTCCAGGGCTGTGAGGTGCTACAGCTCATTCCGACTGAGGAATGAGTGCCCGCCCGCGCTCCGCTAGTTTAAAACGGTATAAAGTTATTTGAACTTATACGTTATTTACCGCTTCCGACACTAACCTGTGTCGAAATCCGTATCAGCGTACTGATCCAGGGACTGATACGGGTGGTCGAGGGACGTCCTGGTCAAGGGGTCCCCACAGTGCTGGACCCTGAGTTAGTTGCGTTGGCGCACACAAGCTAACATAGCTACCAATTGAACCTTTGGTGCTTACACCTGCGGCCCTTGCTTCATCACTGCCCAAAACTTCATCAGAAACATCATTGAAACCTTGCACTTCATTGATTTCATGTAGCTTATGTACGTCATCACCTTTGCCTTGAGCTTGACCATGATCTGCAAATATGGAAAAAATAGTTAGAATCTGTAGATAATCCCATAGTGTTTGACATGTGATTAACTTGGTCCAGATAAAAAAACAGAGAAGGTGACGCAGCAAAGTCCAAATTATAAAATCGAAACTGTACTTAACAAGTTACTTAATTTGAAGCACCAGAATATGTGAAGGTACTTCCTATGTGCGAAGAAACTATAGGGAGTTATTTTACCAATTGAAAAAATGGGAAATGACACACTATATTTAGAGCAGACATATTAACTTGTAAATCATCACTAATGCTAGCAGAAAAAACACACAACAGCTACGAAAATGGGTAGTGTGCTGAGGTAAGGAAAAAAATTACCTAAATCAACACTATCAATGTTGCCTTTTGCAGCATGTGTATGCTGTGATGGGCCAACCAAGATGATAACACTGCCAAATGACGTTGTCCATTATCTTCATCCTTTGTTGCTTCATCCTGGCAATGAGCTTCAGCTTGATTCCCAAGAACTGAATAATATTGAAACACAGTAAGGAAGAGTGCAGAAAAAAAATACTGATATGAAAAACATACTACTAGCAGTAGCAGTTACATGACCATGAATGGTAACTAAAAAATGAATAAGACATGACATCATAAAAAAGGAGGGAAGAGTATTACATGGTTCATCGTTGTCTTCGTCAGCATCGTATAAATCACTTATACTGAGTAATACAGCTGCTGCATCGCCTGAGACTTAGAACAAAAACAAATTTCAGAATTAGAAAAGTAGACAAATCGAAAAAACAGAAAGCAGGTACAAAGTTCTTTGAATGTGACTTACCTAGCAGAATAGGTGGGGGGATTTAAATCTGTATTCTTATCGCTACTGCCTTGAACTTCAGAAACAGGGCCTCCATCATTCAGATGCTGCTGACCATCTTTATCAGCATTTTCCTCTGCACTCTCAGTGCCGCTAGATTGAACAACTTGTTCTTCAGCAATTTCTTCTTCGGTTCCTTCTTCTTCAGCTTCTTCTTCAGCTTCTTCATGACTTGCTTCTTGACTTGCATTGAATTCTTGACTTGCTTCACTTTCAGTCTCATCAACAAATTCATCTTCTTGGTCCTCTAGTTCTTCCTCTTGCTCACCAACAAATTCTTCATTGTGAGGGACTTCACCACCAAAAGCTTGGTTATTGCTGGCACTGGGAGCCTGGTAGAAATCTTGAAGAAAATTGGTGACCAGCTTGGATGGGCTAGAGCACATTTTTTCAACTATAGCCTTTGCTTTCAGCCGCTCCTACAGAAAAAAGAGGAGAAAAATTGGTTCAATAATAAATGTAAGCATTTAGACTACCGCGTTATCGTAAAAATTATTGACAACATAGACTCCAAGTAACAAGTATACCTAAGGTCCAAAACTTTCAGGAACTTGATTGTTGATGAACGAGTCCAGATGGAGAGATCTAGCAAGGAACATACTATCTTGGACAGTGAACTGAGGCTTCAGCTGTGGGAAAAAAAGTATCACTACACAATACTGATAAAAAACGGGCATGGCAAGAAAAAGTAAAAAGGATCGAGGGTGTGACAACAAACCTGCAACCCTCCGAATGTACCATCGGGTTTAGTATCAGCATCAATTGCTCTCTTGATGAATTTGTTGGTCCAAACAGTGATTCGATATCCAGTATCTGATATTTTTTTGAAACCAGTTTGCAAAGCATCTAGATAAAGAATCTGCAAAAGCAAAAGTAAAAAAAATAATGCATATCAGGAGAGACCAGGACTGAATGCAGTAAGAAATGGTTAAAACAGAATATATATGTAGTAAGCAATAAGAAAAGTATATTTACATACCATCAGAAATGTAAGGCATGGCTTAAAACCATGTTTTTTGGATCCTGACTGCCACTTTTCCCTCAAAACTCGAACAACAAGTTCACACCAATTCTTGTTACAAATTGCAGTAGCATCAGTGACAGCTGGGTACAATATGGAGCTGACCTTGGTGCTAAAGGTTGAGACTAAGAGTGAGCTTGCAGCCAGGAGAGTCCATAGCTTCAAATACTTGCTGTTTGTACTTTTGTACCCTTTCAAAAATTCTAGAATATGTGAAATCTTGGGTTGATTGCCTTGATGCTGCTTCATAAGTGTTGTTGCAGCAGAATCAAGCTTGCAATCAATGATCTCAGCGCCCATTGGGATGCCCAATACTTTGTGCACAGAAGATTCGGTGACTGGGATGCTTCCCCTACCAGGAAAAACCAACTCTGATGACTCCGCATCAAAACAGGTTAGCAGCCAGTTGCACAACTCTAGGTGCACTTGAGAGAACGCAAAATTCAGAAGCCCACCAAAACCGTTTCTTTCAATTAACTGACGTTGCTGATCAGACATGTCTTTGTAAAGCTTGACAATGGTCATTGGGGACCCTCGGTTATTTTCTTGCTGCCATGAAGAAAAAAAGCACATGAAGTAAGACGCATGAAAACAACAAAAATGGGATATAAGAAAAGAACATATAACAATAACTATTGTTATGTATAAAAAAAATTTAATATAGAGTATCAAGACAAATATACCTCAAGATTCTTCCGAATCCTTTCCTGTTGTTGTATTCCTGAAGTACCAGATTTGACTTTCTTTTTACGTTTAATAACTGAAGGAGAAGACCAGAGATTGTATTTCGACTTTGATTTTGGCGTTCTGGAGCTAGATGCCTTCTCAGCAGTTTTGCGTTTGATGTGCACAGCTTTCATTTTGACCCTCGCTGAAAAAAAACAAAGATAGTAAAAATACTAGTCACTTTTCAGTCAAAGAAAAAAAATTAGTTACTGCTATACACATGGTGGGGATTATTTAGTTACTTCTATGTCCATAAAACAAGTTGAGCTGTTACTTTTTTAATCTAGACAGGAATAAGACAGTGCTGAATCCACAGCCTAGCAAAAAACAACCAACTTGCTCGCCGTCCAATCACCCACCCCCTAACCACTTCCAAATCAACAAAACACTAACTAGTTCTGAATCCACCACCCTCTGCCCAGCACCAAACTAACCACTGCCAAATCCACGCCCCAGCTGGCAACCGGCACCCCCGACTCCACCACCACCCTAACCACTACAAACCACTGAGCAATAATCGTTCAGTATGAACAGCTATAACCATTCCCGAATCCATGACACACTAACCCCACTACCACACTAACCACTTCCTAATAACTTGTTACTTATTAGTCAATGACGAAATAATTTAGTTACTGCTATACACATGGTGTCAATTATTTACAGCACACAACCACACTAAGCAGTACCAAAACCACCAACACTATAACCACTACAAACCCCGACCACTAACCATTCAACAACAAGCACACTAACCATTCCTGAATCCGTGACACTCTGAACACTTCTCAATCCACGCCCCCGCCGGCCACCACCACCTAGCTCTGCGGCCTACGGCCGCCTCCGCCACCACCATCCGACCACCACCACACTAACAACTTTCGAGTCGACGCAACCCCCCCCCCCCCCCCCCACTACCACCACCCTAAGATAGTTGGGGCACACAACCACACTAATCGCTCCAAAAAGCCACCAGCACCCTAACCACTACAAACCACGACCACTAACTAGTAGAACTACATAACTACACTAACCATCCCGAATCACCGAATCACTAACTAGTACTAAATCCCGAATCCGGAATCCCAAATGATTACACTAATCACTCCGAAAAATTACACACTAAACCTTTTGCCACAACCACAATAACCTATCCTGAATCAAAAAAACAATAACCACTTCAGATTTCCACTCAAAAGAATGATTATGGTAAACAATACTAGAACTGCAAAACTAAACGTTTGAATGCAGCACACTAAACTTTTAAGCACAGGCAGAGATAATAAAGTTTACTGTCTGGAACTACACTAAGCCCTCTGCCACCGCCCTTCCGCGCCAGCAACACCCTAACAACTCAAAAAATACTGAAAAGCTTGGAATAGTAGCCACTGATACATAAACAGGTGTTTTATATTAAAGTATAACCTAGTGTACTGGCAGATTTAAAAATTGAAAATAATGAAAAGCTTGGAATACTAGCCACTGGTATAATGAAAAGCCGGCCAAAAGTTCTGTTAATAAATATTTACTTAATTTTTATATCGAATGCAATTACTTGTTACTTTTCAATCCATGCAGAAAATAGGTTAGTTACTGTTACACACATGGCAGCAACTATTTAGTTACTATTTGGATACGAGAATGTAGAAAACAACAGCAACAATAAAACTCATAAACACAAAACCTACGTACTAGCTAAAAGGTGAACCAAGAAAACAAAACAAAAGTTAGAAAAAAAGCAATGATGGGTTATAGCATACCTTAATGGTACAGTGATGAAGTACGCTGTAGATGACCTCAGAAAAAAGAATAGATTCCTTTGATGTACCTCGAAAACAAAAAGAAGAAAAGTTATTAGAGACAAGAAAACCAATAATATAGCAACAGGTGGGTGATGAGCTTGCACGCATCGGGGGGGGGGGGGGGCATCAAAACCGGGACTTACAGGGTATCCGGAGTGACCAAATACCACATGCCAGCTCCATTGGATTTTTGTCGACCCCATTGAAAGACTTGTGCATTCAGCACCCACCCAGAAAAAAATGATAAAAAAAAGTAAGGGTATAGTGATATGCCTAAAGATGAAGATCAGTGGATGAGCTCAGACAGAAGAGATTCCTTCAATGTACCTCAAAATACATTTGAAAAAATAGATGATTAGAAACAAAGAAAAACAATACAGAAAAGCGACAGGTGGGTGATGAGCTTGCACACATCGGGGGGGGGGGGGGGGGGGCGCACCAAAACCGGGACTTACAGGGTATCCGGAGTGACCGAATACCACATGCCAGCTCCGTTGGATTTTCGTCGACCCCATTGAAAGACTTGTGCATTCAGCACCCACCCGAAAAAAAAGATAAGTGCAGTAAGGATTTAGTGACATACCTTAAGATGAAAGTCAGTGTATAGGATCCAAGAGAAGAGATTCATTTGATACACCTCGAAAACATTGGAAAAATAGATGATTAGAAACAAAGAAAAACAATACAGAAAAGCGACAGGTAGGTGATGAGCTTGCATGCATTGGGGGGGGGGGGGGGGGGGGAACCGGGACTTACAGGGTATCCGGAGTGACCTGAATACCACATGCCAGCTCCGTTGGATTTTCGTCAACCCCATTGAAAGACTTGTGCATTCAGCACCCACCCGAAAAAATAAATCATAAGTGCAGTAAGGGAGTTAACACAAACCTCTAAGCTTGGCGTCAATCTTAATATCGAAGTAGAATCAAATGCACTGGCACTGTGTTGGGTGGAAAACTGCAAAAAAATGTTTATCATAACTAAATACTTTAAATGATTCAAACACATTGGTAACACAAATACTAGTAGCATGTAATTTCTTTGTTTATTATTGAATAGGAAAAACTTCATTAAACTATATTTCACATAAGTTAAACCACACATTTAGAGATCAAAAAAAAGAGAAAACCAATGATATAAACAAAACGCTAGTAGCAATCACTAACAGCAAAACGGTATTGTGATTGTAACATACCTGTTGAATATGAAGCAATCTCTAACAGCAAACTGAAAAAAATATAACCTAGTCCTGACTTGGGAGGAACTGCAAATTTATAAACAGAATAAAATACTTTAATTGCTTTGCATCTAAGAACCAAAACATAATAAATCAGCAACTAAAATCAGTAATCTATTGCTTGTATTTTGACACCAGAACAGATCAAAAAAGAATAAAAGTTACTTCAAATACTTACTGTTTACATAAGAAACAATAATAAAATCTAGGAATGGTACAAACACTAAAAATTACTTCAAAATATTATAAGTTACTTAATGAATAGTCAAAATTAGTGATAAATTACTTTATTTGTAATGTAAATCATTTGTAAGTTACATGCTAATTATTTATACAGGGGACAAGATTAAAAAAGAGAGACAGGGAGTTGACACAAACCTGTAGGGTTGCCGTCAATCTGGACAACGAAGTGGACCTAGTGGCTGTCCTTGGTCAGGTGCTTGGTCTGAAACCCAAAAAAAAATTCATGACGCGCATACATATTAATATAGAGACAACAAATCAGTAAACTAAACTATACTTGGATCCACATCTAATAGAATCTGACACTAGCACAAAGCATCACAAAAATAATCAAAATGGACAAACAGCTACAACAGTGACACATATATTAGTCAGATCAGATCGCAGAAACAAACACACATATGCTGCAGACTGCAGAGCTCACAGAAATGGCTGAGAAAACAAACGGACCAAAACTAACTAAACAACTGGAAAATCAAATAAAAAACACTAACGACAAAGGATGGCCTTCACTATACCAAACTGACCAAAACATTATAAGTCAACGAATAGGCTGACTTACTCAACCCTACTCGACCCAGCACACACAGCATAAAAAACTGCTAGCACTTTGAATCCAAAATATACAAGAAAAAAGATGGAACAAAACCAACATCAATTCAGTGGGGTGGGTTGTGATTGTAACATACCTGTTGAATATGTAGCAATCACTATCAACAAACTGGAGAAAAATATAAGCTGCTCCTGACTTGGATGGAACTGCGAAATTTATAAACAGAATAAGATACTTATTTACTTGGAATTTAATAACTGAAACATAATGAATCAACAACTGCCAAATCATAACAAGAGGAGGAAAAAAGGAATATGAAAATTATCTGCCTCAGATTAACATAACATAGGTTAACATAAACTTGCAATTCAATATTGTAGCTGGTACAGAAAACAGGATAAACAGAGCCACACAAACCAGGTGTGCTGCTACTACTACCTACTTGTATATATACAAGTGGAAATGTTACTTTTATTTGCATTTGATATATTATTAAGCTGCTTCCTTGCTAACATGTTTACAAACAAATTACTTTTCAACATGTATAAACATTGTACGGGTAGCTAATTAATGCAAGAAAACTAAGAAAAGATGAATACTGACAGAGTACTTTCTCTAGTAACTTTCTATTTGTACCAATGGCTAAATGCCATACAACAACTATAACCAAAAAAAAATGGTAGGCACAAGGTAATCATAATGCAACATACAACAAAGACCTAAAAAGGACCAAAATATTTTGAAAACTAAACATTGGACAAGAGGAATGCATATTGCAAACTAAGCCCTAAGCCTAGGTGCGACCACCCATTGACAGACTACATGCCAATGAAATGGATCTGATAATGCAGTGACAAACCACTCGCTTGGAAACAGCAACATCAAAGTTACAGGAGTCCTACAGAAGTTACATACAAATCACACAGTATTCGACAGTAAACCCTAACCCTAAACATAACCCTAGCAATATTCAACCGAATGTCGTAAAAGTAACACATGCCAACTCAACCGAAAATGAAATCATCAACACAAACAGAGCATGCACAAACACCTACGACTAAACTTGCAGGAACACCGGATGCAAAAAGCATGCCATACATGTGCAATACAACAAACGGCCTCATCCAGACAGAAGCGAGGGGAGAGAGAGATGAACAGAAGATAACATACCTGGATCCAAAATCTGGTGCGGAAACGAAGATGCAGAGGGATCTACGAAGCCTAGCTACGCCTTGCGTGCGGTCACGTAGGAGACTCCGAACACTAGGAATGGACTGGATCCACCAGGAAACGGCCGACGCGCCACCGCACGCCTGGAACAGCGTTGACTCGCCGTCGCCTCAGCGCCTCGTCGAAAACTCCGTACGCCGCCTAGCCGCCTCGCCGTCGGGCGCGCGACCTCGTCGGCGACTCCGCACGCCGGGGAGATGTTGGATCCGCGAGGGAACGGCCGCCCCACCCCGCCGCACGCCTCGAACGACGTCGAATCGCCCTCTCCTGGATCTACTCAACTCTCGGCGGAGGCCTCGGGGGAGAAGGGGAAAGTGAGAAATGGAATGGGGAGAGCTGGGCGCTGAGGCTTTCTCTCTCCAGCGTGACTCCCCAAATTCAAAAGAATTTGGAACGTCCCACTCGCGTCTGAATCAGACTGACTAGTGGACCCATTGGGGGGGGGGGACGCTGGTACGGGCAGCGCGCTCTGGCGGGCGGGCGCGGAGCCGTCCAATCCTAAACGGACGACGATGAAGCGGGGAGTCGCGATAAGCCAAAGGGGAGGCCGCTCTCCAGTTAGATTTCGCGTAATGTGAAAGCATCTGCAGCCCACTCATATTCAAATTAGGAAGATTATTGATCCCTCTTGCAACCAGTGACGACAGGTTAGTGTAGTCCTGATACTCCCTAACCGGTGGCCTTTGCATGATGTATGATGGGTGCTTCATTAATTTGGAGATACCTTTCATTTTCAATAGTTCACGCATGATTTAGTTGACATGCTGCTTTCCTTTTTTTTTTTTTTGAAGTGTCAGTCCGTTAAGCCACCACGGCCAAATTACTCATCAATGCCAAGCTTGGTTCTTCTTTTATTAGATAAAAGCACCTCCCTGCCTACGTGCTATGTTGGATGGTAATTTGGGCGCTATATTTTTTTATCAAGATATTATTTTGTTATAACACGTAATCTCATTATGTTGTTTCCTGCTATCATTGAAGGCAAATGATATGGTCTGCATTGCCATAATGAATGCCTGTCCCCTGCAATGCTGGTTATTCGAATATATGCAAGCTCTTTCATTTCCAAGTGCAGCAAGAAGCACCACTATCAGTGCTATGTCCAAATACACGGTATGGGATAGCATCATTGTAGTCCTTTGTTTTGTTCAGTGCATACGACGACAGTATAGGTGTGTACTGTAGCAGTACAACCACATTACTCCTACCATGTTACTCTAGGATCAACTCCATACAAATATACAATATAGTATAATGTATCAGATAAACATGATATCTAACAGTTTAATTGTTCAATTTATTCAAATCTCCAGTTCTTTCATGCTTGTATATAACTATCATATCTAATTTTCTTGATATAACCAAATGCATTTGCCTGGTATTCTTTTTATTCGTAAATGTTTAACAGACCCATTAATGAATAAGATAAACCATGCCCCTTTCTCACTTCTACAGTTCAACATTGCATTGCAGTGATTTTTGTAAGTGAAGTTCTTGAATATATAAATGTTTTTCATTTATAAATATATTCAAAGATCCACTAATAGATAAGATGTGCCATGCTCCTTCTACAATATAGTTTTGCCTATATTGGCATTATTTTACCAGTTTGTAAACCAATTGTGCTTACACATAATTTGGTCATCAACCTTCAGGTTTGAAAGCAGTAATTTGTTTATTAGACTTTCATGTGTTCAAATATGTGAACAGATCATAACATGCATGTGCGCTTTGCTCCATTGTTAACAAAATATGGTTAGCAGTTCTATTTGTTAACTGGCCTTTTATCTTTTATAGCCTGTCTTTGCATATTACATATTTGGTTCAAGTCCATCAAAGTCTAGATTGATAGTTTTATGTTGCATATTTCGAGTTTTGGGCTACAGACTCCATTCACTTTTGACATTGCTATTGGGGTTCTCATGTATCTGGTTTGATCCATCCCGCTGCCAAGAAAACAAGATTCATGCAAGCATGAGGCTCCCAGAATAGCATTCTAGAAATGCGTTGCTTGGTAAACTCTTGAGTATATCAGAGTACCATTTTTAAATTTAGAGTACAATGCAGAATGTATGCCCTAATTGGAAGTGTCATGTTTGTTTGTGAATTTTACTTTTATCATAGGAACCATTGTTAAAAATGGGAAGATGCTCCATGCTTGCTATTTCAATTCTACTCTGTCAGGTCCTATGCTTTTTAAAACGTGTCTTCCTCTCTTCAGTGTCACAGGATATAGATGGTTGGATTTTTGATAATGCTATTCACCAATACAAGGTGCTGCAGTTTTTGGTAGAAGGTGTTGGTTATGTCTAGTTTCCTATGTGCTATTTGTTCTAACCCTTTTTACCCCATCAGGTTTGTCATAGCTGGCAGCGGCCATCTCCTTCCCATGTCTGCGAAATTAAGAGACATTCTTATCAATGCCAAAAAAAACTCCAAGTGAAATGCATTTTTCCCCCCTTAGTTTGACTACTATATACCCTCTTAGCTGTTTCTCCAATCTTGTTACATGTGAATATCCACTGACTTTTGACCTCTGAAACTAGACTAGGCCATAGAATGAGACATTGTTTTCTTGCTAAGAGATTTGACCATCAATGTTCCTTTACAGTATGATACTATCTATTTTAGAATTTTGGTTGCCTTACTTTTCCAGTTGTATGACTGATGTATGCTCACTGCACAGGTTGTCTTTGGTTTGGATAGGGGCTCGTAGGTGGTGATATGCTGCTGCTTTCATGGTGCATACATGTTTCAGCGTGAAAGCAAAGGGTGTCTTCCTGCTTCTTTCACGTGAGTTCCTCCTCTCCCCCTTGATTTCCAGCTTTTCATGGCGCTGTTGATTTTCCGTATTACAAAAAAATTAGATTTAGGAGTACCTTCACCTGACCTTTAGACACCATTCAGATTGCCAATGAAGCATTAGGGAGATATGTCCTTAACAGAGGATTGGGGATTTAAAGCTGTAAAATGAGTGATCATGTAGAAAGGCACAATTTATTTTTCGTCTCCAAGTTCAACTTCTTGTGCTAACATCCTATTCGATATCTACTAATACATCTATCAATGGGGCCATTGAGTCTGTTGCAAGATTAAAAGCTGATTATATTGATATACTGGATATGATTGACATCATGGCTCATCTAATGCTTCTGTAGGCAATGGAAAGGTTGACAATGTTAGTGCTGGTAGTGATAGGTAATAGTACTGACAGTGGAAGTTAGGAACCAAAGCAGTTAAAAGGTGAACCTCATGCCACCGAGCTCGAAAAGTCAAATTTCATGATTTCACTAAAATATTTCATTAGAAACCTGTATGCCCAACTGGAAGAATGCTTCAAACCTATTCAGGATTTTGTTAAATTTCAATCACTGTCCATGTCCTTACCTACTTATTTTTATGTACTACTAGCTGTGAAGGATTCATTTAGAAACCTGTATGCCCAACCGGAAGAATGCTTCAAACCTATTCAGGATTTTGTTAAATTTCAATCACTGTCCATGTCCTTACCTACTTATTTTTATGTACTACTATCTGTGAAGGATTATGCTACTGTTTATTACTCCCATTGAGATTTGCAACTATAGTAACCTTCCCTTTTGCTGATCCAACTGCCTCCTTTTAACTTACCTTTGCGATTATAGTTTACTCATTATTTCCACTCAGACATTGATTAGGTGGAAAAAGTACAATTGTCCCGTTGTTTCTGTTAGGTTCATCTCTACATTTATGAAAGCATAAGCTAAAGCATAATTGTCTCATTGTTTCTGTTATGTTCAACCCTACATTTATGAAAGAATGAGCTTTAATTTTGACAGCCTCAGTTCCCAATTTAGTTTTACAATCCGCCTTTCTCACGCTGCAGATTGCCATTTTGTTTATAATTGTCATCATAGTTTGTTGACTTTGAGGTAAATATGCAATTCTTGTGCTATGTTTATGGTTTTCATGTAAGCTCGAGTTGTAAAATTGCGTAGTGCATGGGCATGACTCTTCGTTCTTCAAATAGCATGAGTAGTGTTGTTCCTCAAATTTCTAAGCGTTTTGTGTCGATTGGTTTGTGTTTTCACTGCACAGGAATGCACAAGTACACAAAAAAAAAATACAGTTGACTATTTCTACTTCCTTGACTTAATGTAGCAATTTCTCAGGTTTTTTTTGTTCCTATGTTAGATACAGTGCGAACCGAGAAACAGACATTATAGGGATACAAGTTGTTCTTCTTGACTTCATGTTTCCTTGTTGGATGCTGACAGTGAACACGTCTCCCATCCTCTCAGGATTAAGCAATCAGTGACCAAAGAATCTCAATCAGTTGCATGTTAGGGAGCAAAGGCCTGACATCTCCCATCTTCTCAGGATTAAGTACTTTAACTGTACATTCCGATGAAAAGTCTATGCTTATTTTGGTATTGCCTCCTAATTTTTCCTTCTTTGCAGATACATCACTACGGGAAACCCAGTAGTCGCCGAGTGTTAAATCTTCGCCGAGTGTCAAACTGCGGGCACTCGGCAAACAAGTCCTTTGCCGAGTGCCCAGCCTCTGACGCTCGGCGAACAAGCCCTTTACCGAGTGTCAACAAGACGACACTCGGCGAACAAGCCCTTCGCCGAGTGTCGGTCTGTGGCGCTCGGCAAAGGGCATCACGAACGGCGGGGCATTGACGGCGGTCGCCCTTCGCCGAGTGTCACAGTCAGACACTCGGCGAAGTAGAGCTCTTCGCCGAGTGTCTAAAGCAGACACTCGGCAAACAAACAGCGGGTGGACGGCGCGGGGACGGTGGGGGACGGCGAGATGACGGTGCTAGCCTTTTGCCGAGTGTCTGCTTGTAACACTCGGCGAAGTTTTAAAAAAAAAAGATTTCAGTCACATCTTTGCCGAGTGTGACCACATGCACTCGGCAAACAAAAACAAAAAAACCGCCAAACCGCTCCCAAACTTTTTCTTCTCTCCATACACGTCTCTTAGTACTTCACACTGAAAGCTGGTAAACTTTTTACTCTTTTAACTATTTTTAAATACTTTATTTGATTTCTAGGATTTTTTTTCAAATAAGTCGTATTTGAACTGCAAGGGACTTAAATAAGGAAATAAATTGAGTTGAAAAATATTATTCATGCTACTTACTCCATTGTTAGTCCTTATCCATGAAAGTTAGTGAAATTTAAAACATTTTATTGCCGATACATGACCATTAACCTATGATCGTGTTGTTTAAAAATTATATAAAATGCAAAAAATGTCTAAAAAATATGAGAATTGTCTGGATATTATGTTTACATCCGTGTAAGGTTGTGGTAAATAGCGGAGAAGGTTTCAAACAATATTTCATGTATGACCCTTAGAAACCGGAGAATGTCCGAATAAGATTCGTACTGTTGAGAAGGATTCAATTACATTTGTAACCAAATTGAAAATTGGAATAGAATTTAGATTCATATTTTTTTGTATAGGCAATATACAACATGGTTTAGTTAATCTAAAATTTTTGTAATTTTTAGAAACAGTTTGATATTTTTTATCTATTAATTGCAATTTAAAAACCGGTGGTTGCGGCATAAAATAACGAAGGAGGTTTGCCGAGTGTCGGATCAGCGACACTCGGCAAAGGATAGGGTCTTTGCCGAGTGTCGGATCGGCGACACTCGGCAAAGGCACGGCGTTTGCCGAGTGCCAGATCGCGGGCACTCGGCAAACAAGGGGGTAATACCTCCCCGCCGCGCACAGACAGAATCTCACACACACACACTCACTCAACTCCACTCCGCCACCGCCGCCGCCAGATCCCCGCCGTGCACAGACAGAATCTCACACACACACACTCACTCAACTCCACTCCGCCACCGCCGCACGCGCGGCCCGGCCGCCGCTGCCTCCTCCGCCGTCCCCGGCCGCCTCCTCTCCCGTGCAGAGGCCGCCACCGCCCGGGCTGCGAGGTTACCTTCCCCCTTCCTCTTCCCTTTCCTGTCATTACTGTATTGGATTGGAGATGCATGATTAATTTTCATTTAGATGAATTTGTTGTTTAGTTCAATAGTTAATTTAAATTGAGATGAATTTCTTGTCTAGTTGCATAGTTAATTTAAATTGAGATGAATTTCTTGTTTAGTTGCAAAGTTAATTTAAATTGAGATGAATTGCCGGTGTGTATGTTGTTGTTGGCCATCGTGCCGATGTGTATGTTGTCGGCTATCGAGCTGTTTTTATTGCAGGTTTTGGAAACCTCCTCGTGCAGGGGAGACGCTGCCAAAATTTTTACATATTTACCTGTTTGCCTTTTTTTGCAGTAGCGGCTTCCTCGACCTCCTGCTACACCGCTGACCTCGTCTACGTCTTCGTTGACCCGCTCGACCTACCGCGACACCGCCAGCCCCGTGTACGCGTTCGTCGACCCGTTGCTCCGCCGAGGGGCCGTGTACGCCTGCGACGACCCTTCTAGGCCTTCCTCAGCTCGGCTTCGTCGTCTTTGTACTTGGTGAGCGCATCTTTCCTTCCTGTTCATTCGTGTTTGTAGGTCACGTAACCTAGTTAGGCGTCTCCCGTTCGAAAGAGATACAGTTTGAAATATGCAGATATTTGCATATGTATGACCGTATCTCTTTTGAATTGTCCACGTTTTTTGGACAGCCGGAGGATGTGTAGATGAGCTTAGCTTTCATGTTCTGCTCTTATCTGAGACAGAGCTTCGGCATCACCTCCCGTTGTTCTCCGATACACAATCTCCTTGCCAGGACATGTATTTGGAGAACAGCGGCGAGGTGCTGCCGAAATTCTGTCTTGGATAGGAGTAGAGCATGGAAACTAGCCCCATCTACACATCCTCGGGTGGGATTAGGACCTATCCTTACCTATTAGAGTATGATACACATTCCGGTAGATGCAAGTTAGTTTGACACGTCTTGGTGATCTGTTAGAGGATGGACGGTCGTGAGTGGATGTACACGGGCTTTGCTGACAAAACAGCTGAATGGTTTAGCAAGACAGAAGATTTTGTGAACCAAGCTTTTGCATTTACCAAGGCTACACGAGCTTTCTGTCCATGTGTGAACTGTGCAAACCATAAACGACAAACAAAGACCACCATGAGCAAACATCTCATCAGGCTACGATTTACGCGAGACTATACCCGATGGACCTGCCATGGCGAGACCCAGCGTGTGAGAGACGATGTCGTGAGACAACGCATCGAGGAGTTTGATGATGATGCCGGGGTTGCAGACATGTTGAATGACTATGATGAAGCACGTACGGAGGATGAGCCGGAGCCAAGTGCGAAGGCTTATTATGAAATGTTGTCTGCGGCACAAAAACCCCTTCATGATCATACCACTGTGTCACAACTTGATGCCATTGCTCGCCTGTTAGCCATAAAGTCCCAGTTTAGCCATAGTTGAGAAGCTTTTGATGTAATATTGCAAGTTGTTGGCAAACTACTGCCTGAGGGACACATTCTGCCGAAGAGCATGTATGAGGCAAATATGAGCAGATACATTCCTGTGAGAAAGGATGCGTCTTATTTAGGAAAGAACATGAGAATGCAAAGAGATGTCCAGAGTGCAAGTCGTCCA
Source organism: Urochloa ruziziensis (assembly GCA_015476505.1). Lineage (NCBI taxonomy): Eukaryota > Viridiplantae > Streptophyta > Magnoliopsida > Poales > Poaceae > Urochloa > Urochloa ruziziensis. Next base: position 38,535,039 of record CM027119.1, on the reverse strand, counting down.
GGTTCGTGGAGGTAGACTGTGCGGATGGCACTAAGAAGCAAACCACAATGCCTGTGAAGATCATACGGTACCTTCCTTTTATACCGAGGATCCAACGACAGTACATGAGTGAGGAATCCGTGAAACAGATGACATGGCACAAAAATGGGCGTCGATACAATCCTGACAAGCTGGTACATCCATCTGATGGTGAATCATGGAGAACCTTTAATGAGATTCATAGTCTCAAAGATGCGGAGACGCGTAATGTACGTGTTGCCCTAGCAACAGATGGGTTTAATCCCTATGGGATGTCTTCTGCCCCATACACTTCTTGGCCCGTGTTTGTTATCCCTCTCAATCTTCCCCCCGGCGTCCTCTTTCAACGACAAAACATTTTCTTGTCGTTAATTATTCCGGGACACCCGGGGAAAAATATGAGCGTATACATGCAGCCTCTGATTGATGAACTGGAACATGCTTGGAAGGAAGGGGTATGGACATACGACCGAGCTACAAAGATGAACTTCACAATGCATGTTTGGTACATGTACTCATTGCATGACATGCCGGCATATGGGTTATTCTGTGCGTGGTGTGTTCATGGGAAGTTCCCATGCCCAGTGTGCAAGGCAGCTTATAGGTGGCTTTGGTTGATCAAGGGTGGCAAATTTTCTTCGTTCGACAAACATCGTCAATTCCTCCCTCTTGAGCATTCATTCAGACGAGACACCAAGAACTTTACAAAAGGTGTTGTTGTTGAGGAACCTCCACCACATATCATGACAGGTGTCGAGATTCGTGCTGAACTAGACGCTCTCAAGTTCGATAAAGGAAAAGATGCTTTCGTGGGATATGGTGAGCAACATGCCTGGACTGCTAAGTGTGGCTTGTGGTAGCTTCCCTATATGTCTGACATTCTTCTTCCACATAATATTGATGTAATGCACACCGAAAAGAATATTGGCGATGCCGTTTTTGGTACAGTCATGGACATTCCTGACAAGACCAAGGACAATGTGAAGGCTAGAGTGGATCAAAGCCGGTTATGCGATAGACCGAAGATGGACATACCAACTCCTCAGGACGGCAGATGGTGGAAGAAGCCTAGGGCACCGTATGTCTTGACCCCGGCTCAAAGGAGGGAAGTTCTCAAATGGTTCCAAACGTTACGGTTCCCTGATGGGTATGCAGCGAATCTGAAGAGGGGGGTTAACTTAGCTACTTTGCGAATCAACGGGCTCAAGAGTCACGACTACCACATATGACTTGAGCGGCTACTTCCGGTGATGATTCGAGGTACGCCCTCGGCGATAGCACATTCGACCCAGCCACTACTCCCACTCTGTCCCAGATTCGGGCAGGCAGCGCTAACCCGGACATTCGTCAGGCGCCGACCGCTGCACACGTCCTCGTACAGACACTTCAGGTTATTTCTGTTTATTCATCACTCGTTTATTTTTACATACCTTTACTTTGCATTCTGACAGTTTGATGGCATATTGCAGGCCCAGTTGGAAGAAGAGAGGAAGAAAAGGGAGGAGATGGAGGCGCGGTGGCAGGCGCGGTGGGAGGCCGAGCGGGAGCAAGCGGAGCGGGCAGAGCAGCTGAGGCAGCAGCAGGCGGAGGAGGCCGAGCGGGCGAGGCAGCAGCAGATGGCGGATTGGCACGCGTGTGTAACATCCGGAAAATTTACCAAAGTAAATCACCCGCTAAAATCTCTTTCAAATCTTTTCCGTTTGAAGCTCGAAAATTCTTCCCATCAAATCCGCCGTCCCAGCACTAAATCCCTTGAAACCCGGCCATCTCTTTTTCGATCTCTGTGCACGCGTGCCCGACCGATCCCGCGATCAGCGCCGTAAATCTCTCCCCCTTTCCCCTCTCTTTCCTCTTTCATTTTTCCCTTTCTCTTTTTCTCTTTTCCTTTTCCTTTTTCTTTCTTCTCTTCTTCCTTTCTTCTTCCTCCTTCCTCCTTCTCTGCCTGCAACCGCCGCCCCCTGCTCAAGCACAGCGCCGTTGCCCTGCTTCCTCCCCTGGCTGCCGCTGCACGCCACGCGCGCCTGTGCGAGACGACGCCCGCACAGGGCCAGCGGCGACTCCGACCCCCGGCCCGACGCCGTGCCGCCTGCGCCGCCGTCCCCACCTGCTCCGCCTGCACGCCGCCTCGCCGACCCGCTGCCGTGCCGCCCTGCTCCGCGACCCCACCAGCCACGCCGCGATGCCCTGCCACGGTCTCCGCCTCCCTGTGCGCGCGACGCAAGCACAGCGCCGGCGACGACCCGCCGGCCAAACCGGCCCCCACCATTGCCGGCCGAACTCCCTGCCTCCGCCTATAAAAGCCGACCGAGCTCGCCCCTGGCTCATCTACCAGCACCAGCACCATCTCCACCACCCCCTGAGCTTCTCCCCGCTCCAAATCGAGCCGCCACCGCCTCTAATCGCCGCCGCCGCCTCTGACCCACCGCCGATCCACCTCCACGCGCCACCTCCGCCCTAGGTGAGGAGGGGAATCGGACCCCCTCACTCCCCTCTCCCTTTTTCCCCTCCTCCCGGCCGCCGCCGCGCACCAGGGCGCCGGCGAGCGCCGCCGCCAGCCTCACCTCCCCTGCTCTGTTCGAGCTGAACAGAGAAGAAGGGGCATTTTGCCCAAAACCCCCTACACCTTCCCAGATTTCCAAATGAACCCCTCCACCCATTGAAACATTTCAGAAAACCCCCGGCAGCCCATGAGTTCTTTCAAAGTTAGCCTTAACACTTTGTAAATATTTACAAATGAGTCCCTGTCCATTCTAAATCCACCCTATCTCTTTACAATATTCCAAATAAGCCCTTCCCCGGTTATAAGTATTTATATAAAAGTCCTTATACCTTTTTAATCTTTGCAAATCCGCCCTTAATCCCTAAACCGACCCTAATCTTCCCCTTTGGTGCGTCATTTCATGCGCCAAACTCCGCCCGTTTCTCCCAAAATTCGACCACGACCTTTCCACATATATTCCGGCCGAGCTATACAAAAATCTCCCAAAAATAATCTTTCTATGATTTATTTCCTGATTCTCTTTTCCGAGCTCAATTAAAAATCCTTTTTCGTTTTTCTTTTCTCTTATTTTAATGTATGCTTGCTTGTGTGTACCGTAGACCATGGAGTGACCGAGGAGCAGCCCCGCGAGGAGTTCGAAGGAACGTACCGTGAGCCGGAGTACGCAGGCGAGTACCGCGAGCCGGAGCCCGAGGACCCATACCGCGAGCAGGCGCTTCCGGACGACTTCGACGACGGCAAGTTCAATCCCATCCTTTGATGCATACTTATCCTATGTTTTACAAACACAACCTATTGGCCTGTTTATAAAATGCATTGTTTTATTGCAAGACCCGGTTGGATAGCCACTCCTTGATTGCTATGAATATTCCTTGATCACCTAGGTTATCATTGAATATGACTTGCTTTGTTTGGATGATAGCCGCTGCAAGAAACGCTTAGGGCCTGTTATTCTTACCACTATCATATTGCAAATACTCATGTGTTTTAAAATAAAGAATGGTGTGAGTGTTTAAAAGAGAAGGGTAGCTTTTAGTGAAATTGGAATAATGGTGAAACCGATGGGATGGATGGTGTGTTCTGTGTGAAACACCAAATTGGTGAGCTCGTGCCTGTGTGGCTGAGCGGGACGTGAAGATATCTATCTTGTCATTATTTTAAGGACCGAGTTGATTGTCATCTAGCCTGGCCCGGTTTAGTGCTACCGCCCTACCGTTGTATGTGGCAACGGCTTAGCATAAATCCCACTAGTTGGTTGGTTAGCCAATGGGTGAGCTGTGAGCAATGAGAGAACAAGGAGCAGGAGTACGATCTATGTGAGTTACGTCCCGGTCATGCCTCATTGGGAGGACATGGACCCCTTGGTTGCTTCCATATTGGCTAGTCCGGCTTAGCTAAGGTGTGGTAATGGCTTTGACAGGTCCGCGCCGGCATTTCGGTGTTCGTGTTGCGGAAACCGTTGGGGTGGGTTAAGTGTACGACCTCTGCAGAGTTAAAATCTATTCGAATAGCCGTATCCACGGTATTGGATGAGTCACGACTTGGGCCTGAAACTAGTGTTGGGAAAAGGGTGGTTTCTTTTGGTGTGAGTGTTTTGGAAAGTGTCCGGCAGGGGTGCCGTGAGCTACGGCGGACGGAGAGTCCGGTAGCATAAAATGTGGATCCTTTGTGGAGGATCAACCCACTTGATATTAAAAACTTCTTTTACGAAAACCTGTTTAAAATAAACCCTTGCATAAAATCTAGCTTTTATGCAAATTAAACCTTAGCCGTATCCTTGAATTACCCTGTGCATGATCTTTGTATCCCCCTCCGTGGACGTGGTTGGACTTGTTGAGTACCTTTGTACTCACCCCCCTATTTTGTTGCAACAGAGGAGGATCCGGACTTTGTCCCTGAGGAGTTCGAGTAGAGGTCGTGTCCGCACCCGACGTTGCCTGTGGTGTGGCCCTTTTCAAGATGCTTCCGCTGTCGTTCCTCGCCGAGATAGGGCTAGATCCAGTTTTAGTTTTTCTCTGGTTATGTATTGTTGTACTCCTGGTTACTATGATCATTTGTATCGAGTGTCGTGCCCCTTTGAGGTCGCACGGTGATTGAACCATCTGTGGAATAAATGTGTATCAGCCTCCTGGGACTGATATTTGTATCACATTTAGTCTCTACTTATGTGGGGACGCTTCAGGTGGTATCAGAGCCGTCGTTGGCTGTAGGACGCGACCATTAGGACCGTAACCTTTAGAAAGCCCTTCTTAGCTAAACCTTCCCTGCACAGACACTGACCTTGAGTCCTTGTCCTGTTCCAAATGGCTAACGACGGATGGAACAAAGGAATCTGCTTTGCAGAACCGGGTCTTCCTAAGTTGATGTTACTCAGCCTGGAGCGCGTCGGAGTTTCAGACGTACCGGAGTACATGTACCGGGAGTATGACTCCAGAGGCACCCTTCGGTGTGACGAAAGGATCTTCGTGGGGAGGAGCACCCTCTACCCCGACGTGGATCCTTGGACCATCATCACCACGGGCTTTTGCTTCTCGGACACTTACGGAAAGGCCGCCCGTAAAGTCCTGCGACGTCTGCGCGTTGTCTACTGGCGTCATCTTCGAGAAAGTCCTATGGGATTTTTCCCGCCTACCGGAGGAAGAGGACGCTCGTGGATTGATCAGATGAGAAGACTCGGAAGGGAAAAAGAAGACCTAGAAGACACCGTCTCCCACCTATCCACCTACCTTACCGGCTTAGATCGTCTTTACATCGAGCAGGCAGCGCAGTTGAAGCACCAGATCTGTAGGGCGGAGAAGGCAGAACACGAGATAGAAGAACAACGAAAGGAAACCGCCAAAGCTGAAAGGCAAGCGGAGAGTTACCTAGCCACCCTCCAGGACATAAGGCAGAAGGAAGCCCAAGAGAAGGAACGCCTTGAAGCGTATCGGAGAGAGAAAGGACTGCTAGAGGATGAGCCCGAAGAAACCCATTGGGATAGGGGTACGCAGACTGAAGATTGGCTAGTGGGGCAACTTCTACCCCGAAAGAAGCGCCGTTGTTGGAGCGAGGAGGATTCCCTTGAGAGTAGATTAGTTTATCTAAGCTAGAGTTTCCTTCTTAATAAATAGATGTACCCAACCTAGTTGTTGAGTCAAAATCTTGTACCTTCATGTTGTACCCTAGCTTTGATGAGAAGCAAGTTGTTCACCTTATCCTTACTTTCAGATGGCCGAGGAAGGATGGACCCATGGTGTTTGCCAGGAAGAGCCAGGTTTTCCCCGCCTTTTGATCAACTCCCTGGAGCGTCTTGGTATCACTGAGCGTCCGAGGTACTACAGCAGGGAGTACGAGCATCTTGGCACTCTCCACTGTAGGGTGATCCTTTCTATTGCCAGAAGCACCCGCTACCCTGATATTGAGCCATGGAGGGTGACCGCTACGGGATTTCGACATCAGGATACCTACCCTTTGGCTATCAGGAAGGCCCTCCGCTACCTGTGTCGGATCTTTGAAGAGCACCTCATCTCCACACCGATGAGACTCTTTCCCCCGGCCGTCAGGACTCCAGTCTGGCAGGCCCGCATGAGGAACCTGGAACGCCGCCGTCATTAAGATGACCTGTTGTACCATGTGGTCGCCTATCTTGTCTCCTTGGATAGGCTTTTCAACGAGCAAGCTGGGTTCCTAAGGGAACAAATTGGCCGAGCCGAGCAAGCTGAACTCGTAGTGAGGATGTACCAAGTCCGGGTGGCTCAAGCCGAAGCAAGGACCGCGGCAGCCATAAGCAGTGAAGCTGTCGCGCATGAGAGTCTCAGACAGGCTCAGGACTAGAGCATGCAAGATTGGGCCAGGAGCGTGACGCCCGTCCCGGTAGTCGGAGAAGCCCGGATCCTACTTAGGACCCCCATTGCAAAATGGGGAGGACCTAGTAGAACCTCGCCAAGCACACCCGGAGGTGCCGGGGAACCAGCAGCACCCGCCGAAGAAGGAGCCCCTGCACAGCCCCAGGAAAATGGGATCCCAGAAGACGACGAGCGGGAATTGCTCATTCCCCTGGAAGAACACTCCGCCCCGGAAGAAGGATCGCCCCGCGAGTAGTGTGTGCCCAGTCACCCCAAGGATTGAAGCCGTCCCGGTCCAAAGTTTAGAGTTGTACCCCAGTTGTGTCATTGTACCCCGGTCGTGTAGTTCGTGTTTTGGCTTGTCCAAGTGTTGTACCCCCCTTCCCCATTCAAAGGAATAAAATCGTTTGTGCTTGCTGTATTGCTAGACTCTGTGCTTGTCGGCAGGAGGAGGATTTTGCCTTTCTGTTTTTATGAATTAAATAACTTAAACATCACTAAAATTCCAAATCCTAGTCCCTTATATTGTCCTCTAAATCCGCAGATGGTCAACACGCGTGGACCCAGGGCTTCCCGGAGCCGAGTCCCGGCTGCTAGCAACAACGTGCAGAGTGCACCCCATGGTGAGCACCAGGATGAAGTGAACCAGGAAAGGAGGGAGGAAAGTCAGGTTGGGCCAGAGCAAGCACCACTTCCACGTGCCGCTGATTGGCTGCAGGTGGTGAACAATCAGAACCTGATAATGGAAGCTGTGGTCAAGGCCCTCGCCATCCAGAGGCCCCGTGGGCAGAGTATGAATGAGAAACTGTCAGAGTTCATCAGGACCAAGCCACCTACTTTTGGTGGGTCCACCAACCCACTTGATGCAGATGATTGGCTGAGGGTGATTCAGAGGAAGTTGGAACCACTCCACTGTGAAGATCGTGACAAAGTACTCCTGGCCACCCATCAACTTGTCGGGAATGCTCTCGCATGGTGGGAGAACTACTGTGCAGCTGCCCCTGATGCCACTGTCATCACCTGGAGGGAGTTTGTGGATGAGTTCCGCCGTTACCATGTCCCCGCAGCCACCATGAAGCGCAAGGCAGACGAGTTCCGGGCACTGCAGCAAGGCAACAAGACTGTGGAAGAGTACACCTACCGGTTCATGGAGTTAGCCCGCTATGCACCAGAAGAAGTGGACGGGGATGAGAAGAAGAGGAGATGTTCATGAAAGACCTGGACTGTAACTCCCTAAATTTCAACTTTTGCAATTAATAAAATTTTCTAGAATTTATTCAAGCTCAGTTAAGGTTTTTAAGGATTTTCTAGAATTTATTCGAATTAAATATGAGTTGGAAAACATTTTCTCAAATTAAATTAAAGTAGGTTGCATTGTTGCATTCATGCTGCTGCATATTTATTTTATTGTGTTTGGGTTCAAGTTTGTTTGAATTCAAATTTTAGTTTGAATGTTGTTTTGTTTAAATTCAGCAAGTTCTCTTTTGCCCCCTGATCTTTTCGGCCCGCTCGGCTTCGCCCCTCGCGCTTTTCGCTTCGCAGCCCAGCCGGCCCGGTGCGCATCGCGGCCCAGCAGCCGCGGCCCAGCTCTCCGCGCGCGTCCGCCGGCTCGCCGACGTCGAAGGCGTCCTCGCAGTTTTCCGTTTTCCCTCATCGCTCGCGCCCGCGGCCGCCTTGTCGTTTTTCCGCTTTCCTCTCGCGCTGGCGCCCGCGCCTCCGTCCGCCTTCGCCGAGCCGCTGACCGGCGGGGCCCACCTGTCATCCCCGCCGGGCGTCGTCCCCGCGTCGGACTCGAGCCCGAGCTCGAGTCCGACCTCGCGCCGCGTCGCCCGTGGCGTGGCACGCACGCCAATGCTCTCCCCGGCCTATTTAATGCGCGCCGCCTCGCCTCGCGCGCCCCTTCCACCCAAAACCCTAGCCGCCGCAAGCCCCTGCGCGCCGCCGCCGCACGAAACCCTAGCGCCGCCGCTCCGGCCGCTCGAGCCGCCGCCTCCCGCCGCTCCCGGTCGCCGCCGTCGCTTGGGTAAGCTTCGCGAGGTGCTCCGCGTCGTTTTGGTGCGCTTTGCGCGCTCCTCCGTGCCCTCTCGCGTCTGTCCGCGTGCGCCGCCGCTCGCCGGCCATGGCGCCGCCGTCGCCGTCGCCGCCGTCCCGCCGGAGCCGCCGCCAGCCGTCGATCTGTGACGAGCGGCCAGGATTAGATCCTGGCGCACCCCTTCGCCTCGGTCCACCGTGGACCAGTGGACCGGGTCCACGACCGCGGTCCACGGCGCCGCCGCGCGCCGACGTCAGGCTGACGTCACTGACGCCGTCAGTGCTGGCGTCAGCCGGCCGTCAAGTCCGCCGCCGCCGTCTGCTGTTTTGCACGAAAGCCCCTGGCTTTCTTCGTATTTACATCTTTACTTTACGCAGTTTTAAAATCTTTACAATTTAGTCCTTTTATTTACGTTTAGGCCCCTGGAAGTTCCTGATCTTTACCAGCAAGTCCCTGAATCTTGTTTTTATCATAACTTTTGCATCTTAACTCCGTTTTACGCGTTCAAGATATCGTTGGAATCGTCGTTTCGTGTACAATCTTTATGTGTGGACCATGTGTTGGTTTCTTATGATTGTTGTACTGTTTTCTTATTATTTCCTTTGCTTGTGCATGTGTGTACCGGTAGACGATCCGCGCTTTGAGGACTTCCCGGGAGAGGAGTTCGAGGAGTTCGAGGAGTTCGGGCAGCAGCAAGGGTTCGCTGAAGGCAAGTCGCCTTGGTCATGCTTTGTCCTATTTAAATTAAGAACTTACTTTTATGTTCAACCAACCATAGTTGCATGTTATATTTAATTTTGATGGGTTTACCTATTAAGGACATGCCTAGCCACCCTATCCTGATTATCATGCCTTTACCTTGGGTTAATAATTTGTTGTAGATCTTGCTAGTGCTCTACTGCTTAATTGAACCCTATGTTAATCTTGATTTTATCATGTTATGCCTCGGTAACAAGATCATTTATTTAATCGGAAACATGGAGAACCACCCGGGACATACCGTACAACCGCAGTGCTAATGGGCTCTGGCCTTGACTTATTAACTAGTGACTCTAGCTTGGGACAATCTTACCTGGACTGGGCAAGAGGGGAAGCGTTGACGGTGTATAGCCCGGCCCTGTTGAGGAGCGGCCTTTGCTAAGGAGCACTCATCAGAGAGGGTTATGCCTGCTTCGGCTTGGAACCTTAGCGGATTGTCACTTGTTAGGGAAGCTTCGTAACGGTCTCGTAGTGGATCCCTGGCCATTCACCAAAGGAAGTGTCTAATGGGGCCTTGCAAACCTCGGGCAAAAAGGGTGACACTTCTGCTGGGTAAAGCTGTACAAACCTTGCAAGGTTAATAAAAAACTATCATGATAGCCGTGCTCACGGTTACGAGCGGCCTGGACACTCACATATTTAATTTATCGTAACTTTATTCAAATCATTTACTTTATGTTGAGGCTCTCATCTTTATGTTATTTTATTTCATTAATTGTGGGTGGTATAAACTTATACTTAAGCTTGCTTAATTAAAATTTGATCAATTAAAATGCTAAATGCTTAAACCTTCAGCCTATCCTTGTTTAAGCCTTGCATATCATATCGTTATCTTTAGCTTGTTGAGTACGGCATGTGCTCACGCTTGTTCATTTATTTTTGCAACGACCGATCCGGATTTGTTCAGACGTGGGGAGCTTTGAGGAGTTCACCGGCGATTTCCAGGAGTTCTAGGCTGCGTCTCTGCCAGGCAACCTCAAGGTCTTAGAGGAGTTTCGTTTGCAGCGTTAAATAAAGACTCTATTTATTCTATGGAGACAAACCTTGGCTTGTAATAATGCTATTTACTACTCTCTATTTATTCTTGCACGCTGTGATATTTATTTTTGTCGATTATATGTGAGTTGCCTTGGTTAAAGACTTGCATATGAGATGGTTCGTTTTCTTCTGAAAACGGGCGTGACAAAAGTGGTACCAGAGCCGTGTTGCCTCTAGGAACGTTAGCCTAGTTAGAAAATGGTCGAATTAAGGATACTAAAGCTTAGAAGCCTTTTATTTCCGCTTGACTCTGATATAAAACTATTTTATTCCATTTTTATTTTTATCTTTATTTTATCTCTTCTTGTCGTTGATTTTATCTCACCCTTGGAGCTATTTCTATTCATTTTATTACATATCTTACTTGTTGAAAATTTTCCTTATCTCAGAAGATGGTGATGACTCGGGAGTCCGCTCGTAAGAGTGCTATGCTTCAGCGTGTCCGTGAGTGGGAGGAAGACAGTGATGAAGAGGTTGATGCTCAGCTGGTGGTGGAAGGCCCCGAAGTGGAGGTGCACACGCCGCCGCTGCAGGAGGTGGAGGTGATCGAGATTGAAGATGTTGAGGAAGGTGAAGATGGTGCTCCAGCGGTTGATGCTGACCAGCCAGTGCCTCCAGCCGCCGTTGGAGTGGAGGAGCAGCAGGAAGCCCAAGCTGAAGCCCCTGCAGGAGAGGAGCATCATGAAGTCCAAGACGAAGAGGAGGATCCTGAGGAGGTAGAGGAGTACCTAGGCGAAGGAGAATACTACGAGGATGCCATCCAGTCTCCAGACCCGTCTTCATCTGAGGATTCAGAGAATGCCCAGCCGCCTCCGCCTGAGTTCTGGACTCTGACTCGCCACTATCACGATGGTGGCAATGCCCGTCTTCCCGCGCTGCTCAAGGAGCTGTTTGAGCGTCTCCAACTGCCGGTAGAGATTATGTACAAGGGCAATCAATGGCGTCACCCCAGGTATCCGGCAGAGTGGAAGGTGTCCGTGCAGATTCGCGTCGCTGATTATGTGCATGGAGGGACTCTGGAGGCCGCCAAGTTTCAAGCCATAGCATTCAGAGGCAGTTTTGCAGCTGGAAGGGATGATGCCGCGCTTCAGGCCTTTGGAAGGGTGCTTTATCAAGAAAATGGTGAGCTGCAAGGCACCATTTGGAAGTTCTTCCCTCGGACAGCACCGGAGGCCGTGAGCAGCATAATCCTGGACATCCAGAATCAACTGAATGAGGACCTGAGGGACCATGCCAAGTACACCGCAGCGGTTCACACCTATGCTGTGGGCACCACCGATGAGTTGAACCACGCCTATGATATGCTAGCTGCTGAAAGGTTGAAGAACAAGAAGCTTCGAGCTGCACTCCGTGGAGAGGATCCAGCGGAGGTGGAGGAAGATAAAGAAGTTTGTCCAGCACGTTCACCCCCTCGCCGCAAGACAAGATATGGAGGAGCCATCACCTACATCAACTAGCTTTGAGGAAGCTTAGGAGCTTAGGAGTTAGGAGTTTCGGAGTCCTTAAGTTTAAGAGTTTAGAGTTCTTGTAATCGTTAGCGTAAACGATCGTCGTTTCGAGTTGCGTCTTTTGTTAAGGGTGAACGTGTGCTTGTTATTTTGCTTATGGATGATTTGGGTCTTTGTAATGAGTGTGGTGTGTTGTGGAGTCTACCACAGCGACATCAGTTTAATAAAGTTTAGTTTGGGGTTTTAATTTTGTCTCATAATTTAATCCTTTATCTATCTCGCTTTATCTATCTTATAAATCTCGTTCAACGCAAATCTGTTCGCGTCACTGCATGACCTTTCGGTACTGTTCGAATTTATTCAGAAGCTACAGGGATCGGTTTCATGTGAAACCAAGTGGGTTAGATTCAGAATTTAATGGGTGAAATCCTGGTAATTTTTCATGATTTTTGGACTTACGGACAGAGAGATATGCATCTGTTTTTCTCAGAACCTGAATCTGTCACATTGGTCTGACGTATGCAGCTTGTTTATTTTATATCTCGAGTTTTATAACTCCGATTTATATTATTCAAGTTGGGTTGGTTCCGGAATTTAGTAACCTTTATCCTGTAATTTTCTCATAATTTTTGGAAGTCCTGTTCACGACTTATATCTGGTCTTTTCGTCTAATCAGAATTCTGTCCTGTCCTGAAATTTTCTGTTATTATCTAATTACGCTGTTGAGCACAATCTTTCTATTATATCTTTATCAGTCACAATCTGAAACCTGTATCTCTAACACTCAGATGGTGAACACCAGGTCTGGTGCAGGAGTTGATCAACCACCAACAGTTCGTCCGTCAAGGAACGTCAACCCCAACCCGAATCCTCAGCCAGAACCACCACTGCCGTCAGAGATGGAGCCGTTTCTTGAGGCACAGATGGTTTTCCTTCAGACATTGACTAACACTGTGGCTGGACTTCAAGCTCAAGTCAACCAGGGGAACAACAACCAGGGGAACAACAACCCGAACCCGCCGCCCAGGGACAAGCACAGGGAGTTCATGAGCCACAGGCCCCCGACGTTCTCTCATTCCGCGGATCCGCTACAGGCTGACGACTGGCTGAAGACTGTGGGGAGGATGCTGGAAATTACTCAGTGTACTGACCGGGAGAAGGTTCTTTATGCTTCTGGACGTCTAGAGGGAACTGCTGCAGATTGGTGGGACTCGTTCACGGCCGCTCATGAGGATGCTGATGCTATCACTTGGGATGAGTTCAAGAACAACTTCAGGAAGTATCACATTCCGACAGGTCTTATGAAGCTGAAGAAAGCAGAGTTCCTTGCTCTTAAGCAGGGAGGAATGTCCGTGAGTGAGTATCGGGACAAGTTCATTCAGTTGTCCCGTTATGCTCCAGAAGAGGTGTCTGATGATGAGAAGAAGCAGGAACGGTTCCTGAACGGTTTGATTGGGCCGTTAAACTATCAGTTGTACTCTCACACCTTCCCCACCTTTCAGGAACTAATAGACAAGGCAATTGGTCTGGAACACAAACGCCAGGAGCTGGGTGAGAAGAGGAAGTTCAGTGGGTCCGGACAGTCTAGCAGCATCTCTCGCCCTCGCTTCACCCCACCTCAGCAGAGCGCACCGTTCCGCTTTGGAGGTTACAATGGTGGATATGGGCAGAACCAGGGTCAGCGCTCCGCACCTACACCGCAACGTCCCGCATCCCAGCAGAACACCCAACAGAACTTCCAGCAGAACCGCCAGACTACTCCAGCTCAGACACCAGTGAAGGCACCAGCTCCAGGCAGCACTACTACCCCTCGTGCTTGTTTCAAGTGTGGTGATCCTAATCACTTTGCCAACAACTGCCCCAGGAAGCAGACCCAGACTCCACAGGGACAGAACCAGCAAACTCAGCAGGCCAGGACAGGGAATTCTACACCACAGAGTGGCAGGGGACGCCAGAACTACATGCAAGGCCGGGTAAATCACGTTGCAGCTGAGACAGCTCAGGAGCACCCAGAAGTTCTGCTTGGTATGTTCCTTGTCAACTCAGCTCCTGCATCAGTTCTATTCGATTCTGGAGCATCCCATTCTTTTATTACTACCCAGTTCGTAGCCCAACATAGCATTCCCATGTGCATCATGCCTAGACCTATGTTAGTATCCTCACCGGGGGGGCAGATGAAGGCAGCTTACAGGTGTCGTGATGTTAACGTTAATATAATGGGGAAAGATTTCCGGACCGATCCGATAGTTCTAGAATCACAAGGAATTGATGTTATCCTTGGTATGGGTTGGATGGCAAAGCATGATGCAGTCATTCAGTGTGCGAAGAGGTCAGTATGGCTCACTTCACCGCAAGGGGAAAGGATTGAATATGCCGTTGTTCTACCCTCCACAGCAGAAGGTGCAACCAATGGTACAGTTAATCAAATGGATGGTGTGTCGCTAGGAGATATTAAGGTGGTGTGTGATTTCCCAGATGTTTTTCCAGACGAGCTGCCAGGTATGCCACCTGACCGAGATGTCGAATTTCTCATTGATCTTATTCCTGGTACTGCACCCATCTCGCAAAGACCATATAGACTCTCTGCTAAACATTTAGAAGAACTGAAACAACAATTAAAGGAACTTTTAAGTAAACGCTTTATCCGTCCTAGTTCTTCACCGTGGGGTTCACCGGTTATCTTTGTAAAGAAGAAGGATGGCACAGAGAGGATGTGTGTGGATTACAGGTTACTTAATGATGTCACTATCAAGAATAAGTATCCATTGCCCAGGATTGATGACCTTTTTGACCAGATGAGAGGAGCCAGAGTGTTTTCTAAGATTGATCTGCGTTCCGGTTATCATCAGATGAAGATCAGGCCTTGTGATATTCCCAAGACAGCTTTTTCCACCAGATATGGCCTTTATGAGTACACGGTAATGTCTTTTGGTTTGACTAATGCCCCCGCTTACTTCATGTATCTGATGAATAAGGTGTTTATGGAATATCTGGATAAGTTCGTGGTGGTGTTCATTGATGATATCCTGGTATTCTCCAAGAACGAGGAAGAGCATGAAGAGCATCTGAGGTTGGTGTTGCAGAAGTTGAGGGAGAACCAGCTGTATGCCAAGTTCAGCAAGTGTGAGTTCTGGATGAAGGAAGTTTCTTTTCTGGGTCATGTCATTACTGATGGTGGTGTAGCAGTCGACCAAGGGAAGGTTAATGATGTGTTGAACTGGAAGCCACCTACTTCTGTGAAGCAGGTAAGAAGTTTCTTGGGAATGGCAGGTTACTATCGTCGGTTCATTGAGGGATTCTCTAAGATAGCAAAGCCTCTTACTTCACTTTTGGAGAAGGATGCAGACTTCAAGTGGACCGAAGCTTGTCAGGCCAGTTTTGAGAAGCTAAAGCAGTTGTTGACTACGGCCCCTGTTCTTGTGATGCCGGATATCAGCAAAGGTTTTGACGTCTATTGTGATGCATCTAAGCTGGGATTGGGGTGTGTGCTTATGCAGGAAGGACATGTGGTGGCATATGCATCGAGGCAGTTGAGGAAGCATGAGCAGAATTATCCTACCCACGACTTGGAGTTGGCAGCTGTGGTACACGCTCTGAAGATTTGGAGGCACTACCTAGTGGGGAATAAGTGTAATATCTATACAGACCACAAGAGCTTGAAGTACATTTTCACCCAGAGGGATCTCAATCTCAGGCAGCGCCGTTGGTTGGAGCTGATTAATGACTATGATCTGGAGATACATTACCACCCGGGCAAGGCAAATGTCGTTGCGGATGCTCTGAGTAGGAAGGACCAGTTGAACATGGTGCTGGCGCACGAGCTGCCCGAAGAGTTGTTTAAAGAGTTTGAGAAATTGAACCTTGGGATGGTAGCTCACACTGAAGGAGTCACGCTAGAATTAGCGTCTACCTTGGAGCAGGAAATCCGTGATGGTCAGCTAGAGGATGCTAAGGTGAAGGAAATCAAGGAGCTGATGAGTGAAGGGAAGGCACCTGACTACCGACTCGATGAACAAGGAACACTTTGGCTTGGTAAGAGGATTTGTGTGCCTGACATCGATCATCTTAGAAAGACTATTCTCAGAGAAGCTCATGATTCTGCCTATTCTATTCACCCTGGAAGCACTAAGATGTATCAAGATCTAAAGCAGATGTACTGGTGGTATGGTATGAAAAGGGATGTGGCTGAATATGTGGCTGTGTGTGACACGTGTCAGAGGGTCAAGGCAGAGCATCAGAGGCCAGCAGGGCTACTCCAACCATTGAAAGTGCCAGAATGGAAGTGGGAAGAAATCAGCATGGATTTTATAGTGGGGTTACCTCGCTCTCGGAACGGTCATGATTCTATATGGGTCATCGTGGATCGGCTTACTAAGGTGGCTCATTTCATACCTGTGAGAATCGAGTACACCAGCGCTAGGTTGGCAGAGTTATACATGTCCAGGATCGTGTGTCTGCATGGTGTGCCTAAGAAAATAGTTTCTGATCGGGGTACTCAGTTTACGTCACGATTCTGGCAGAAGCTGCATGAATCCATGGATACAAAGTTGAATTTCAGTTCAGCATACCATCCGCAGACAGATGGCCAGACAGAGCGAGTTAATCAGATATTGGAGGATATGCTGAGGGCTTGTGCTTTAAAGCATGGAAGCAGCTGGGAGAAAAGCTTACCTTATGCGGAGTTCTCTTATAATAACAGCTATCAGGCGAGTCTCAAGATGGCACCGTTCGAAGCTTTGTACGGGAGAAGGTGCAGAACGCCTCTCTTCTGGAATGAGGCTGGAGAAAGTCAAGTGTTTGGGCCAGAGGTTCTGCAAGAGGCTGAGAAGCAAGTGCAGTTGATAAGGGAAAATCTGAGATCAGCGCAATCAAGGCAGAAAAGTTATGCTGATACACGCCGCAGAGCTTTGACCTTTGAGGAAGGTGATTTTGTATATTTGAAGGTGTCACCCGTCAGAGGCATGCGCCGGTTTAAGTAAAAGGGAAGTTGTCACCCCGCTTTATTGGCCCATACAAGATACTAGAGAGGATGGGAGAAGTTGCTTATCGGTTAGAATTGCCAGCCAGACTCTCAGATGTGCATGATGTGTTCCATATCTCTCAGCTGAAACGGTGTCTCAGGGTACCAGAGGAGCAGTTGTCCTTGGAAGAGTTGAATGTGTCCGATGATCTGACTTATGATGAGCGACCTATCAGAATTTTGGAGACACTACAGAGAGTTACGCGGAACAAGTCAGTTACCATGTGCAAGGTGCAGTGGAGTCACCATTCAGAGGATGAGGCAACTTGGGAAAGAGAGGATGAGTTAAAGGCAGAATTTCCAGATCTCTTCGATAATCTATCCGAATCTCGAGGACGAGATTCTTCTTAAGGGGGGGAGGTTTGTAACACCCTAAATTTCAACTTTTGCAATTAATAAAATTTTCTAGAATTTATTCGAGCTCAGTTAAGGTTTTTAAGGATTTTCTAGAATTTATTCGAATTAAATGTGAGTTGGAAAACATTTTCTCAAATTAAATTAAAGTAGGTTGCATTGTTGCATTCATGCTGCTGCATATTTATTTTATTGTGTTTGGGTTCAAGTTTGTTTGAATTCAAATTTTAGTTTGAATGTTGTTTTGTTTAAATTCAGCAAGTTCTCTTTTGCCCCCTGATCTTTTCGGCCCGCTCGGCTTCGCCCCTCGCGCTTTTCGCTTCGCAGCCCAGCCGGCCCGGTGCGCATCGCGGCCCAGCAGCCGCGGCCCAGCTCTCCGCGCGCGTCCGCCGGCTCGCCGACGTCGAAGGCGTCCTCGCAGTTTTCCGTTTTCCCTCATCGCTCGCGCCCGCGGCCGCCTTGTCGTTTTTCCGCTTTCCTCTCGCGCTGGCGCCCGCGCCTCCGTCCGCCTTCGCCGAGCCGCTGACCGGCGGGGCCCACCTGTCATCCCCGCCGGGCGTCGTCCCCGCGTCGGACTCGAGCCCGAGCTCGAGTCCGACCTCGCGCCGCGTCGCCCGTGGCGTGGCACGCACGCCAATGCCTCTCCCCGGCCTATTTAAAGCGCGCCGCCTCGCTTCGCGCGCCCCTCCACCCAAAACCCTAGCCGCCGCAAGCCCCTGCGCGCCGCCGCCGCACGAAACCCTAGCGCCGCCGCTCCGGCCGCTCGAGCCGCCGCCTCCCGCCGCTCCCGGTCGCCGCCGTCGCTTGGGTAAGCTTCGCGAGGTGCTCCGCGTCGTTTTGGTGCGCTTTGCGCGCTCCTCTGTGCCCTCTCGCGTCTGTCCGCGTGCGCCGCCGCTCGCCGGCCATGGCGCCGCCGTCGCCGTCGCCGCCGTCCCGCCGGAGCCGCCGCCAGCCGTCGATCTGTGACGGGCGGCCAGGATTAGATCCTGGAGCACCCCTTCGCCTCGGTCCACCGTGGACCAGTGGACCGGGTCCACGACCGCGGTCCACCGCGCCGCCGCGCGCCGACGTCAGGCTGACGTCACTGACGCCGTCAGTGCTGGCGTCAGCCGGCCGTCAAGTCCGCCGCCGCCGTCTGCTGTTTTGCACGAAAGCCCCTGGCTTTCTTCGTATTTACATCTTTACTTTGCGCAGTTTTAAAATCTTTACAATTTAGTCCTTTTATTTACGTTTAGGCCCCTGGAAGTTCCTGATCTTTACCAGCAAGTCCCTGATCTTGTTTTTATCATAACTTTTGCATCTTAACTCCGTTTTACGCGTTCAAGATATCGTTGGAATCGTCGTTTCGTGTACAATCTTTATGTGTGGACCATGTGTTGGTTTCTTATGATTGTTGTACTGTTTTCTTATTATTTCCTTTGCTTGTGCATGTGTGTACCGGTAGACGATCCGCGCTTTGAGGACTTCCCGGGAGAGGAGTTCGAGGAGTTCGAGGAGTTCGGGCAGCAGCAAGGGTTCGCTGAAGGCAAGTCGCCTTGGTCATGCTTTGTCCTATTCAAATTAAGAACTTACTTTTATGTTCAACCAACCATAGTTGCATGTTATATTTAATTTTGATGGGTTTACCTATTAAGGACATGCCTAGCCACCCTATCCTGATTATCATGCCTTTACCTTGGGTTAATAATTTGTTGTAGATCTTGCTAGTGCTCTACTGCTTAATTGAACCCTATGTTAATCTTGATTTTATCATGTTATGCCTCGGTAACAAGATCATTTATTTAATCGGAAACATGGAGAACCACCCGGGACATACCGTACAACCGCAGTGCTAATGGGCTCTGGCCTTGACTTATTAACTAGTGACTCTAGCTTGGGACAATCTTACCTGGACTGGGCAAGAGGGGAAGCGTTGACGGTGTATAGCCCGGCCCTGTTGAGGAGCGGCCTTTGCTAAGGAGCACTCATCAGAGAGGGTTATGCCTGCTTCGGCTTGGAACCTTAGCGGGTTGTCACTTGTTAGGGAAGCTTCGTAACGGTCTCGTAGTGGATCCCTGGCCATTCACCAAAGGAAGTGTCTAATGGGGCCTTGCAAACCTCGGGCAAAAAGGGTGACACTTCTGCTGGGTAAAGCTGTACAAACCTTGCAAGGTTAATAAAAAACTATCATGATAGCCGTGCTCACGGTTACGAGCGGCCTGGACACTCACATATTTAATTTATCGTAACTTTATTCAAATCATTTATTTATGTTGAGGCTCTCATCTTTATGTTATTTTATTTCATTAATTGTGGGTGGTATAAACTTATACTTAAGCTTGCTTAATTAAAATTTGATCAATTAAAATGCTAAATGCTTAAACCTTCAGCCTATCCTTGTTTAAGCCTTGCATATCATATCGTTATCTTTAGCTTGTTGAGTACGGCATGTGCTCATGCTTGTTCATTTATTTTTGCAACGACCGATCCGGATTTGTTCAGACGTGGGGAGCTTTGAGGAGTTCACCGGCGATTTCCAGGAGTTCTAGGCTGCGTCTCTGCCAGGCAACCTCAAGGTCTTAGAGGAGTTTCGTTTGCAGCGTTAAATAAAGACTCTATTTATTCTATGGAGACAAACCTTGGCTTGTAATAATGCTATTTACTACTCTCTATTTATTCTTGCACGCTGTGATATTTATTTTTGTCGATTATATGTGAGTTGCCTTGGTTAAAGACTTGCATATGAGATGGTTCGTTTTCTTCTGAAAACGGGCGTGACATGGACCCAGAGCTCAGGAATCTTCTCACCCCCAGATTTATCCTGACTTCAACACACTGATGAACAGGGCCATTCTCACTGAAAGGGCCAAGGCGGATGAGAAGAAAGATCTCAAGTGCAAGTTCCTAGAGAGCAAGGCTCGCCAGCAGGACCGCTTCCAGAGGACCAAGAGCTATAACCCCCCACCTCCCAGATCTCAGACGCCAATGCAGTACCGCACTCAGTCCCGAGCCTCAAGCTCACAGGTCACCAATCCCACCTTCAGAAGCCAGAGTGCCAAAGCCCCACAGAGCAGTGCCAGTCAGGCCAACAACAACAGCAAGGCTTGTTTCAACTGCCGTGAGACCGGGCATTATGTGGCCAATTGCCCCTATGCCAGCAACAAGCCAGCAGCCCCAATGTACTCCAACTCAGTGAATGGACCGAAGCCGGCTCTGTCAGGTGCCAACCGTGTGCCCTTCCGCAGCAACAACCCCGGCAACAACACCAACAACCAGCAGATGAGGCAGCCCCAGCAGTCCTATGGACGAGCCCGCGTCAACCACATCAACGCGCAGGAGGCTCAAGGAGCTCAGGGCGTAGTACTTGGTGAGTTTTTAGTCAGCTCAGTGCTTGCCACAGTTTTATTTGATTCTGGAGCATCACATTCCTTCACATCATCAAGTTTTGTGGATAAGCACAATATACCTACAGTACTACTAAAGTTACCCCTGTTAACCCGAACACCTGGAGCCGACATCAAGTGTCAGTTAGGTTGTTCTAGGGTAAGGATTATTTTAAGTGGGGCAGAGTTTCTAGCTGATTTGGTAGTACTCAAATCCAAGGGGATAGATGTAATACTTGGAATGGACTGGCTGACCCAGCATGACGGCCTTATAGGATGTGCCGCTAGAACCATATGCCTAACCAGCCCTGAGGGAGTTCAAGTAACTTGCCACACCCGAGGAACAAGATCAGACCCAGTGGTTTATACTTTGGAGGCCAAAACCATAGCAGAAGTTTCAGTAGTGTGTGAATACCCAGATGTGTTCCCAGAAGAGCTCCCCGGAATGCCGCCAGATAGGGACATAGAGTTCATTATTGACCTTGTTCCAGGGACATCTCCTATAGCCAAGAGACCATACCGAATGGCCGCAGCAGAACTAGCAGAGTTGAAAGAGCAGTTGAGAGACCTTCAGGAGAAAGGATTCATCAGACCTAGCTCATCCTCGTGGGGATCACCCGTTCTATTTGTGAAGAAGAAGGACGGAAGTATGAGGATGTGTGTGGATTATAGGTCCTTAAATGAGGTTACCATCAAGAACAAGTATCCATTGCCCAGAATAGATGACCTCTTTGATCAGTTGAAAGGAGCCAAGTATTTCTCCAAAATTGATTTGAGATCAGGATATTATCAGCTCAAGATCAGAGAAAGCGATACCCCCAAGACGGCATTTGTGACAAGGTACGGGCAATACGAGTTTACAGTGATGTCTTTTGGACTGACTAATGCCCCGGCATACTTCATGAACCTCATGAACAAAGTGTTTATGAAAGAATTGGATAAGTTTGTTGTCGTTTTCATTGATGACATACTCATCTATTCCAAGAGTGCCCAAGAGCACGAGCATCACCTGAGAGTGATCTTAGAAAAGCTGAGAGTACACAAGCTGTATGCCAAGTTTAGCAAATGTGAATTTTGGCTTGAGAAGGTAGCCTTTCTTGGCCACATACTAACAGCAGAAGGAGTAGCTGTTGATCTTGAGAAGGTAGAAGCAGTGTCAAACTGGCAACAACCCACTAATTTGAGCGAGATAAGAAGTTTCCTGGGATTAGCCGGATATTATCGGAGGTTTATAGAAGGATTTTCAAAGATAGCAAGACCCATGACCGAGCTGCTCAAGAAAGAAAAGAAGTTCGTCTGGACTGAGTCATGTGAAAGAAGCTTTCAAGAACTAAAGAAGAGACTGACCTCAGCCCCGATACTGACCTTACCAGATATTCAGCGGGACTTTGTCATATACTGTGACGCTTCCCGAAATGGGTTAGGATGTGTACTTATGCAAGATGGGAATGTAGTAGCATATGCCTCCCGCCAGCTTAAGCCCCATGAGCAGAATTATCCCACCCATGACTTGGAATTAGCAGTTGTGGTTCATGCCCTGAAGATTTGGAGACACTACTTAATTGGAAATAAGTGTGAGATCTACACGGATCACAAGAGCTTGAAGTATATATTCACCCAGCCAGATCTGAATTTAAGACTGAGAAGATGGTTAGAGCTTATCAAGGATTACAATCTGGAAATTCATTACCACCCCGGCAAGGCCAATGTTGTGGTAGATGCCCTAAGCAGAAAGACCTATGCACCCAAGAATGCCCATCTACAAGAAGAAATGGCTCGGCTTAATGTGCACATTGTATCTCCTAAGTCTTGCCCGCAGCTAAAGGTGCAGCCAACCTTAGAAGAAGACATCAGGAAGGCCCAGGGATCAGACCCAGACTTGGTAAAAATTCGGAATCACACAGGAGAAAATAAGGCCCCAGATTTTAGAGTGGATGCAAAGGGAACCCTATGGTACAAAGATAGAATTTGTGTGCCCAAGCAAGGGAATTTCCGGCAGACCATCATGGATGAAGCCCACAACTCACCTTACTCTATTCACCCCGGAGCCACCAAAATGTATATGGATTTGAAACAGAAATACTGGTGGAATGGGATGAAGGCAGAGATCGCCCAGTTCGTCGCCCAATGCGACATTTGCCAGCGAGTCAAAGCCGACCACCAGAAACCAGCAGGCTTGTTGCAACCATTGCCTATCCCGGTTTGGAAATGGGATGAGATTGGTATGGATTTTGTGGTTGGATTGCCCAAGACTAAAAAGGGGAATGACTCTATATGGGTGATAGTGGACCGACTCACCAAAGTGGCCCATTATTTACCCGTACGGACCAACTATGGAGGCAAAAAGTTAGCGAAGCTCTATGTGGAGAACATAGTAAAGCTACACGGAGTACCGAGCAGAATTGTCTCAGACAGAGGGACTCAGTTCACCTCCAAGTTTTGGAAAGGTTTACATAAAGCCATGGGAACCAAGTTAGATTTTAGCTCAGCTTATCACCCACAGACAGACGGCCAGACGGAAAGAGTAAACCAGATTATGGAAGATATGTTACGGGCTTGTGCCCTGACCTATGGTAAGGACTGGGAACGGAGTTTGCCCTATGCAGAATTTTCTTACAACAACAGTTATCAAGCCAACTTAGGCATGTCGCTGTTTGAAGCTCTCTATGGAAGGAAGTGCAGAACCCCTTTGATGTGGTCAGAAGTAGGGGAGCGTACCTTGGTCGGACCAGACTTTGTAAAAGAAGCAGAAGATAAGGTAGCCGAAATCAGAGAGAAGCTAAAGGCTGCTCAGTCCCGTCAGAAGAGTTACTCAGACAAGCACAGAAGGGAATTAAGTTTTGAAGTGGGAGATTATGTTTATCTCAAGGTTTCCCCGATTAGAGGGACCCGCAGGTTCCAAATTCAGGGAAAGTTAGCCCCTCGATACATTGGACCGTACCAGGTGCTTGAAAGGGTTGGAGCCGTAGCATACCACATTCAACTCCCCAATGAATTGTCAGACATCCATCCAGTGTTTCACGTTTCCCAGCTCAGAAAATGTTTGAGCGTACCCGAGGAAGAACACATACCAATGGAAACAATAGATTTGCAGAAGGACCTCAGATACCAGGAAGTACCCGTCAAAATCTTGGATACTGTCACCAAGCACACAAGAAATTCCACGGTATGGATGTGCCGAGTTCAGTGGAGCAGACATGGCGAGAAAGAGGCCGCATGGGAACGCGAAGATGCGTTGAAGAAAGAATTCCCCCGTCTCTTTAAGGATTCAGCTGAATCTCGAGGACGAGATTCATTTTAAGTGGGGTAGGTTTGTAACATCCGGAAAATTTACCAAAGTAAATCACCTGCTAAAATCTCTTTCAAATCTTTTCCGTTTGAAGCTCGGAAATTCTTCCCATCAAATCCGCCGTCCCAACACTGAATCCATTGAAACCCAGCCATCTCTTTTTCGATCTCTGTGCACGCGTGCCTGACCGATCCCGCGATCAGCGCCGTAAATCTCTCCCCCTTTTCCCTCTCTTTCCTCTTTCATTTTTCCCTTTCTCTTTTTCTCTTTTCCTTTTCCTTTTTCTTTCTTCTCTTCTTCCTTTCTTCTTCCTCCTTCCTCCTTCTCTGCCTGCAACCGCCGCCCCCCTGCTCCAGCACAGCGCCATCGCCCTGCTTCCTCCCCTGGCTGCCGCTGCACGCCACGCGCGCCTGTGCGAGACGACGCCCGCACAGGGCCAGCGGCGACCCCGACCCCCGGCCCGACGCCGTGCCGCCTGCGCCGCCGTCCCCACCTGCTCCGCCTGCACGCCGCCTCGCCGACCCGTTGCCGTGCCGCCCTGCTCCGCGACCCCACCAGCCACGCTGCGACGCCCTGCCATGGTCTCCGCCTCCCTATGCGCGCGACGCAAGCACAGCGCAGGCGACGACCCGCCGGCCAAACCGGCCCCCACCATTGCCGGCCGAGCTCCCTGCCTCCGCCTATAAAAGCCGACCGAGCTCGCCCCTGGCTCATCCACCAGCACCAGCACCATCTCCACCACCCCCTGAGCTTCTCCCCGTTCCAAATCGAGCCGTCGCCGCCTCCAATCGCCGCCGCCGCCAGAACTGCCACCGCCGCCTCTGACCCACCGCCGATCCACCTCCACGCGCCACCTCCGCCCTAGGTGAGGAGGGGAATCGGACCCCTTCACTCCCCTCTCCCTTTTTCCCCTCCTCCCGGCCGCCGCCGCGCACCAGGGCGCCGGCGAGCGCCGCCGCCAGGCCGCCGGCCTCACCTCCCCTGCTCTGTTCGAGCTGAACAGAGAAGAAGGGGGCATTTTGCCCAAAACCCCCTACACCTTCCCATATTTCCAAATGAACCCCTCCACCCATTGAAACATTTCAGAAAACCCCCAGCAGCCCATGAGTTCTTTCAAAGTTACCCTCAACACTTTGTAAATATTTATAAATGAGTCCCTGTCCATTCTAAATCCACCCTATCTCTTTACAATATTCTAAATAAGCCCTTCCCAGTTATAAGTATTTATATAAAAGTCCTTATACTTTTTAATCTTTGCAAATCCGCCCTTAATCCCTAAACCGACCCTAATCTTGCCCTTTGGCGCGTCATTTCATGCGCCACACTCTGCCCGTTTCTCCCAAAATTCGACCACGGCCTTTCCACATATATTCCGGCGGAGCTATACAAAAATCTCCCAAAAATAATCTTTCTATGATTTATTTCCTGATTCTCTTTTCTGAGCTCAATTAAAAATCCTTTTTCGGTTTTCTTTTCTCTTATTTTAATGTATGCTTGCTTGTGTGTACCGTAGTCCACGGAGTGACCGAGGAGCAGCCCCGCGAGGAGTTCGGAGGACCGTACCAGGAGCCGGAGTACGCAGGCGAGTACCGCGAGCCGGAGCCCGAGGACCCGTACCGCGAGCAGGCGCTTCCGGAAGACTTTGACGACGGCAAGTTCAATCCCGTCCTTTGATGCATACTTATAATATGTTTTACAAACACAACCTATTGGCCTGTTTATAAAATGCATTGTTTTATTGCAAGACCCAGTTGGATAGCCACTCCTTGATTGCTATGAATATTCCTTGATCACCTAGGTTATCATTAAATATGACTTGCTTTGTTTGGATGATAGCCGCTACTAGAAACGCTTAGGGCCTGTTACTCTTACCACTATCATATTGCAAATACTCATGTGTTTTAAAATAAAGAATGGTGTGAGTGTTTAAAAGAGAAGGGTGGCTTTTGGTGAAATTGGAATAATGGTGAAACCGATGGGATGGATGGTGTGTTCTGTGTGAAACACCAAATTGGTGAGCTCGTGCCTGTGTGGCTGAGCGGGAAGTGAAGATATCTATCTTGTCATTATTTTAAGGACCGAGTTGATTGTCATCTAGCCTGGCCCAGTTTAGTGCTACCGCCCTACCGTTGTATGTGGCAACAGCTTAGCATAAATCCCACTAGTTGGTTGGTTAGCCAATGGGTGAGCTGTGAGCAATGGGAGAACAAGGAGCAGGAGTACGATCTATGTGAGTTACATCCCGGTCATGCCTCGTTGGGAGGACATGGACCCCTTGGTTGCTTCCATATTGGCTAGTCCGGCTTAGCTAAGGTGTGGTAATGGCTTTGACAGGTCCGCGCCGGCATTTCGGTGTTCATGTTGCGGAAACCGTTGGGGTAGGTTAAGTGTACAACCTCTACAGAGTTAAAATCTATTCGAATAGCCGTATCCACGGTATTGGATGAGTCACGGCTTGGGCCTGAAACTAGTGTTGGGAAAAGGGTGGTTTCTTTTGGTGTGAGTGTTTTGGAAAGTGTCCGGCAAGGGTGCCGTGAGCTACGGCGGACGGGGAGTCCGGTAGCATAAAATGTGGATCCTTTGTGGAGGATCAACCCACTTGATATTAAAAACTGCTTTTATGAAAACTTGTTTAAAATAAACCCTTGCATAAAATCTAGCTTTTACGCAAATTAAACCTTAGCTGTATCCTTGAATTACCCTGTGCATGATCTTTGTATCCCCCTCCATGGACGTGGTTGGACTTGTTGAGTACCTTTGTACTCACCCCCCTATTTTGTTGCAACAGAGGAGGATCCGGACTTTGTCCCTGAGGAGTTCGAGTAGAGGTCGTGTCCGCACCCGACGTTGCCTGTGGTGTGGCCCTTTTCAAGATGCTTCCGCTGTCGTTCCTCGCCGAGATAGGGCTAGATCCAGTTTTAGTTTTTCTCTGGTTATGTATTGTTGTACTCCTGGTTACTATTATCATTTGTATCGAGTGTCGTGCCCCTTTGAGGTCGCACGGTGACTGAACCATCTGTGGAATAAATGTGTATCAGCCTCCTGGGACTGATATTTGTATCACATTTAGTCTCTGCTTATGTGGGGACGCTTCAGCGTGGTTCAGTACTATGGCAGTGCAGATGGGGCAAGTTCCGCCGCCGTTCACACTTCAACCTCCGCCGATGGCAGCACCTCCGGCATCATATTCTCCTGTGAGTCACCTGACAAAGTTTTATTTCAACCTTAGACAACCAACGTAGTTGTTCACCATTGACAACCTTAGAAAACTTAGTTTCTGTTTTGTCACTTGTTTCACACATGCAATCTGCTATCCTTTGTGTAGAATTTTGCTGGATCAGCGGCGGCGTCGAACGAGGGGCCACCGGACGATGACCTGGCGGTTCGGTTAGGCCGCCAACTGTTCGCACCCAACCCACCACCTCATTAGTGATTTGTAGATTGTTTTGTGAACGAACATACTTTGGTTGTGAACTTACTTTGCTTGTGAACTAGTAAACTTGTGTTGTCGAACTGCCTGTGATGCTTTCGATGGATTAATGGTTATGGATATTATCTATATGTGCTGCCTGTAATGCTTATTGTCATGTATATGAACAGCCTGTAATGTTTGTTGAGCAAGGGTACGTTATACGCGACCGAACAAAAAAACAGGGGGTTAATTGCCACTTTGCCGAGTGTACACTCGGCAAAAAGGGCCTTTGCCGAGTGTATGTGGGGAATATGGTCCCCGGGTACCTCACAAGCAGGCCTGGCAACCCCCCCCCCCAATAGGGGGCGGCCCGACCCACCGTTCTGGACCTGATGACGTGCGGGACAAGCCGGCGCATGAAGGAAGGACCCGGAAGGAGAAGTTCTAATTAGAATAGGAGTTTTTGTAAAGAAGGAAAGGATCCTTACAGATAGGATCCGCTACAAACCGACTTGTAACCCTGCTTCCCCGATATATAAGGCGGGCAGGGACCCCCTCCGAGAGAGAGATGATCCAATCTACAATCCACGCAATACACAACCCCCAAACAGGACGTAGGGTATTACGTCGAGTTGACGGCCCGAACCTGTCTAAATCCTTGCGTCTGTCCACCCTAACCATCTAGCTTCCGATCTTTGCGATCTTCCCTCCATACAAATCACTTCCGTGGGCTACCCCGTGGAAGACTGCCGGAGATCATATCACCGACAGTGGCGCGCCAGGTAGGGGATATCGCCGAGATCAATTTGGTGAGCCCGATGGACCACGTCAAGATCTTGGACAGCTGTAACCTCCCGGACGTCGACGGAGTCGAGATCCAGTTCGGGAGCACCACCGCCACCTTGGATCACCAAGCGGCAGAAGCTACAACCGCCACGAAGGACTCCTCTTTGGCGCCGACTTCGGCCATCACGGCCCAAACCGGTCCGATCGCATCTGATCGCGCCGAATCTGCCCCGCTGAGTCCATCGCAAAACGCGGGGACCAACCAATCGGGAGCGGGTCAGCAACCACTCGGTTCTGATCCGGCTCTTGAGAGTCGCGTCGCCGAGTCATCTCAGAGCGTAAACGCTCGGCAGACGCGCGTTCCGAGCCCTGAGGTCATCACCATCCAGACCCCCGGCTTCCGCGCGCTTACCCAACAGCAGAAGATGAACGAGATCGTTCAGGTGGATGATTCCCCCTCTGAGATCGACTCCTACAAGTCAAACCCACGGGGACCCTCAATCCTAGACGACTTGCAAGAGGGTTACACCGCGTCCGACTCCTCTACGGAGCCGGAGCAATTTGGATCACCCGGAGGGTCAACTCCGAGTAGTTCGGAACGTGGCACACCCATAACCGATCCTTTCGAGTCCGAAGAAGATTACCTCACGCAAGGAAGACCCGGAGCTGGGTCATACTGCTACATGGTAGCACCATCGACGCCACCTAACCCCGTGTTGGAGGATGAACTCACCCCGGCCGACGAGGCGCCTGAAGCCAGAGATCAGCGCCGAGGACGCAACGCCAATCGGGCGATTCGCAGAGCCTCCCAACCACAAGGGGCCAACACATTAGGATCTGGCACCGCTCAACCTCAAGAACCATCCTCGGAGGACCATCGTCGTCGTCGGGACCGATGCGACAGGAGAAGCCAGTGGAACCTGATGCGTGACGACATGTTCGAGTACAATGGATTCAACATCTACGAGACACCAGTCCAGAACCTCGTCACCATCGACGAAGAGATCAGTCGGCTACCGCCTAGTACTCCAGGCCTGGATAAGGTAAGGGCTTTCGTGCAGGCCGCCTCCGTCCAGGTTCACCAGATGCAGAACAGAGCGCGTACGGCCGCTCCTGAGCCCGGGTCGACTCGACACCGGACTAGCGGCGGATCGAACCGTGATGAAGATCTTCGTGACACGGATGCAGAGATTGCGGAGAGGGAACAACTCAACGAGATCAAGAACCGTTGGGAGGAAGAGAATAAGTCAACCCGCAAGCGCGACCGCCGCGAGGATGAAGAACGACGTGATGATCATCGTCGCAGTGAGAGTCACCCCCGCAAGAAGAAGAGCGAGGGCGACGTGGTCGCCACTCTGGATCGGCCCAGAGGCCAGATAACTCCAGAAGATTTCCAGCGCATGCTCGATGAGCAATGAGGCCGACCCAGTGGTCCGTATGATCTACGGAGGACCGGAAGGTTTCGAGACGAAGCGCCAGCAGAAGCTCACCAACCGACAGGTCATGCACGCCAGGGAGCCACTGGTACCTGAGTACCTTAAGTGGTCAGAAGTACCGATCACCTTCACTCGGGAAGATCACCCGCACTTCATACCCAGTTATGTATTAATCTCTTATTTCTTTAAGATATTTTTTAATAATCTTCGACGAGTGGTTTCTGTGGATAATCATCCCCAGTTTCGACTCGGCAGATTTATAAATGTCATATGAGTTGTCAATAAAGTTGATATCATCTTCTATCTACATTATGTCTACTACTCGAATTTCTTCTTTCACGTGACAAACATAAAGTACGAGTGGAACAAACTTTAAATCGTGGGGGAAAGTACTCGCCAAGTCAAAGCTCTACACGCACGATAATGCTCTGCGGCATGAGACTAAGACCAACGAGGCTAATCTACTCCGTAACAGGTCAACCACTCGGAAATTACGGCCAGCGCAGAAAGGAAGGGAGTAGCACCTCCAGAAACTTATATACAAACACAAAAGATTAAACATTGTTCAAAGTACTTCTACTACCAATACTACAGATAATTTACAAAAATTAATTTGCAGGATCGCCACCACCAGAAGGGCCAGCCTCGTCAGTCTCATCGACAACGTCCTTGGACATAACATTGGCGATTGGCTCCACTTCAAGCAGCAGCCTGCCCACGTCCTCCTCGGAGGTGCCAGTAGCATACCCCCTCCGAGTGGCTCCATATCGAACGATGGGAACAACGACTTAAGTATCGCCAAGACGTGACTGCAGCTGGCCTGGCTGATCGAGCGAAGCTGGCGCCGAAAGAGACGTGGAAGTGCCCGAATGCGGTTGAGGATAGAAGCTGAAGGCGATGCCGCCTCCGGCTCGATTTCCTCCGCCACCACTCGAACAACAAATAATAATGACACAACCTTTCGGTTCTGTTAGTTGACAATTACGTGGGCTTGTGAGCAAATGCTCAAGGGCAGAAACCACTCGGTCGTGAGGCTACAATTGGTCGACGGCTAGGCTTATTTTTGCAATTAATATTGCAACCTTGCAATTGATTCTTACTTAATGCATGCGATACTATCGCTAAATTGACTTGGAAATCCGCGTCAAGTGCTGATAAGTATAGATCTTGTGAGAAGGTGATTTACCATATGGTCAGGCTGGGTCGTGGAACACGACTCGGGAGTCACACCGAGTTCAAAGGACTCGAGAAAAGATTCCCTAAAAAGGGGAAATTAGTAAGAATTCCCTAAAAGGAGGGAATTATTCGAAATCCATGCCCAGAGGCATGGGGGCTAAAAGATTCAGCAAGGATTCACAGCTTTTAGAGTCTTGACACGATCGCGCCGAGTCGAGTCAAGACTCGGGGGCTACGCCCAATGGGTGCACCAGGAGGTTCACGCCATTGATGGATTAAGTTCAAAAAGATTTTTATAGAATTCTATTTTGACCCTCGACCAGACTATTCTACTCTGCTCAAGGCTCGAGGGCTACACCCAATGGGTGCACCAGGAGGTGCACGCCATTGAAGATCATGATTTTGATGGAGAAAAATTGAAGACCCTTGGCCAATTTTATACTAAAATTACCCAAGGCTCGGGGGGCTAAGTGTATACACTTCGCTTTCGCGTCGTGAAAAAGAGCACTTCTTCCCCTCATTAAGGCTACAATTAAAAAATCATTTTCAGGAATGTTTGAGCATGCACTCGGATCTTCCTCGAAACCACTCGGACGAAGTCCTAAACTACTCGGAAATCTGATCAAGCATTCTGGCAAAGTTGCGGAACACTCGGATCATGCAAGAAAAAGGCAGATCAATTGCAGCCAATGATCGGCCAAGAAGTGCTCGGAGGCTACTGCGGGAATATGGTCCCCGGGTACCTCACAAGCAGGCCTGGTAACCGCCCCCCCCCCCATAGGGGGCGGCCCGACCCACCGTTCTGGACCTGATGACGTCCGGGACAAGCCGGCGCATGAAGGAAGGACCCGGAAGGAGAAGTTCTAATTAGAATAGGAGTTTTTGTAAAGAAGGAAAGGATCCTTAGAGATAGGATCCGCTACAAACCGACTTGTAACCCTGCCTCCTCGATATATAAGGCGGGCAGGGACCCCCTCCAAGAGAGAGAGGATCCAATCTACAATCCACGCAATACAACACCCCCAAACAGGACGTAGGGTATTACGTCGAGTTGACGGCCCGAACCTGTCTAAATCCTTGCGTCTGTCCACCCTAACCATCTAGCTTCCGATCTTTGCGATCTTCCCTCCATACAAATCACTTCCGTGGGCTACCCCGTGGAAGACTGCCGGAGATCATATCACCGACAGTGTATTTGCATGTACACTCGGCAAAGGTACAATTTCTGCTATTTTCTGTCATTTTTTGCCGAGTGTATGGAGCTTTGCCGAGTGTAATAGTAAATACACTCGGCAAAGACTGAGCCTTTGCCGAGTGTATTTGCAACGACACTCGGAAAAGGGTTAGTCTTTGCCGAGTGTATTTGCCATGACACTCGGCAAAGGCTCAGGGCCACGTGGCTGTGTGGCGGGAGCTTTGCCGAGTGTCAGATCCGACACTCGGCAAATAGTGTCGTCACGGCGACGGCGCGTGGCCGTTATGTTACTTTTTTTTGCCGAGTGTCGGCATTGGCACTCGGCAAACCCTTTGCCGAGTGCCCGAAATATGACACTCGGCAAAGACACTCTTTGCCGAGTCTACAGTCGCCGAGTGCTCTAACACTCGGCAAAGGCTTTGCCGAGTGTTTTTTGGCCTTCGCCGAGTGTCCAGGACACTCGGCGACTACTGGGTTTCCCGTAGTGCATCCGGTGATTTTGCTGAAATTGTACCATGTTCTTCGACATAATATTTGTAGCACATTTGACAACCTATGATTTTGAACAGTCTTTGCTTAGCTATCACACATTTCAGAATTGATCATGGAAGCACAAAATATCCAAAAGGTGATGCCTTCAGGTATGTACAGATTATAGGTAAAGAAGTTCCAGATATACTTTCAATCAGTTCTTGCGTAGGAGTTGAGGTTAGATGTTTGGTTTTTCTGTATCTCACATTAAGGTGCTATATACTAATTAATTTTATTTTAATTCCAGATACATTTCTTTTAAGGTATATTAGGAGAATTTAAAATGAACAACAGATTAGTTATATGCTACATTTAACTAACAGTTGAGCAATCTGCACTTTAATCAGCAAAAAAAAATCCCTGTGATGTGTTTTCCTGGAAGAAGGCCAGTACTGATGTGACATAGCATCAATTTCAATTGGAATCATCACAGTCCCACCTTCTAACATTCAGATGCCTGAATCTCACGAGGTAACTCTTTTTATTCGGAATTCTACTGATGTTCTATCAACTTCTATTTTTCTTTGCAAGATGATGCTTTGGGGGGAGATAATGGCAAAGCACCATCAGCTAACTTTAGCTCAATAAAGAGCTAACCTGCCAGGTTTGTTACCAATTACTTCCTTTTGTTGTGCATCACAGCTTGTTTTCTCGCCTTCATATTTTGCTGACATTTCCCTTCAACCCCTTATAGGAAATGATATGAATCCCATTAGTCAAGAATCGCCGATTGTAAACTTTGATCATTTTGATGGTCGCTCACATAGCAAAGAGTGATTACATGATATGGTAGCAAAAAATGCAAGACTTGTGTACATAAAGTTCTCATTTCATGCTTCAAGAGAGACATGGGTGAAAACGGATTGTTACAGGCTTACGATGCAGCAATACCATGACAACCTGGCCTTTTTTTTAACTGGGAGACCGGATTTTGGTTCTTTTCAGCATGACGTCTCATGTCTCTATAGCTACTGGTGTTCTTTATTTTTAGATTGTAAAAATTGGTGATACTAAGCTTCGGACAGAAAAATCACAAGGTCCGTAATTTGTTTAGTAAATGTTTAGAGTTGACAATTGGCTTTGCCATAGGCTCTATAATCTCAAATATAATTGTAACAATCATTCGTAAAGGTATTTGACTTATCTAATTCACTTATAGATTCAGTCGCGCGCATGGGCGCGCGCAAATCACTAGTTTGGCTTTTTCATGTGGTGGGACTACAGAACCGCACAACTCAGATGTCGTTGTAGTGAGACATATGCATCGGAGTCATGTCCTTGTTTTCCCAAATAATGTAAGCTTCAACGGAGAAGCGTGTTTGTGAAACTTGTGATTTTCCGTCAGGGTACTAACATGTGTCTTTTATTGCCTGCCCAAATTTATGCTATTCATTCTTTTTGGGCATGCAAAACGAAGCTGCTGAGCACCGGCCTCTCAGGCAAACTGATAAACATTCATCAGTAGCTGACTGTGTTTCCCCAAATCCCCAATGCCGCTCATTCCAAAGGTAGCACCGTACAGACAAACTTGTACTACAATTCAACCTCCGACCCATCAGTATTTATTACTAAGTAAGCAAAGCGGCCAAGAACCAAAAGTAGGATGATAAGAGCAAGTATTATAGTTGGCTAGATACGGACGAGTTGCTACGTGGAGGACAAAGAAAAAGTAAGAAAGAGTAGAGCAGGCGCATGGTGAGGCGCTGGCAGGGAGCGGGCGCATGCATTAACTCACCCTCCCACCACCTGATCGTGCAACTCCCATTGGCCACCCTTGCTTTGATTTCACTATGAGTCCACGATTACCACGTCACCCAGCTGAGCTGACGTGGGCTTCTTGCCACCCGCAATGGTTGAAATCAATTAATCTTGCTCTAAAACGGTGGTGCACGTGGCTGTGGGAACTATATATGGGGTTGGAGTGACCACTGAGCCGCAAGTTGATATAGTTTTTTTATTACTAGCACACTAGCCGATACTCTCATTTAAAATGAGAGATATATATTTTAAAACGGGAGGAGTCTGTTTGTTAGTCGATACTCTCATTTGATTTAGATCCAAATGACCCTGACTAGTGACTAGTGAGATGCCATAAAATTAGCTCTATCAGATTCCAAAACAGCACACTATGCCATGACCAAGGTACTACATAGCGTTCATAGCGTCCGCAATAGCGGCCGCTATAGTGGTAGCGATCCTCTACCGCTACCGCTACAAGGTAGCGGACCCAAGATAGTAAACTCGGACTTAGCACCGCTATTTCCTGCTATTACGGGTGCTATTTCTCATATTTCACCGCTTCGCTAACGGTATGCCGCTATTTCACCAAATTTATAGTTAAAGTAATATATCAAAATAGATCAAATGCCAATAAGAGTGTTAAAATGATTGTTTAGGCGATGATGATGAATGGTTGAATGACAAATAAAATTTATTTATACTTTTTTGTGATTTTAAGTGAAATTTAATAGCTAACTAAAAACTTTTATATTATTTTAAGTAAACTTATGCTAAAATTTTGACTATTTTTTGAATTATGCTATTTGGACTTAGCGTCCGCTATAGCACCCGCTATCCGCAATCTGCTACACCGACACTAATCCACTATGATACCGCTAAACGCTATTTAGTACCTTGGCCATGGCCCGTTGCTGATTTTTGCCACTAGAAATAAGACACTAATTAGCATGAGTAGGTGATAGCCCAGTGCGGAAACCAGTGCAGAAAATAACTTTTCAGGGCTGAACCATGTCATGGTCCCTTCCTGTAATCGAATTTGCATGGGCGCGCCATGGGGTGGCCCACCCTTGGACATCAATTGAAAAAGCAAAAAAAAAAAAATACCTACAACCCGTATGCTCAGGCCGCTGCCGGTAGCTCCGCCGCTTTCGTGGAGTGAAGAAAGGAGATGAGAATGAAAGCTGTGATGGAGAAAGGAGATAGGATATGACAGATGTGCAGCGAATTTGTTATACAGCGCACGCGTGCCGCTACTAATCCTGGCGAACGGTGAGCCCGTTCCAATCCCACCGACGCTCTTTTTTATTTTTCTTCCTTTTTATCCGCCGCTTATCCAACACGGAGGGAAAAAGCAATCTCCGCCGGCGGCGAGCCCACCTCGTCGATCTCGCCCCGCTCGTCGTCGTCCCGGCCGCATCGCCGCCGTCTTCCTGCATAGACCTTGTCGCACCATCCCCGCGCGACATCCACATCTCCATACGTCGACCTCGTCGCGTCGTCCCCATCGACGTCGTCGGCCCCTGCGTCGACCTCACCATGATGCCCCCGCCGACGCCGTCACGCCTTCCGCGCCGACGTCCTAGCACCCACCTGCGTAGACCTCGCTGTCACGCCCCGGCGACGCCCTCGCGCCACCTGCGTCGACCTCGCCGCCCCCATTGATTTCGCCGCCATTGAGGGGGAGGCGGAAGTTGGGAGCTCGAGCTTCTTCGCCTGATTCATCCTCGATGTCTTGCGGAAGGTGAGTTGGGTACTCATCTTCCTCCTCGAGCAGAAGAGGGGGCTCGTGTTCCTCATCGATCAAGATTGTCCTTTGCTGGCTGCTTGTTTTTTGGTTATGCTCTGTTTCTGCCCTGCACGAGTTGTAGCCAGCATATGCTTTTTTTTGGGTGAGCACTACAGATAACCATGGCTGGAACTAGGATCACCTATTTGTTTTACCAGATTAGTTTGTTTCATCAGCGTCAGAGTTGAATGTTTGCAAGTAGTAGTTCTATAATTTTTTTCATTGAGATCTTGTAAGACCACATGCTAGCAAGCTCATGATCGATCTATTTTGCTGTGGCGTTTGCATTAGATAGAGGCAACAACCACTTTGTGATAGAGGCAAATCCCACTAGAGGCAAAACAAGATGACAACAGTTCATGCTCAGTTGTTCAATCCAAGTCCCTTGGTCATGATAGTGGTTCACTCCAAGTTCTCGCTCTATGAGAAATTCATGTTGCATATGCTGAAAACAATTTATAGTAGTGTATATGTAGGATTATTCAACGCACACCTAAGATGTGTTGTAAGTTTTTTCTAGCAAAATTAGACGTAATATGGTGACTTCATAAATTAGGCATTACCATAGCACAATTGTTTTCAGATGGAGACCAAATGCATTAAATCAACATGGTTCACATGCACATCCATTTTTTATTAGTGATATTTTTTGAGCTTTCATGAAATACCCTTGTGCATAGCAGTCTTTTTTGACTGATTGCTTTTGAACTGCTACTGATTTGCTAAGGCATTTGCACAATAGATTGCTCGGCAAACATAGTTACTTTTTCAAATAGCGACAATGATAATCCTAATGTAATAAGTATCTTACTAAGTTTCCCTATGTATGGTGTGTGCTCAACGCAAGGATCATTGATAGCTCTGGAGTAAGGCTTTTTAGCTCCATTCCAATCATAAAGGTCAACCAAGGCACTTATATGATAACTCTGCAAAAGTTTTGTATATATAATGTCAAAGTCTTATTTTGCCTTCGTACACACAAGTGTGTTTTCTATGCATCATAGGGAAGTGTTATAGATGCTCAAATTTTTTTGATAAAAAAGGTAGTGTATTTAACAGTACAAAGTATTAAATTTGCAGATACAAAGTAATACACTTAAGAGCGCAAAGTTTCTAATATACTAGTATAAAGTTTTCAGAATTTTATATAAGATAATTTAAAGTTTTTATATTCCAACTACAGAGTCTGTGTATATAATGTCAAGTTTTTGAAATTCTAGAAGCAATGCCTTTTATTTTTCACCACAAAGGTACAGATGTAGAAAGTTTTAAAAATGAAGTAGGAAATTTTTATCTTGCAGACCAATAATCTTAGATGTAAAAGATTTTCATCTAAGATTTATGGGTATTTTTGTGTCAAACGGTACAAAGTATTAAACTTACAGATATAAAGTAATACACTTAATAGTATAAAGTTTCTAATGTACTAGTATAAAGTTCCTAAAATTTTAGGTAAGATAGTTCAAAGTTTGTATTTCACCTGCAAAGTTTTTATTCTCTGATTTGAAAAGATGTGATATATAAGGTTTTTATCCATCACTTGAAAGGTACAGAGGTACAAACTTCTTAAGTATGTGATGTCAAGTTTTTGAATTCTACAACCGATGCCTTTTATTTTAATTGTAAAGGTACAAGTATAGAAAGTTTTGAAAATTGAACCAGGAAGGTTTTATCTTGCATACCAAAATTTTAGATGTACAAAGTTTCCCTAACTCCGACTATAAAGATTTTCATACGTGACCCAAAAGTTTGCAGCAATTTAGGAAATTTTGAAGGTCTTGTTTAATTTTAACGTTTCTTAAATCATGATCCATAGTCTACAAGTACTATTAAGTTCTGTACAAAGTTATTAATAGAAGATATTGTACTAACACATATTAAATCTTGTAGTACCAAATACAAAACTTTGTACTGGCATATATTAAACTTAACTTCTGACTTGTATAAACAAAAACTTTGTAGTACTAACACATATTAAATTTTGTAGTACCAACTACAAAGTTTTTATTCTATGATTTGAAAAGTTGAGATATATAAGGTTTTTAATAGTACAAGGTTTATTATATTCATATACAAAGTAATACACTTAAGAGTACACAATTTATAATGTACTAGTATACAATTCTCATAATTTTAGATAATACATTTCAAAGTTTTGTATTCTAACTACAAAGTTTTTATTCTATGATTTGAAAAGGTGAGATAGATAAGGTTTTTATCTGTCACTTGAAAGCTAGAGAGACAAGACACTCATCATAACTATGGAAAAGTTTTGTGTGTATAGTTTCAAAGTCTTTTTTGCATTCTCATACACACATGTCTTTTCTAATGCGTTTCCATTTTCTGCCGGAAATTCCTTTCTTGGTAGCAGCAAATTTTAGGTTTATAGGACATGTCTTTTCTATTGTGTTTTCATTTTCTGCTGGAAATTCCTTTCTTGGTAGCAGCAAATTTTAGATTTATAGGACCAACTTAAGTCTGAAATGGAGAAGGAGGTACATTGTTTTTGGCAAATGTACTGTGATTTAAGTTTTCATATGGGCACTAGCTCTGGACCTAGAGTACTCTAGTTCTAAATCTAGAGTACAAAGTTTTTAATATGCAAACACAAATCTTATAATGTAATAGTACAAAGTTTCTAATTTTAGAGTTCAAAGTTTTAAACTATAAAGTTTTTTTTATCTTAGTATACAATATTTTAAACACCCCCAATATAAACTTGCTAGTTTTAGAGCCCTTTTTAGCTTTTTATTGTATTTTTATTCCGATTTGCTTCACTCAAAAGCTTATAGGTTTCTAATTTGTAGTTTTTAAATTCAGGATACAAAGATTTTTACATATCACTTTCAAGTTGAAAACTAAAGATGTGGTCATGTAGAGAGTTTTGAAAGTGTGTATGAATAATTTTGGATAAAAATGTTTGAAATGTGCTAGTCTAGGTTCTGGAATTTCTTTGTTTTTACATCTGATCATAAGATGCACTATAAAAATGCATGTTTAATGTTTTTTGTTCAAGATAGTTTTTTACCAATCTATTTGAAGTTTTGTATTTGGGACTATAAAGTTCAAGATATATCTACACAAAGTTTTTGATTTAGAGCACAAAGTTTAAAATTAAAAAGATGTATAGATGCAAAGCTTATAATATAATAGTACAAAGTTCCTAATGTCAGAGTTCAAAGTTTTAGATTATAAAGTTTTTAGATCTAGAAGTACACTATTTCATATGTCAGAGTACAAAGCTTTTGGTTTTTAGAAATTTTCATATTTGACATGTATATTTCCTTTCCTATTTGCCGGTATAAAGATCTACAATTTTTTTGATGCATGAGCTCTGACTTTTTACCTATAGTGAGTTAATTATTTTTATTATTCATGTAGAAAGATTCTAACAGCCATTATAAAAGTTTTGGACGTACAATATTTTCATACGTAATTTAAAAGGTTTGAACATCTAAGTAATATATTTTTGACCTTCAAGCTAAAAGATTTTGATGCATATTTAATTTTTTTTGTATTTGATATACAATGTTTCCATACATGACTTGAAAGTGAGACAATGTACAAGTATTAAATAGGTGAGCGCGTAGTATTATAACTAAGAGTGCAAAGTTTAAAAGGCTCTAGTACAAAGTTCAAGATTATTTGCAATTTAGAATTTCAAATTATAAAGTTTTGAGAATGGTAGTACAGAGTTTGTAGCATTCTAGTATAAAGGTTGATAACATGCTAGTATAAAAGTTTAAGATCAACTTCTTTCTCTACAGGAAGATGCAAATAGAGCCCCTGCGCGAATGCATGTCTTACTACATGTTGATACACCTATTAAATGAAAGGTGTGACACTCTTTTAGATACAAAACGAATATTCAATATGCATGTACGTTTTCCTATACATATATCTTTTTGTTCATTTGAATATGACACTTTTTTTAATAGTTTCATTTTTTTCTCATTCCAATTTTTTTTCAGGGTATAACCATCGGCCTCTACTAGTGAAGAAGCATCATTTTTCTAGATGGAAATTATTAACGATATTCAACGAAGAACATGAAGCAACAGCTTTAGTTTTCAACTTTTTATATTTTTTTCCCTCAGTGTCCCCCACTCTATATGCAAGTCACCTTGCAGTATAAAATATTTTGATCAGATGACGTTTCTTTGTAGGATCTGTTTATTTTCTACAAACACATCTTTGTCTTTGTAAAAATTGAAGTACTATAGGAGTAATTTTTTTTATAGAATCAACCATCCTTTTGCATG
This sequence comes from Urochloa ruziziensis, assembly GCA_015476505.1. Classification (NCBI taxonomy): domain Eukaryota; kingdom Viridiplantae; phylum Streptophyta; class Magnoliopsida; order Poales; family Poaceae; genus Urochloa; species Urochloa ruziziensis. The sequence goes on along the minus strand of CM027119.1, from coordinate 38,495,071 downwards.
CTTCTGCTTCCATATGAATGTGAAACAATCTCCCCCCGCCCGTTCACTCACCCACACACCCGTTGTCCCAAAAAGAGAAAATGATGCATCCTAGAAATAATAGAGAACCATACGCAAAGAAGCTTGACCGGGGAAGTGAAAAATCGATTTATAAAAAAAAGTTCCATGCAGAAACTTGACTGGGGAAGGGGGAAACAGCCGGCAGAAGCTTGATTGGGGAAGTAACTGCGGTTGTCAGCAGGCCGGTGCTAGTGAAGTGCGGGGTAGTAAAAAAATGTTCGCCACCACCACCCACCAGTGCACGCGCGCTGCTATACGATCCTGGTGCTCGTTCGCTGCGACGGCCTTGCGGCGCGCGATCGCCCAGTAACAGCCCCCGATGTGCAGAGTAGATCGACGAATAGACCTTATCCTTTCGGCTTGCCATTCCATTTGGGTCGTGTCCATACAAAATTTCGGTGACCAGCGGGGCCGTGCATCAAGTCATCCACTCTTGGAATTTAATTTACACAAGGAAGAATGATATGACCCGCATATGGAAATAGGCTCTATTTTTAGGGTGTATTGTCTCATAGTCCGCTGCTGAAAATGACTACGTTTAGAAGCGGATGACGCACCAGTTTTCATGCAGTCAATAAGGTCCTCCGTGAGGGAAGGCATCCTTCCCCTCTCCCGCGACTCTTGTCCCGAGACAAAGCAACAGCCACCCCGCCAGGATCTCCACTGTGATGTCCACAAGTTGACGAGGACTTTTTTACCAAATTTTGCCACGATGATATCACCACGTAGGCGAAAAGTGGCTTCGTGGATATCCGATGGCCGTGGACCACTACGGTGACTCTTTGATTTTTTTTTTAGATAGAGGAAGGTGACTCTTTAATAGATCGTGGATATAGAAGATAGCTTTTTTAACTCGTGTTTGCAGAAAATGACAATGGAATTTACTCTATTGTTTGTTATGAGACTGTGTTAGTGTGCATCATATATAATTGTGTGCAACCCAAGTATTAGTCTGCTGAAAATCTGGAGCCTGTCGCGTTTTATATTAATTCCATTTGAACGTGGGCGTGCAGGTGCAAGTGTGCAAAACGGCCAGTTCCATCCGCTCTCGAGGATGCGGATACGGGGTCGCAATAATGGTTGACACCTGCACCACTATTCGAGGTCCGCGCAAGGGTCGACACCTGCACAAGCAAGAAAAGGTACACATGTGCCACATGCATCATGCGTAGCTTAGGGACTGCAGGTACGAGTACGAGCGCTGATCATGGATCATGGTGGCAAACTCCGAGCAAGCATCAGCCCGTTAGCCTAGTATGCTCCATTCCAAATCGATGCTGGGACGGAAATTTCGCGAGTGCTTGATTGTGAGAATATATACAGTTGAGAGAACCAAAGCAATCAAGGTACACACACGCGAAACTGATCACTAGAGCGGTAGATCGAGCTAGAGCTGTTTAAAGTGTTGAAAATGAGGTCGGTGTTTTTTTTCTGACGAAAAATATATGAGGTGGATGATATATAATAGCAGGTGTAGGCACTAGTGAGCATTTATTTTTTCGTATTTATGACTATATGTCAGTGTGCTTTATGTTTATCTGGTGGGTAGAAAATGGGCAGAGCCGGTGATAATTTAGTCATCATCAGTGCTAGACGATAGAATAATTCAATTAATTACACACTCTGCACCATGTAATAAGATGGTTGGCAAAATTCTCTCCCTATTAATTACATCCTCATTAAACATATAGGTTTCTTTGTTTATCATGTGAATCTGTGTTCCAGTCTCGTGTAAAATAATGATGAGTTATTTTCTATAACAAATTTGTACTTACATGTTAGTTCCTACTTTAATTTAAATAGAAAAAAAAGAATGAGAAACAAAGCTATTGCTTGCATTATTTATTTATTAGGTTTTGCAATTTGGAAATATCATAACATGCTAATCTAATTCTATTTGAAATAAACAAAGCTATTGCTTGCATTATCAATACAGCATAATTGCAGCGATCTTAGTTTGAGGATGTATGAGTACATACCCGATGAATATGTGCAAACACAGCTCCTCATAACAGGACGGAACAAAGACTGGTCGGTCGAGACTTTGGTCACGAACAATGAGTTGGCAGGACATACAAAAGGAGTTACAAGTAACCTGACGTGATACATCCCCATACCAGTCTGAAAATAGTTATTGATCTCAACAAAACGATTGAAGCAAATCCAAAGCACCATGGCACCCAACTAGTTGTCAGGCTTGCTGATTACGATAGTGGCAGAGCCATAACGTACTGGAAAGAAAAGAGGGCCGGGTGGAGCTCTAGAACGGATCTCCCAAACCAATTCTCCTTTTACTTTCAAAAGCGGATAATAATGCTTGCTAAATAATTGAATACGTTGCCCAGATTTTCAATCATCAGGGCGACTAGTAGCAGTGATTTTTGCTATGGAATCAGACCGGTGAGGATTGAGACAAGATACAACTGCACTGGAACGAATAGTAAGTAGTCAAAAAAAAAAACAAATCAGCGCGATTCATAGAATAAAGCAGGATCCGCTGGGAAATCAAAATCTAAGCCGAAAAAATGAACCTACATGGATCAGACTGAAGTACAAGCAAACAGTATATAGATTTGGCAGCATATATAGCTGCACACTGTGAACGGGCTGGGACTGACAGCAGCGGACGGGGAAGAGGCTAGCCCGGACGGGAAAACTTAGAGATGCACGTGCCGGTGCTGCAGCGTAAGGATGGAAATGTGAAAGTGGAATCCGAATTATCCGATATCCGTATCCGTCAAAACGTAAATATGGATATCCGTATTCGTATTCGAATTAAAATGTGGTAGTAAAGTGGATACATCCGAATTCGTTTTCGTTGATTTTCTCTATCCGATTCCACATCCGTATTCGGCAATATCCGTATTCGATTATATGAAATTGTTAGCTATCTCTATAACTAATGACAAATAATATCCATTTAAATATTAATAATGATAGTTTATAATTTTAAAAGTTATCTCCATGACTAATAATTATGATATTAATTTTAATATTAAAAATATTACATCATAAATAAAATATGTATTTATTAATAGTTTATTTTATTTATTATATGATTAATCATTAAAATAATTATGGGTAAATGTGATATTATTAATGAGTGATCTTTGTCTAGACTTGTTATGTACTTATACTTTATTCTTTACTTGTATATAATGATTTTATTATATAAATTGCTAATAAAGAAAATAGGTAAATATTGTTTTCTAAATTGAGTAAATATCCGATGGAATATCCGCATTCGAGACATCCGTTTTGTATTCGTATTCGAGGACATTTGTATTCGTATTCGTATTCGAGTTAAAATGTGGTAAAAGGTGCTATCCGGATCCGATTTCATGCGTATTCGATCCGTTTCCATCCATACTGCAGCGTGTGATGTCCCTGTCCCCAGGCCGGACCCGGATGCAAGAGAGCTTGTTAGCTCATGGAAAAATATACTTTCTCCATTCCAAATTATAGGTCCTCTTAGCTTTTATAGGTTCATAATTCTTCTTATGTACATAAATAAACGAATCTAGAAAACCCAAAATGACCTATAATTTAAAACAGACGTAGTATTAAGCAGAGCAAAGTTTTTAAACTGTGAAATTAAACGGGGTAAGAAAATGTTACAGCACTAGACATCACATTGTATCATTTCACCGCAGAATAGGAGAGTAAACGCATGCGCACTGCTAGGTGCTACTGTGAAAGACGAGCAGAGATTTGGCAACACAACGGAAGGAACCGACAAATACAGTGGATAAGCGTACGCAAGCATTGCGTCAACAGCAGCAAATCGCCAGGGAGTCCTCGTTTTCTGATGATAAACATGAAACAACCTGGTAACAAACAGAGGAGGAGACCCGGACGTGGAGTAGTTTTCCCTAATGCCACTCATTCCCAAGCCCAGTGATGCGCTACATGCCATGTTAACCTCGATTGATGCTTGGTGGCGAGAATATATAGGCAAAATATTCAACTAGTACGAATTAATGAGGCAAAGGGGAGCGCAAAATGCGCGCGATGGCAATAAGGTAGTGTATGTTGGGAGTAAAATGCACCGCCGGCCCCTCAACTTGACAGGGGTGTCGTGTAGGTCCCTCAACTCCCAAAACGCACATTTAGGCCCTCAAAATTGCTAATAGGTTCACGGTAGGTCCAAATCACCTATATCCATATTAAAACCGCCAGCGTGTCAAGTTGACTAGGCGTTGACGTGGACCTAACATGTGGGGCCCGCATGTTAGGCCCACCATCTTCTATCTGCCTTCTCTCCCACCCTCACCTTTTTTTCCCTCTCTCTCCAACATCTCCGGTGGGTCAGTAGGGGGCGCAGCACATCTTTGCGCGGGGCCTTGTGGCGGCAGCGGCGCATCTCCAGCGGATCAGTAGGGGCGTGGGAATAATTCTCGCGAGCCCGTGTGGTGGGGGCAGCGCATGTCGTGCAGGCCGTGTGGCGGCGGCGGCGCACCTCTGGCTGGTACGTGTGGCGGCGGTGGTGTATCTCCGGCCGTTCGAGTGGTGGCGGCGGCAGCTCAGCCTAGGGACCACCTGTGCGAGGCCACGCTGGAGAGTTCTCGCTGCCCGTGTGGGGCCATGCCGCCCAAGGGTGCCTCTGCATGACAGTCGTCCCTCTTCACCTCCACCCTCCACCATCCATTCAATGCCCATCGTCAGTCGTGCCGTAGCGCATCTCGCCATCGACCTGGAGAGCAATTGCCGCTCATCGTCGGCATTCAACAAATGTCACGCTCCCTATCCACCACCACAAACCACCAATGCAGCACCTCGCGCCGGTCTCCGCGGCACGACCTGCCCCGTCGAAGATGCGCCTGCGCCACCCCACGGGCCCCTGCTGGAGATGTTGCGCCGCCAGCCCGATGGGATCTGCGCGGAGATGCTGCTGGAAGGAGGGGAAGAAACGTGGGCAGGAAGAGATGGTGAGGTAGATGGTGGACCTGACATGTGGGCCCCACATGTCATGTTCACATCAGTGCCCGATCACTTTGACACGCTGGCAGTTTAACGTGGGTATGGGTGATTTGGATCTCAAGTGAACCCATTAGCAAGTTTGAGGATCTGAATGTGCATTTTGGGAGTATGGGGACCTAGATGACACCCCTTATCAAGTTTTTTTTAGAAACTGGAAAATCCGACCTCCGCCACTTCAAAGAGCGCTTGCAGCCAAAGAGTATTACGCGCAGCACAAACACTGCACCCACCGGTTGTACTCAACCAGAAAGATTCAAAGTTTAAACTCAACTCAGGAACACCTAAGGTTTAAACTGAACTATAACCCCAAAACAAAACCCCAGATAACATAACCGAAGCCAGAAAACATCGTAGCGCTAGGCTTGCAGTCGACTTCTGTTCTTCCAACCAAACTTGTTGAAAATCTCCATCACGGTGACTTCCAATCTCCAGCAATTCTTCTTCAACAAGATCATTTCTTCCTCTTTAGAGAGTGCTGCCCAAGTCCTTGTCCAGTAGGTTCCCCTGAAGATTACCTGTAAAAAGGAGTTAGGATAATTTTCCTTGAACACCACCTCATTCCGGCTTAACCAAATTGCCCAACATAAACCAGCCACCCCAATAAGAATTTGTTTTCTAATCTTTGCTGACCAGCCATTAATCCAATCACCAAACAAGTCATCAAAACTAGCAGGTGGCTGAATGCCAAAAGAAATATGCACTGTATTCCATATGAATCTTGCCAAATGGCAATTGAAAAAGAGATGCTGTACATTCTCTTCCTGGCTACAGAAACAGCACTTGGTGTTCCCCTTCCACTTTCTTTTAGCTAAAATTGTCCTTAGTCAAGATAACCCCCTTATGCAAATACCAAAGAAAGATTTTAATCTTGCAAGGTATTTTAATCTTCCAGAAGATGCAATTATGTGGTACCCTCCCCTCTTTCATCACCTCTCTGTACATAGATTGTACCGAGAATTGCCCTCTTTTGTTACTTCCCCATAAAAAGACATCATCTTGGTCATTCAACTCGAAAGCAAATATACTCTCTACTAGTTGAAGCCACTTTTCCCTGTGTACCCCTGTTAAGGCCCTTCTAAAGGACACATTATAAGGAACAGTACTTAATACACTAGCCACCATTACATTCTTTTTCCTTACGATATTATACAGGGCTGGGTATGATTTCATCAAAGGATCACTCCCTACCCATATATCCTCCCAAAATCTTGCTTGCTTACCATTATTAACTTTGAAACGCCCTCTCATAATGAACTGATCTTTGATTTCCATCAAACCTGCCCAGAACTGAGAGTCACCTACACTTTTTGTTGCTTGTGTTAAAGATTTTCTCCCCAAGTATTTATTCCTTATTAACTTTTGCCACATACCATCTTCATTCAACAATTTAAACAACCACTTACTCAAAAGACATCTATTTTGGGCATCGAGGTCCAGAATGCCCAACCCCCCTAAGCTCTTTGGTTGACGAAGCACACTCCACTTGGCAAGTCTATATTTCTTTTTATGCTCATCACATTGCCAGAAAAATCTAGATCTATAATAATCAAGCCTTTTTAAAACACCTTTAGGTATTCTAAAAAAAGACATCATAAACAATGGTAAACTTGAAAGGACCGAATTTATTAAAACCAAACGCCCACCAACCGAAAGCAATTTCCCTTTCCAACTACTTAGCTTCTTCTGAAATCTCTCCTCTACTTGTCCCCAGTCCTTATTTCTAATCTTGTGAGTATTCATGGGAATGCCTAAATATTTAAAGGGTAGGGCACCCTCCTTGCAGCAAAAAATTTGCATGAAATCCTCTACCCTTTGCACTGCACTCCCAAAACTAAACAACTCGCTCTTATGAAAATTAATTTTCAAACCCGATAGTTTCTCAAAAGCATTTAATACTAACTTCAAGTTTTTGGCCTGGCTCAGATCATCCTCCATGAACAATATAGTATCATCAGCGTATTGGAGGATTGATAATCCTCCCTCTACTAGATGAGGTACTAGCCCACTAAATTGTTCATTCTCTTTAGCTCTCGATACTAGGACTGCAAGCATATCTCCCACTATATTAAATAGTAGTGGTGATAAAGGATCACCTTGTCTCAGTCCTTTCTTGGTTTGGAAAAAATGTCCTATGTCTTCATTTATTTTGACCCCCACATTTCCTCCACTAACAATATCCTCAATCCACTTGCACCACTTCGGAGAAAAACCTTTCATTCTAAGCGCTTGTTGCAAGAAAGGCCAACTGACTTTGTCATATGCCTTCTCGAAGTCAAGCTTAAGGATAATTCCACTCTGCTTTTTCCTTCTTAGCTCGTGTAACGTCTCATGCAACATAACTACCCCTTCCATGATGTATCTCCCCGGCAAGAAAGCTGTTTGTGTTGGTTTGATTATTCTATTGGCTACTGCCGTGAACCTATTAGCCAAGACCTTCATAAAATTTTGAAACTCACATTCAGCATGCATATCGGTCTATATTGTTGGATCATCTTTACCTCCTTTAGTTTTGGAATCAACGTTATAATCCCAAAATTTAGCCTAGAGATAGGTAACTGTCCATCCTGGAAGTCTTTGAACATGGCCATTAGGTCATTTTTTATGAGACTCCAGAACACTTGATAAAACTCTATTGGGAAACCATCAGGTCCCGGAGCTTTGTTATGCTTCATTTGAAAAATAGCTTCCCTCACTTCCCTTTCACTAAAATCTTCTGTTAAAATCTCATTCTCCAAGCAAGATACCTGAGGGATATCCTCAGTCAAACTCTCATTTAGAGAAAAGTTATCAGCTCTCCGTGGTCCAAAAAGTTGCTTATAATATTTTGTAATAAATTTCTTTAGATTCTCCTCTCCCTCAATTATTCCGTCCTCCTGTTCAAGTCGAAAAATTCTAGTTTTCCTTCTCTTGCCATTGGCTACCATCTGAAAGTATTTGGTGTTACTATCCCCTTCCAGCAACTCTGTAGTTTTAGCTCTTTGGAACCAATTTAATTCCTCCTCTCTAAGGAGTTGAGTCAGCCTGTCCTTTAGAACTTGCTTTAACTCGAGTTCATGTTGATCCAAAACACTTGTCTCCGCCTTTATATCTAACTCATTTGCTTTTCTCAATAAGTCTTGTTTTTCTTTTTTATACTTTCCTTTCATATTTTTTGCCCACCCTCTCAGGAATTGTCTTAGTCTTCTCATTTTATTCTGCCATACTTGCAATGAAGTGGATCCCCCCTTATCTTCATTCCACACCCCCGACACAACATCAAAGAAATCCTCCTTTAGGAGCCAACTTAATTCAAACTTAAACAAGGGCTGCTTCTTTGATTTAGTTCTTTCTCCTGTGTTCAACAAGAGAGGGGTATGGTCTGAAATTTCCCTGCATAAAGCATCTACCGTCGCTAAAGGGTATTTTTGCTCCCACTCTGTGCTGGCCAAAACTCTGTCTAACCTTTCATAGGTTGGCTTGTCCAGTGAATTAGCCCATGTGTACTTACGACCAGACATCTCAATCTCCCTCAAATCCAAGCCATCTATAATAGCATTGAATAAAAAAGGCCACTTATCATCGTATCTATCATTATTCTTTTCACTTGGGTTTCTGATTATGTTAAAATCTCCCCCGAGCAGAATAGGTAATTTTTCTTTACTACACGCGCGCACCAACTCTGTAAGGAAAATTCCTTATATTCTGGTTGTGCCGCCCCATATACTGCTACAAGCACCCATTTAAAGTCATCCTTTCTATTTCTCAGTTTAAATTTCACATAGAAGTCTCCTTCCTCTATGCTTCCTATATCAATCGCATCCAAATTAACCCCCAACAAAATGCCCCCCGATCTTCCATGCGGTTGTGTCCAGTGCCAAATAACATTTCTACACGCGCAAAAATTATTAAGCGTTGTTTGTGTAAAATCTTTCTTGCAAGTTTCCAGAAGAGCTATAAAATCTAAGTTTTGCTCTTTTACACTGTCTGAGATAAATCTAGTTTTAGCCAAGTCACTAAGACCTCTGCTATTCCAAAAAATTCCTTTCATTTGGAAACTACCTTGGTTATTTTAGCTATGGCAACTTTACAAGCCTTTCTCTTTCGCGACTTAGCACGAGACTTGTACTTTTTTGAGGCATTTTTGTAATCACCTCCTAAGTGGTAACTATCATCATCAAAAACCTCCTCCAATAGTTCTCCACACAGATTTTTAACCGCCAAACTCTCAATTTCCTCTAAACTCTCTTCCTCGCTCTCGCTCCACTCTACTTCTTCCCCTCTAATTTCTGAAACCAAATTATAATAACTCCCTGAAGGCGCTGCAAACCATCTCCCCTATTTCTTCTACACCCTTCTCTTCCCCTTCCCTAAAACAGATACCTAATTGTTTGATATTTAAAACAGCATCCAAATGGGAAGGAGAAAAAAGTGGATTATTTGACATGTTACCTTCCATAGTTTCCAAGTTCCGCTCTGCTGCCCTCCTCCCAGCTTTTCCCATGGTGTGCTCATCCACCGAGTTCACCAGGCGTGGGCTGAACCTTGTAGGTATCAGTGTAGCCTCTGGAATAGCCGCTTCGTCCCTCATCCCCTTCTGATTTCCCCCCTGCAGCCCCCCTCATCTCCATTTTCATCCATTGCCATATCACCATCCTCTTCCGCCATCACTTTATCTGCAACTTCCTCCATGGTTCGGCGTGCTGCCACATCAAGGATTTCCCTTGCCTGTTCCTCTAGAAAACTAGTGAATTCCTCCCTGGTCATGTTTTGTATCTTGTCTTTGAGCCCATCCATGTCCCATTCCTTCATCTTTTCCCCCTTTTCTTTTTCCGCCGAAGCTTCAACATTGCGCCTCAACCTTTTTGCCTCCTTGCCAGGACTTGCTTCCTGACCCAGCGCCCCCCTCAGCTCAGCCCCATCCTCCTCTTCCTCCACAAAACCTGTCCAGTTAAACTCGACCTCCTCACCGTTCTCATCTATCCCTTTCCTTTCGACTTTAAATTCGAGTTCGAAGTAATGATCCCCTATCACCACATCAAGGTTTGTCGGGATCAAGAGCGGGTTGAGAACTGCGACAAGCACTCTTACAAAATCATTCCTCCTTGTCATCTCCATATCTACTGTTTGGGTCGATCCAAGCATCGAACCTACTGCCCAAAGTTCCAGGAATTCTCTTAATTCCTCCCTGATGCCATACACTCGCACCCACACCTTTGGGAGCAAGTACCCTTCCTTCTTCTCATGCCACATCTCAAACGTCATCCTCATGCCCGTGTTATACCCTCCCCCTTCACATCTGCCCCTCCAAATGCTATTGCTCTCTGCAATTCAATCTTTGAAGGAAACTTAGTGATAAACGAAACCTCATCCTGCTCGGTCACTTCCCACTTCCATTTTCCACCAAACAGCCTATGGAGCTGTGCAGTAACTTGCTCCCTGTCCAGGTGCCCGCCTTCTATTTTGATCAAAGCCATCTTAGTCTCCTTTCTTGCTCTAGGTAGCGGAGGGTGTGGTATGTGAAAGAAACCTAGCCCATGCACAGCGTAGCCCAACCGCGTGTGCTACTGGTCTTGGTGCTTTGAGGATCGGGCACCTATGATTCATGTGCTCGTGTGGGTATTACAAATCACGCAGTACAACTCCGTTGTGCATTTGGCCGCTATGTGACCTTTCTTTGTGCACCTGGTACACTTCACGCCAGACTTGATTCTTCAGTTTCATCTCCTCCTTCCTCTTTTGCTTCCTCCATCCGAGCATCCTCTTCCTGTCCCAACTCCCCTCTATCGGCCTTTACACTGTCTTCCCTCTGATTACCTAGCCCCTTTCCTCCCTCCTTTCTGTCCTTTGCTTCTTCCTGCTGCTTTGATAATTCCTGCTTCCTGCCCAACTCCCACTCCTGACGAAAGTTCCCTCTTGGCACAAAACCACTAGGACCTCGCCTCCCGCCGAAACCAGCCCGCATCCGGCCCTGGTATCCTCCCACCCTCATACATCGGGTGAGCGGCGGCCGACTGAAACCTTCTTCCTCCTCTGGAAATTCTTCTCTCCCGAACCTCTCATCTCTTACTTCATCACGGCTGCTCCTCTCCCTACACCACCGTTTCCCCCTCGTCCCCAGGGTGCAACACGCCCCCCCTGGAAGCCGCGCGCCGACCTTCCACCAAAGCCGCCACCTGCCCTCATCATCTCGCCGCCCTCCTCGCCCTGCCTCTCCTCCTTCTTTCTTTGTCGATTGAATGTGGAATGCGAGAGGTTTTTTGCACCGCTAGGGCACCTGGACTGACCTTTGAGTTTCCCTCCCCTTCTGAAAAATACCCCAACGCAGTGTTACATCGAAAAAATCTTTGGGCCCCCACACGGACAAAGCCCACTTCTCCAGCCCACACAGTCGGCCCATCAAGTGACTCCTCATTTTCTCGAAATTCAGGATCTGACAGCAGCACCGCCGTCTTCCCCTTCTCCGGCGAGGGTGTGGCCGTCTCACCATGGAGATCGTATTCCTCCGCCGCCTCTCTGAGCTGTTTCTGGCTTCCTGTCCTTCTCCCGGATCGGTTGTCTTTAACCCAAATGTCTCCTAGTGACATTCTTGGGGAGATTCTCCTCCCAGGGAGAGGACCTTTCATGGCCGCACTACAGGTGACCTCGAATTGTCTATGGCGTCTGTGCCCCTTCGCTGGGCATCACAATCAGCAAACTCACAATGTCGGCCAGCTTTTTTCTCGGCCATTTGTTTGACATCGTTAACCACTTTCCCGGACTCCCTAGGCTGTCCACTCACCACCGAATCGAACTGCATGCTGAAGGATGCTCTTCCTCCTCATCTGAGCTTAGTCTCATCTGCAAGAGGGCCAGAATCGCGACGCACATCCCGCCTTCCTCACCCAACTTAGGGGGTCAGATTGGGATAAACTGACTGTCTTTTCGTTACCTTTCTCCTGCCATTCACGTTCCTCTCTCGCTGTTGTCTGAATCTGCGAAAGAAGCGTCCCATACCTTGGGTTCGGGCGTGGCTTGGTGTCTTCCATGCTACCCTTCGCCCGTGGCGCCTATCGTATCTCCTCCGTCGGGCGCCGCGATCTGCTCCACCATCGGCCTCAAGGTATCGCCCTCTCTCAATGTGTCGCGGACCTCCAGCTCGTACCGCCGCGGGGAGGGCCTCCCGCGCGCGCCGCCGCCGGGGAGCCGCCGGCACCGTCCCGCGCGCGCGTTGTGGAGGTCCGCCGGTTTCTTGTGCCGCAGGGCAAAAGGAGGTCATCTAAGCATCTGAAGAGTGAAGCTGAAATAAGGTCCGCTGGCCACCCCTTATCAAGTGAGGGGCCGCGGTGCATTTTCATACCTTCTATCAGGTTGAATATGTTCATTCGATGCCTCTTATTCCGGAGCGACACTCCCATATATGCATAGATCGGTTGAGTGCTTTGAAGGTTAACAATATGTGAAAGAACTAAGGAGAGGCAAGAGGAGGAGCAGACAAGAGATTGCAAGAGCTGCAGTGGAGGAAGTAGGTTGAAGATTGCACGCTGCCTGGCTGATGCCAATTAACTTAATGGGCAAATCGTCGCGCACTGGACAAAGCCAGTGTGCACCCTACCAGGCCACCACACCACTTCGGCCACCGCCAGAATGATAATTCGCTTTGCAAATGTTTCAGACACTGAGGAGTTCAATTAAAGCGCAAATCAATAAGCAATTTCAGCACCTGAATTTTTTTCACATTGGGCCGTTGCAATATCTATCTTACAAAAAAAGGGTGCTGAACTGTGGGGCTATTTTCATAACCGATTGAAAGAAAAGCTAAGGCCTAAGGCTCACATTGGGCCATGCAATGTCAGTAATTTTTTTCTATAAATATAGTCAAACTTAAAACAATTTGACTATCTCGAGAACGAAAATTGCATTCCCTTTTGGAACAGAAGGAAGTATCTTAAATCAAGGCTCCCTCACTCCAGCTTGTAATAATGCCCCTAAATAACTGTAAATGGTGAAGTTCGTAAATATTTTTCATTGCTACTATGGAGAACTATATATGGGGATTTGCAGGTTTGGCCTTAGAACCATTTGCCTAGAGTCTGTAATAATGAGCGGCTTGCCACACTTACGCTATTCTTGGCAAACTGGATACAGTACATTGGAGTGTGACGTACTTGAGCTGTATTTGAAAAAATCACCATCACAATTGCACGCTAAGTTCACCAATTTGTCCGCGCAGAAGATCCCTGTGAAATTCGTAGAACCGTGATCTTATATGTGCAGATCTAAAGTCATATGTCCAAATGAGCTAACCTTCACTGAGGATGGTGTGCAAATAGAGAACCGACGATGTTCATAACTGATCGAGGAGTACATTGCACCAAATATTTCTCTGTTGCCGCTCATTCCAAGGTACCAAACGCAGGCAGTCGAGACTTGCAAGAGCTGGAGAGTGTTTGAAGTGGGCCGCATGGCAACACATTAAAGTTACTATTTCATCTATCCCGAGACCAAAATGAGAGGTTGGCTTGTCAGCTGAACCCGAATTTCTCTCCACTAGTGTATATATATCCAATCAGAAAAAACAGAGCAAAGATGTTTTCCCTTGCGGCCTGGCACGTATTTATTTATAGAAGCTTTTAGACTACGGGCAAGTACAACAGTTTAGACAGCAGCTATCTTTTTGTTACAAACAGACAGCTAAACAGACAGCTCGTACAAGGGTCGTCTATTGACTGTCTGCAAGGACATTAATTCAATCTTTGACACATAAATCATGATGATTCCAATACACAATTTGATCTTTGTAGCCATTTTGATACTTACATTAGAGACCATAAGATATATTCACAAAGTTCACATGAGTTTCTTATAGAATATTTATACTACAAACCTTGCAATCTTGCATGTCTAAAGGATCTTTATGCAATTTCTCTATCTATTAAGGGACGTATGCTAACAATGGCCAGGATCCCAATCCGAACTAGTACTTCGCTCCGTTGACTCTTCTAGTACCTCATCTTCTCTCCCTAAAGACTGCGTGCAAGCGCGCGCATCGGATCCGCGCCGCCGTCGACGACTGGCAGCCGAGTCTACAACGCGCACACGAAGTCGTCGCTTTCGTGTTGGAGCACGGCTTGTGCCGTCGATGAACGAGACGACGGTAGCTCTCTCTCTTCAGTTAATGACCGCCACATCGGATTATTTTGCATAGATCGATGCAAGTCGACGGCCCTCGTCTGGCCCGTTGTACGTGCCCTAAGTATGATACATTTAGGAGAGTTTCAACCCTCCATGTAGGATTAAACCATCAATATATTGAGTACTATATATTAATTGTAAGTCTTTGACATTACGAGCTCAATTGAGCGCCGGAAGACTAAAATCATGGTACGAAGAACAATATTCTCCTCCTGCTGCTGTGTCTGTGTGCCATCGCGCCGCGCGGCGGCGCGGCTGGCGCTCCCGCTAATTATCCGCCCGTCTCGCCAATGCGCGGCAAATTTTCCGTGCGCCACCGCCCTCCCATCGCCTCGATTTAGCTGCGTACGCCCGCCGCCACCGCTCGTCCCAGCTCCGTCTTGCATGGTTGCATCTGGCTTGGAATCTCGGGAAACGATTGGCGGCAGGGGATAGGGTTTGGCACACGCGGAAAGTGATTTTTGGTGCATCTTCACTGATTTCGCGAGTGCCGCCGCAAATCAATCTAGTGGAGCCGGAGTCATCTGGCAGCAAAGGCGTGACGCTGTTGGTTGGCCTGGTAGCACGAGCCCGTGCCGTCGTGGGTGAGAGACGACGGCCAGGTCTCTCTCGGTCATTAAATACAGTACACATAAGATGTAGTATTTGCTACGTGGAGTTATAAAGACAGCATGCTGTCTGTGGGTTGTACTTGTACCTGCCCTAAAGCACAGCAGACTAGTAATTTTCATCAAGAAAATTTGTTCCATTCTATACGTGCACACTTCACTCTTCAAGGAGTATTCATATCCGAGATGTAAGAACAATGATGTAGGAATGTTGAAATGTAAGATAATCCTGTGGCATGGCGCCCAATGATGACGAGCCTCTTGCTGACTGAGAAAAAATATATAGGAGCAGGAGGCGTCAGGACTCAGGAAAGACCAACAATGCTCAAGGGATGCAACTGCTATCAACACAAGTCATTTGTGCTGACCGGCGCCACATCCGCCAGCACAAGGTAAAAATGCTGCAAGTACAAATGTTTGTGGCCTAGTGAAATATGATTGGTAGAGATTAAGATGATGAAATAAGGACCCACATCAAGAAATTATGGGTTGAAAAGTGTTAGCTTCTAAAGTAGATTCGTGTTGATGTGACATCATAGAAATTATTTATAAAAACTATGGTTTACGAACTTACGATTGTTCTATGGACGCATATTTATTGGTTTGCACAACTGCATGTAACAGCACAGCAGACGAGTCATTTTTTGTCTATAGAAAAAAAACCTTGTTCCGTTTATATACATGCACGCTTCGCTCTTCGACTTACACGAGTATTCATATCCGAGATGCAGGAACAAGAATGTAGGATTGTTGAAATGTAAGATAATCCTGTGGCATGGCGCCCGATGACGAGCCTCTTGCTGACCGAGAAAATAATAGGAGCTGGAGGCGTCAGGAAGACCAACGATGTTCAAGGGATGCAACTGCTGTCAACACAAGTCCGTTACAACCTTTACGTCACCTGGCTCTCTCGTGTCGAAGTGGTTCGTCTTGAACAGTTTTTGCTAGGTTGTGATGCAGTGTCTGGCAGCTTGCTTGGTGGTGGCCATTATATGTCTCGCAAGTTGTAACAAGCTGGATGTTTTGAACCCCAGTACTTGATGCTGTTTCCTCATCTAACGAGAGTCGGTTCAAGTTCGATCACATGCTTTTGTTTTCAAGGGTTATCTCGCTAAGTATTGATTTAATTAGCTCTAAATTATGTCACTTTCAATAGCTAAACATACCTGTTGTGGATCTGAGTGACAAATAACACTTTCGCTCGATGTTAACATAATTTTGCACCACTGATCTCACTTTTGTATAGCGGTGACTTTTTCGTGTGTGACTTTTGGTGTGCTTTTGTTTTCACATTCTTTTGTTTTCAAGGGCATTATCATCTACGAAAGTGCGACGAAGACCTTGCGCCCACTTTCGGTGTTCAAGAATGGGATTCCGGCGTTGGCAATCAATGAATGAGTCACTTTCGCTAAGGGACCGACGAAAGTGTTCAAGGGGAACGGAAGCGAAGCCGCCCAGGATACGAAAGTGACCAGAAGAAAGCATGAGCCACAAGATTCATTAGTATAGGAATATGTTGGGAAATTACATCATTTTCACAAAACGAAAATACACGAACAGGAGGAGCATATGACAAGAGGAAGAATCAAGTGGTACGTTACCACTGCTGGAAAATCGACCAATAGTACCGGTTACAAGACGGGACTAAGTACCAGACCCTGTCGCCGGTACTAATTGGCCGACACTAACGTGCCGCACGTTAATGCCGGTCACATGTAGCCAGCACTAACGTGCGACTGAACCACCAGCTCCCCGCCCCATCCCCCGACCCCTCTTTTTCCATTTCTTTCTTTTTTCTATTTTTTCTTTTCTCATTTTCTCAATCAACAAACGCACAAGAGTCACAGTCTTACAATCACATAATCACGTGAATACATCTCACAATCACATCACAAAAATCATAATAATACACCTCACCACTACTGGAGAATACCACATTAGCACCGGTTGGGGAACCCCTAAAAAAGTTACGCGTTGTTGGGATTCGAACTCAGGACCTATTAGCTCGCGCGTACCCTCTTACCATCTCACCTGTGGGGATTCGAACTCAGGACCTATTAGCTCGCGCGTACCCTCCTTACCATCTCACCTACGCAGCACATGTAACTATGTAAGAGATGCTATCCTTTAAAAGTAACACATGGAGGACCCTTTAGCACCAGTTATTTAACACCAACCGGTGCTAAAGGGTCCCTAGGGGCTCGTGAGTTTTGGACCATATATGGCCGAGACATATGAGATGGGCGGATAGCTCTTTCTCTGGTACTGTCACGATCATATAATCTCACTCACAGTAACAATCTCACAAGAATTAATTACAAAACACAAGAATCAAGAATCTAGACAAGATTGGGCAAGAAATTTACAAAGAATCTTGGGAAGATTGGGTAAGAAATTTACGCAGCGTCCTTGTCCGGCGCCACCACACGCCGTCGCGGCCTGGCCCTGCTCGACGCGCGCAGTCGTGCCTCCGACACGGCCTTGCTTTGCCGCTATCCCCTGTGTCGCGCGTGACACGACCTGGGCCCGCTCACCCGCGTGCAGGTGCGCCCCAGACACGGCCTAGCCCCGTCGCCACCCGCACCATGCTCCCTCCACCTACACCAGATCGAGGAAGATAAAACAGATCGGTTTCGCACGCGCATGCCCGTTTCAACTTGTATCGCAAGATTAAGAAGCCCTCAATTTCACAAGCACATGTCCGCACTTAAATAATATGCATTTTAAATTTTCAAAGCAATCGGGTCAAATGAAAACCGTTTCGGTAAATGAATATTCTAGCCGACATATAATGAACCGTTTAGGATGAACAATCATTCTAACCGGTTTATGTTTGCACCGCTTCATTTACATATCCGCGTCGGCTCATGAGTTGCACCGCTTCGTATGATGGCCTTATTCTAAGTGGCATAGGTCACGCCGGTTATAATGACTTAAACTAAGCGAAAATGGCCCGCTTTGTATAGGCTGATGAGGTTAACTGTGGGGACCCCTTATCAGAAGTCCCTTGATCACCTGTATCAGTCCTGGATCAGTACGCTGATACGGATTTCATCAAGATTAGTATCAAGAGCAGTGAATAACGAATATACTAAATAGTTATTTACCGATTTAACTAGCGGAGAGGGCGGGCACTCGTTCATCCACCGGAGTGGGCTGCAGCACCATATCGCCCTGGAGTCCTAAACCTGTACGACAATGAAAGCAAGAGTGAGTATTCTGGATGGAATACTGAGCAAATCCCACAAATTCAATAATTAATATAAATTAAAAGAATATAAATGTCGGGCCTAGAGGGGCATTTCCTCCCTGCCAGTCCCGATACTACTTCCAGAACCCAGTCATCGGCACTCCTGCCGTCCGGGTTCCCCATGCAATAAAGGAAATCTAATCAGTGGGGGCTTTGACCATATCAGCTCTGTGCCGAGAGCTGCGGCTATCCAGATAGATTCTTCACGCATCCGGTCATTCCCTACCTTCGTCAAGGCAGGTACTGCCCTACGAGACTCGTGCCCCTGGCGTCTATCTCTAGACAGCCAATCACTAGCTCTGTCCACGGGTGCTGCTGGGGCCTAAGCAGGGATCGCATATCTGTCCACAAAAGGACCTTCCCGGGGTATAGGTGCACCACAAATATAAAGGGCATGCATCGCATCGCCCTTGGGCCCTACCAGCCCTGTCACATGCGACCCGTGTCGACCAGTCCCAGCCCTCTGTCTGGGGCTGTCTCCAGCATACCCGTTGCCCGCCATGGCCCCTTGGGACAGTTTACTAGTGGTAGCTAGTGGGGTGTGAGCCAATGCCTCACATAAATAGGTATTCCCGAAGGCCATACCTTTTTGGCATGCATGGTTGTACGGGGCATTGGAAAGACTCTCCCATGAATCGATTCTTAGCTGTATCAGAGTGGCTCTTAGAATAGAATCCCCTCCTTGGGATCATCCTTCCACTCCCAATCTTAAAGCATCCTGTATCTACAGCGGAGCCGGGCATCCACTCACATGATGCCCCCTCATAGCTTATGCTGCAAGAACGGTAAAGTTTAGTGATTTGGGTGATATTATTTGTGAGACTTGCCTTCATTGTCGGTCCTTAGACGTCCTTACGCGGGCGTATACCGTATGTTGACCGGGCTGGGCTTCATGCCTTCTGGAGCTTCAGCGTCTCGTCAGGGCCCGGTCATACTATCAATAAAACACAGGAAAATAACAATCAGTATAACAATACACCAATCAATTCGTAAAGGGAAAAGAGGAATGGAAAGAAATGCGGGGACTGAAGGATTTACCTAAGGGTTAATGACTAGAGATTGGACTAATAACCCATTAATAATTAATAGATTAAAGGATGGGGATTTTGAAGAAAATTAAATAATTCCCTAGAGGATGGCTGGAACGGTGATTATTGGTATTTCTGGAATTATATGGATTGCTAAGGATAATTCCCGAATATGGGTTTCTAGAAAGTCCTCATTCAACTTTGGGCAGCAAGACGGCTAGGATTCCATTGAAATCTAGGGGTTTACGGACGGTTGGTACGGCGACGGGGTTTTAGACGGGGTTAGGGTTTATACGGGCGGCCTAACGGTGGGGTTTTGGGTGATATGATGGCAGGGCTGGCTTAGGATATAAATATTAAGGAAATAAGCATATGAAAATACTTAGAATAATTCTTAATATTTATGGGAATTTTCTGGGGATTTATGGGGCTAAGACATGGAAAGGGGAATTTCTAGGGTACGGATGGTGGCCTCCTATTGGTTAGAAACTACCCTAATTGGATTTAGGTTCTAATGGCATGCTAAAAAGGATTGAATGGCACTAATAGGCTTAGAAATGTTCCTAGTATTTTTCGGTATTTTTGGGAAATTTTTGGAAGTGAGGAAGGGCTCTAAATACACTTGTGTGTACACTTACCGGGTGTGTACTAGCAATTAGCTAGGGCTAACGCGGCGGTGGTTTGGTCGGCTGACGTGGGTCGGTGGGACCCACGGCGCTCAATGTTCTGTGCGCCAGCGCCGTGGGCGCGGTGGACCGCGTGCCTCTGGGCCAACGGTCCAGTGGATCGTGTCCACCCAGCCAGCGCGGCCACTGCGCTGTGGACCGGCCGTGGGCCAGGGCGCACACGGGGACTTCGGTCCACATGGACTGTGCGCACCAAGCGTAGGGTCTAGGGAGCGGACGACGGGGCGTGACGGCGTTGGCAGCTGGGCCCGCCTGTCAGGTTTAGGACAGAGAGAGGGGGAGGACGGCGGGGCGACGACGGGTGACGGCGGCAGGCTGTTTCATCGGGGTAGGGCGGTGCCGCCGGACGCGCCATGTGCGCCGCCGCGGGGACTCGTCGGCGTGGCCCTTGCCGGCGCTAGAGCTCGCCGGCGGCCTTGCGGCTGGTACCAGGCGGACGGGGGGACATGACGGGCTCACTGGTGGTAAGTGGGAGGACAGGGGGAAGTAGAGCGGCAGAGTCGTGGTAGGGGGAAAGGGAGCTCGGTTTGAGCTCGGTGATGCCCAGGAGAGGGGCCTGGGGGTGCGTTTATAGGCCGAGGGAGAGCGGGGTGCAGCCACGTCACGCGGGGAAGATAAGAGTGGCCGGCGGAGTGGGACGCACAGCGGCCGTGGAGGTGTTGGACGCCGGCGGCACGGAGCTTGGTCGGGGTGCGGTTTGGGGTGGTCGGCACCGTCTCTGTGTCGCGGTGGGGGTGGAGGTGCGGACACGCAACGCGTACGCACTCCGAGACGGCATCCCGGCCGTGGGCTCCGATCGGGCGGCGCCGTCGATTGGCGGAGCAATTAATGGGGAGGAAAGTCCGGGGTGGGGGGGGGAGGTCACGCGGGGCAGCGCTTTGCGCGTGGCGCGCCTGCGCTTGGATGAGAGTGCATCCGACGGCGGGGAGAGCTCTGCGAGCGGGGCGCTAGCGCGCGTCGAAGTAGCGCCAGCGGCGGCGCGCGACGGGGGAGGAAGAAGGGGAGAAAGGAGGCGGCTGCGTGGGCCGTGTGGCGTAGTGAGGGCGGCGTGGGCCGCGGCCGGCTGGGCCGAGCGGGGGAGGTGGGAGGCGCACTGGGCCGCGGGGCTGGCAGCCGGCGGGAGGGAAGGAGGAGGGAAAGGGGCGAGGGCGGGAGTTGGGGGGGAAAGGTGAGCCTTGCGGCTGGGCCGAAAAGGAATGGCTGGGCCGAAATTGTGTGGCCGGCCCGTTCATCTTTTAAATGATGAAAGGGTTTTCAAAAGGAATTTGAATTCAATTTGAACCAAACCTTTCCTAGTTTTATTCTAGGGTTTCAGAGACTTAGTTTAGTACTCAAGTTGTGAAACATCCCTTTTATTTTCCCATAGTTATTTATAGTTTATTACCCATATTTTATTTCTTTTAAATCTATAATTACTCTAATAAATATAGTATTTATCTAAATAAATCCTAAATTAATTCTATTTAATTTGAGGGTGTTACATTAACGGTTTCTGCAGCAGTGAGTTCATGTTGGAGGAGGCAATGGAGGCTACAGATCGACTTCCGGAGTGGATAGTAGTCCATGCAAAAAGAGAGAGTGATGGTGCGGCACATGAGCTCGTGCAGCTGGCAAAGTGTACAAGGCATTCAGCGTGTTGGCTTGCAACTTTGCCAGTTTGTATCGAGCACATAATTGCTCGCGAATGTAACGAACTTTCCGAGTAATCAATAAAGCTTTCTCTTTCCCTGGAAAAAAAGCTCCTGTGTGGCTAGCTAATTCTGATCCTCTTCTATAGATGGATGCATTTTGTTCTATTCAACTGCTGCATTCGTAGTACTAAATGCTTGTAATATTACAACGATTATTTAATACAGTACTATTTAAGAAAACATTATTTATACTAGAGGGCAACCCGCGCGTTGCCGCGGGGGAGCGCAGCAGCAGCAAGGCACAACAAAATTTATACTTTCATTGAACTTTTCATTGAACGTACATATGCATCTCAATTCTCATGTGCTAGAAGAGAAACTGTGGCAAAGGATGAATTCAGGAATTGGAGCATGGTACTGATTACTGAAGCAGAAGAGCGCAACTCCCAGAAACTTAACACGTCCGATGGTGGACCCTGGGGTAATCAAAGGGAAATCAGGGCCTAATAATAATCATGGTACTAAAATCAGAACAGATGAAGTTATATTAGTTAAAATTGTGATATGATATGCTCCAACCTCATTCAGGAATTTTCCAAAAAAAAAAAAAACTTAATCAGGGATTGAGTGAAGTGTAGCTTTGGCAGGAGGGACATTGATTCTTGTAGGGTAAGACATAATGAGAAGTATTAAATGAGCAACATATTGAACAGTGCCATGAGGTTAAATAAAGCATAAGAACGTACTAAGGAAAATATAAAACTGTTCTCAAAGGCTCATAGCTACGCAGCCCATGAGAATCATAACGTTGGTAAGCACAAAGCAGCAGAAATATTATAGATCTATTACCTTCCCAATTCTTCAGCACCTTAGTCTTTGCTGCAAAGGATCCTCGAGCGGTTGGCATGACATGGCAAGCACTCAAATTTTTTAAAGCATTCTGCAATCCTTTTGTGAAAGAAATGGTTTATAAGGCCGAGCACACTGTTTTTAAGCAGATATAGTAGAGTCAGTGATAAGTCTGCTTGAAAGTAATGAAACAGACCTTGTGTGCCTGTCAGCTTATGGTAGGCAAAATTTCGTTGGGAAGAAAAAAGTAGGGTGCAAACTATGACTAACAATGGCAGAGATGGGAATTTAGAAGTAAATATACGGGGTTTTTAGGCTAATTATTCGTAATGGCGTAGGTGGGTTAATTTTACTCTACAGTTAGAGTATGTATCCTAGAATCAAAGTGGCTTCGGTGAAGGCTACTTTGGGTTTTCTGTTTTTTTTTTATAGTATCCACTAGAATTCTAGGTGGCTTAACGTGGATGCTTGAAAATCCAATTAGTATAGTAAGATTAGCTAGGAGGGACTTCTTTCTGAATTCTGGTTGAATGAGAGCCTGCGTGCGTCACTAATTCGATCAAGAACGACGTTGTAACCCCCAGTCTAGTTAATAAAGCTCTCCTTTATCCGAAAAAATAGAGGATTTATAGAGATCACCGAACACTGCATGGACCATGATCAGAAGTGACAAGTGCATGAGTTGCTATAATAAATATTTGAAGCACCGGAACAATATGGAACTGGGAGCTTTGTCTTACTCTTCTGAGACGTCACCACCCACTCGACCGCAGCTTTACATGCATGATCTGTAGTTGGCATGGGATGCATCGAGGATCTAACTGAAACTCTAATTAACTATAGAGCTGTATGTATAATATTGAGCGGGTCTATGGTTTACCAGCGAGGTAGCACGCCCCAGGAATCTCATGATGAGCAGCATGGACAGTTAACGAGTGCATCTACTACCAGAAAGACCCTCATTCGTGCCGGTACAGAGCCATGAGCATCTCGGACGAGCAGATGTTGTTGATCCAGCAGCTTCTTTTAGTTTTGCTAGTTTTCTTTTACTGAAGCACAATGCACATTATTCTGATTTTAACATAAATTATGTGGTCACCAGGATAGCAGCCACACACAGTGGTACATCAGTTTCAGTAGCTTCATTTCTTACTCTCCCCTACACATTTGGATGAAAATTCCATTCGCACATTATCAAGCATCGATGCTCAACTCATAGAGTTGGTTGTTAGATGCCGTTGGTTTCAGGTTACCCTATTGGAACCTGTCAGTTCCAAGTGTAAACAAAAAATAGATTTTCTAGAGCACATATTAGTTCATTGAAATTAGAAAAAAATAGCTTATGTTGGCCGAGATAGTTTCATATTATTAAACAAAGATGTAAACACACACATACAAATATCTGTTACTGGTGTAGATCCATCTAATGTATCATGTTTCGAAGCACATGGTTGATATACACCTTGACACGGAATAAGATCGAGTGATACGATGCGTAGATACCACCACGGGAGAGCCTGTATTTGCCGAGTGTCTCAACACTCGGCGAAGACCATAATACACTCGGTGACCATTGACTCGGCAAAGAAGACATTTGCCGAGTGTCCTTTTTCGGCTTTGACACTCGGCGCACGATTTTTCAGAAAATTAAAAAAAAGAGAAAACCCTCGACCGCCGCTCAGGCAGCGACGCCGCCGCGCCCGAGGTCCGCGCGGCCTCTGGGCTGGCCGTAAATGCAGGACCCTGTCTGCCGCCGCTGCGCCGAGGTCCGCGCGGCCGCTTGCGCCCCACGCCGGTCATCCGCACAGGGGGGCGTGCTGCCGCTCACAGTCGCATGCACCCGTTCACGCAGGGGCCGCGCCGCCCCGCGGCGTCCGCGCGGCCGCTGGAGCCGTCGCTCGAGGCCCCCGCCGGTGCCCCACCACCGCTTTGTGCCCTCAGTTTGCCACCGCCGTACCCCGTCGCCCGAGCTCGCCACTGCACCCGCCGGAGAGACAGAGGGAGAGAGAGGAGTGGGATGGAGAGCCTTATCCTGTCGGGTGGGTAAGGGGAGAGAGAAATAAAGGCCGAGAGGGAGAGGGGATCCGAAAGAAGAAGAATAGAACAATGGGAAAGAACGTTTTGAGGCCTCGGATCGATGACATGGCACCTTTACCGAGTGTAAAATGGAACACTCAGCAAACTTCACATCTTTGCCGAGTGCCCACTTAAAAAAACACTCAGCAAAGACATAGTTACATAATTATCAAAATTTGACATGCCTAACAATTTTGAATGAAAAAGTTGTAAACTAGAAACTTTTTCATCTCATCGAGACCCACAATTTTTATATATAAAACCTATTTACATCCAAGGCTATTTGAAATTTTAAAAATTTGAAATGGGATAGCTTATAATGCTTTTTTGAAGTACCGAACAATCTCAAATAAAAACGTTGTCAACTGAAAGTTTTATATTTCATCGAGCTGTAAAACTTTGGTAGAAAGTTTTTTTTTCTTTGAGATCATATAAAGAGTTTGTATTCAAAAAATACATTGACTAATTCTCTCACATAGAATAACACATATACTGTTGACGTCATTTTTTGACACGTGTCAAGATTGACGTCAAAAACGAGAAAAGGAAGTGATTTGAATCGGAATCGGATATCAAGTTCCGCATCAAATCGGATAAGATGGAATCGGAAAAGGAGTCTGGGCTGTATCCGATTCGAAGATAGAAGACGATGGCATCGGAAGCTTATGGGCTTAGAAGTGGGCCACAGATGGGCCTTTTAATAGTCCAGTCCTAGTTTATCAGTTTAGGGAGTTTATTTCTTTTGCGTCAAGATTAGTCATGTCATGATCGATTAGGAGTTTGTAATTCCAAGGAGTAAATATAGACCCTGAGGGTCTTGAGAAAGGGATACACATCAATACAAACAAAATCTTTCATACTTGCTTTTACTACTCGCAATTTACATACAAGTTGGCGACTTCGTGACCTTTTTTGTTTTCACGAGTTCTTCTGGGCAAGTCGAGACGATCTTGATCTCCATGGCCTGCTCGAGAGTTCCGCTTCTACTGACTAATTTCTAAGCTTTAGCATCGGGCGTATCGCTGTTGCTTCGTTTAGATTTATTCGACAGTTATCGATATGTGCTAGATCTACAAGTTTTTCTTGTTGCTTTAGCTTATATCACCATCTATCCAGCTTAGAATAAGTTATAATAGGCTGTTACCAAAGTTTAAACAGAAAATTCATCCTGACAGTTGTTTTATTAAGCTTTGTTAGATCACATTATAGTTACCTTTTACTGCTTAGTATTCAATCGTCTTTCAGCTATTGATTATCGGAATCGGCTTTCTAGCTGTTTCTTTGCTTATCGGAATCGGTCATCTATTGTTCAATCTAATTGACGAAAGAATCGGCTTTCTAGTTATTTATTAACATCCGATTTTGTCCTTCTCAATCAACAGGTTAGATTGACTAGCACGCCCCGGTTTTCAAGGCCACACCTTTGCTCGTGTGTTAGCGCATGTCTTTGCCCGATTTTTGCATCAACATATACTTATTATGAGATATTTTAATTTTGTAAACATAGTTATGATAAAATGTGTGAAATCTTCTCAACTTTTTGTCATGGCCTTTACATACAATAGCATCACATCATGCCAAATCTCATGATTTTTAGACTTCATTTGTTTTTTCAGAAATTAAAAAACTCTCATCTTTGCCTACTGTCAAAAAATACGTACACTCGGCAAAGCGCTTCTTTGCCGAGTGTATTTTTTTACCGAGTGTTTTTTATTTACACTCGGCAAAGCACTTCTTTACCGAGTGTCCGAAACATACACTCGGCAAAGATTCGATGACACTCGGCAACTTCAGGTTTTTCCGTAGCGATAAGCCGATAACAAGGCAGCACCGCTTTGCAATCTACAGCAAGCTAGCCATTCATATAATATTAACACGGCGTGACAATCAGAGAGGAGCCGTGGCCAAGGTGGAGAGCAAACATATGTGGAGTGTCTGTATTGCTAGATTTTGTTTGGCATGTCGAAAAGGTTAGTATACATCTTTACACCTGATTTATTTTGATGATTTATACACTTTTAGAGAAGAGTGCAATTCTTTGGATACATATGTTTAGTAGGGTGCTAAGGTGGACAATGTGAGGAATACAGCGTCATATTTGTCACCGTTGGAAATTGCGAGAGAGAAAAATTATGGGGCACTCGCTGGGCCATTTGTTGGTCTAACAGCTTGGAAATCCTTGAGAAAGCTTTTAATTCCTGACTCCTCCTAGTCCTACTGAACAAATCCTGTATGTGCCAGGTGAATTTGATCTGTGTTGGAGGAGGCCTGAAAAAAGACAAAATTTGTAGGGTGGGCATTGCAAGCACAAAGGGAAATCATTGCCATGCCTCTCCTTGGCTTATATGGACAAGTGAGTTTGGATTTCTCAGGTTCGAGTAACATTAAATATGGTCATGTGCTTGTCCAGAGATTCAGGATATTTAGACCCTACTGCAATGTAGTCCTCAATCAGTTACCTTCTCTTCTACATGTCAGCTAACAGAGATCAGATCAACTCAGGTGCATACGAGCAGTTGATGTTTAGGTTCAATATCTAGAAAAAATTACGCGAAACAGACATACTTTGAATGAAGCAGGCGGAAATCATTGGAACCAACTCACACAAGAACAACAAATACTTGAACCTTGATGTATCGGATGAAAGATTTAAAGAAAGCTTTCACATGGAGTTACATGCTTTTTCTTATATACACTCTAATTAGCACATTCGGACAGCACCTGTCTGCAGATTTCATTTCCAATGAGATACAATTAGTCTGGGCCTGTCCTAATAAGACACTGGTTGGTTACTTCAAGAGAAAAGATCTTACTGCTTGTTTAGTAATTCTAGAACATGATTGTTGCCAAATCAAATAATCAATGCTTGTTTAGTAATTATGATACTAGCACTCATCGTCGGGTCACAATCACGGCTGGAAAACCTCTTATCAGTGCCGGTCACAGGGGGCTTAGTGCCGGTCCGTGTGGCCGGCACTAAATGGGCGGCACTAACGTGTCGGCACGTTAGTGCCGGTCAAACACAGATTAGTGCCGGCTGGTAACTCCAGCCGGCACTAACGTGCTTTTACGTCAACCAAAAAAAAATATTACACGCACCCGGGAGGCCCGGGAGTCACAAGTCACGCAATTTTTTCACGCATAAATACGCGTACGCGGCCGCGAGGATTCGAACCCACGACCTCTAGCCTCGCGCGTTGCTTCCTTACCATCTCACCTATGCATCACATGTGATTGAGTGAGAGATGGTGTCCTTTTAAAGAACCTGCTCGGGGCACGTTAGTGCTGGTCGATAACACCAGCCGGCACTAACGTGCGTCATTTAGTGTCGGCTGATGTTATTGACCGGCACTAAATGGGCGCGTCACGTTAGTGCCGGTCAATAACACCAGCCGGCACTAAATGACGCACGTTAGTGCCGGCTGGTGTTATTGACCGGCACTAACATAGCTTCGCGGTCACTGTTCCTCAGCGCGCCGGCTCCAGGCTGACCGGCACTAAGTGCCACGCACCAATGTGAGTTTTTCTGGTAGTGAATCTTACTCATCACTCAAATCCTAGTATCACACCTTGGGTCTACACAAGCTAGGTGTTGCTACCAAGGTTTGCTTCTGCCAACTTTGAATGTACCAGTCCCAACCATTGGATGCTGGCCTCTTCATGGTCCCGTGAATTGAATGGTGAAGTGCCCATGACTTGTGAGAGCCTGCCTGCGTCACCATGGTCACCAGAGTGGCGAGGTGTGGTCCGGCAGCAGATATGATAATTATGATACTAGTTATTCATAATGTCAGAACAAAGAATTCCAACCAGTTGTGTTTTTTTCATGTCCCATTGAGCGATTGCGAAACAACAGCTAGCCTAATCCCCATTTCCCAATGCCTCATACAGTACTCCTAAACCGGCGATCCTCTCCAAACTAGAAGTGATGCAGCGAGCAGGCAGCCTACGGGTTATGCACCACAATCACGTGCAACCGGTGTGTGGGTTCTCGTTATATGTGCCTTTCACATAGGGCTGCGTGCCGATGGATATAATTGTACACAACGACCCTGTTGGGTATCCCATTACTTCCATAGACTCCATGTCATCTACTTGTACAATAGTACTCAAAGGAGATACAACTATTATACTGAATCCTCGCTAAAAATGCTATTATATTATCCTCCTCAATGGCTCCTCCCTGTCTGAAATGCTATTATATCTCCAGTAATTTTTTTGGTACCGAAGCCCCTTTTCTCCAGAGTAAAGTGCTTTAACTTTTGTAAATAAATATGTAAGCACACAGTATATGTTTTGTGGTTGTGCAATCAACGTGGCGGTATCCTAGTTTTATTATTGTAGAGCTATATCCCATGTATAAAGTTCAAAGTCCATGGTCGATACGTCTACACGAGTAATCATATTGACGATGACCATGCGTCCGCAACATGACAGCACCGCATTGCCATATGCTTTCGGCCGGTGATTCTAAGCCAATACTAAGAACAGCATGGCGATGACAGATGAGCTGGCAATACTGCCACAATCCAGCATTGACAAAGGACAGGTAGCCTATGTCTCATAGTCATTAGCACTACTACAAAAAAACATTAACGGAAACGGTTTTTTTACATTAACGGAGGCGGTTTTGGCAACCGTCTCTAAGCTGGGGTCTCTGTTAATCATCGATTAACAGAAACGGTTTGGAAACCGCCTATTAACAGAGACGGTTTTTGTAACAAAACCGTCTCTGTTAATGCCTATTAACAGAGACGGTTTTGTTAAAAAACCGCCTCTGTTAATGATTTTACATATTAAAAAAAATGATTTTGAATCCTAATTTTGTCGGGCCACACATATTACAGATTACATCCATTCATGCTCTGTGCATGCATGTCTACTAAGCAGTGCACAGTAGAGTTCAACAGAATACACTTTTTGGAAGAGATCAACAGAATACTTTTTTTGAGCATAGATCAACAGAATACTTGCATGCAAGAAAAACTGAATTTGTGCTACAATGGTCAGTGCAAGTAATCTACCGAGGAGCTAACCTGCACGAACTGAAGAAACAAGAGCAAGCTGCTGGAGACGGAATTAGAAACAAGTAAATTTGCCGAGCTCCACCTATAGCACATCAGACAAGTATAGGAGAAAAACTAGAAGGAACCTGAAATCAGTCGCTGGGTTCACGCCCTGCCACCCCATATATCTTTCCACTATGCTGAAACTAAGCTAGTGAGCTCTGTATCAGGAAAGGAGGCATTCCAAAGAGCCCTAAGTGATTTCTAATGCCAAAGTTTACAAGGTAACAAAATGTACAAGTCAACATCTGTTTCAAGTCAATGAGATATAAACAAACGAGAGCAAAACAGAAAGCAAGATATAGTTGCAAACTGAAGCCTACTATTGTGATGAATGAAAATAGTTGGAAACTGAAGCATATTATAGTGCTGAATGTAACTAGTTGCAAGTTGAAGCATATTATTGTGCTGAATTGCAAGCATGAACTGAAATCATTTGAACAGAAAAGCATATTATGTATTATTGGAAGCATATTATAGTGCTGAATTGAAAGCACATTATAGTAGTGAATCAAAATTTGATTATGTATTATTGGAAGGAAATTAAATAATAAGACAACAATTAACAGAAAAGGGAGGATCACCTTACTTTTGAACTACGAGGAGAGAGACAGTTCCACCCTGCGCCGCTGGCCGCTGCAGGTCTGCGCCCCAGCCGGCCACCACAGCTCCTCCAGTGCTGCTCCCGTGTCGGATCCCGCGCCGCCGCTGCATCCTGTGCTCCCGCCGGTGGACGGTGGGGGAGAGAGAAGAGAGGGATGCCAGATCCCGCGCGCCCGCCACCGGATCCTGCGCCCGCCGCCAGATCCCGCTGCGACGGCCGCCGCAGCTGCTCCTCGTGCCGCCGGAGCCCACCCGCCGCCGGAGCTGCTCCTCACCCCGCGCCCGCTGCTCTGCACCTTGCCCCGCCGCCGTTCCTCACTGCCGTCGTGAGTGAGGGGCGAGCGAAGGGGGAAGGAGAAGAGCAGTGAGATCTGCAAGAGACAGGGTGGATGAACGGACGGCCGCCGGGAAGAGAGGAAGGCAGAGGGGAGAGAGGCCGGCCTACCAGGCAGAGAGGAAGGTGGAGGGAGAGAGAGGCCTGTCGGCAACGACGGGGAGTGAGAGCGAGAGGAGGCGAAGGGAGAGATAGAGAGGCCTTGACAGGAGGCGGAGGGAGAGAGAGAGGCGTTGACGGGAAGCGGACAGGAGGAGTCGAGGACATAGGGGGCGGACGGGAGCTTTATATTTACTAACGGAGGCGTTATTGCATTAACGGAGGCGGTTCCGTTACAAAAACCGCCTCCGTTAATTGATTAACGGAGACGGTGATTTTGCTCCGCCTCCGTTAATCGATCGTCACCGCCTCCGAAAATGGTGGGCATTAATAGAGACGCAAGCATTTTGCAAGTGTCTCGGAAAATGTTTTGGCAATGTCTCCTAAAATGTTTTTTGTAGTAGTGTAGAACCGGACCGGACCGGCAGTTCAGACATGTAAAAGACTAGACCGCACGAGACACTCTGTTTGGTTCACTTAAAAGAGTCGCCGCAATCAAACTGATAAAACCCGGTTGAACCGGCCAGGTTTTCACCAAACCAGCAAACTGGGTTGTTCCTTTTCTTTTCCCCTGGATTTTGCTCAGATCTCACGTTGTTGGTCCAACTAATTAACGGCCGGCCCAAGCAACTGTAGTTACTCGCGCACGCGCATCCTCTTCGCGAGCAGGGAAGCAGTCTCGGTAGCGCATGTAGCAGGCGGTGGCCGACGGCTTCTCCACCGGCTGCGGGCCACTGCACCTCGCTCATGCACTGTTCCTGTAGCCATACTCGAGCAGTCGTACAAGTACTTCATCAGCAGAGGCTTCTCATCCATGAGACCTTACTCCCTTCTTGTTAAATTCCCATTGTTTGAGACATTGCAAAGCAACTTGCCCAAATGCATCTTCGTCAACCAGGGATTGAATGTAGCACCGAGATCCTGAATGCATCTCAATCCAAAATCAGGCGATACCACAAATTGCAATGGGTCGGATGTTGCACTCTTGTGTACACGGTGGTGTGGAGCAGCTTTTGCAAGGACTCATGCATGGCAGGTCATATAATAACAGCATGGAACATGAGAAAATGGGATATTTAAAGTAAGGGCAATGGTTGTACCACAGTGGTCACGTGCAAGTATTTGCTGCCTGGATCAGCTGGTCAGGGTTCGGCAATGTGTCCTTTGTATACAGCTGGAAAACATCACATTCGTCCGTGCACATTATATCGGTCGTATAGAGCCGGTGCTAAGCCACATATTTAGCCATGTGTCACGTGGCTAGGCACACGGCAAACAGGCCGCTTTGCTGTGTGCCGGCCTGTTTGCCGTGTGCCTGCCTCGGGCCACCGTGTGCCACGGCTTTGCCATGTGTCACATGGGCAGGCACACGGCAAACAGGGGATTTCCCGTAATGTACCACGCTCATAACAATGGTACCCACGGTGGCACTTTACTACCGGTCGGAGACACCGGTGGGTCTAAGCAGCGCCATTTATTAGTGACAGACCGTACTAAATGGTGGCATTGAGTACCGGCCGATGCAGGGTTAAGAAAAGGAAGCAATATCAATTATACACATGCAAAACTCATTGCATGAAGATTTAGTCGAAATGTTGATACTCCTTTTTAGTGATTAATATATATTTTTTTGTTTTGCCAACTTCAGTATGTTACTTTCCTTCTTTATGTACAGCATGACATATGACTACTTAGTGATAGGTCATCTATCTATCTATCTGTTGGATATATGCCCTAGAGCCAATTGGATTGGATCCACTAATGGGCCTACAAAGTGGAAGCCCATTAGCGTGGCCCATTAGCACTAGAGGGACTACACCAAGTATTAGTCCCACATTGCTAGTGGACGAAGGGGTGGGAGGTTTTCCTCCCTATATATACGAGGGAGGGGCAAAGGGGAGATGAGCAAGCCAGTTGTGCCGCCCCTCCTATAGCCGCTACTACAGTACCCGCGGTACTGTTCACGCGGTGAACAGTAACCGCCCTCCCACGCTGTCGTTCTCCTGCCGCGCGCCTCGGTGCTGGCACACCGACGCTCGGCGTTCCAATCTCCGTACGTGTGGATACCTCGGAGGTGCTACATCTGGAGCACTAGGACGAACCGCAAGTCGCAGGACCAGACAGACGTTCGCAACTTCACGGCACTGCTACCTCGACGCGCTTCTCTACACCGAGACGGTTCCGCTGCATCTGCGCGTCTAGTGGTAGCGATCTGAGATCTATAACTGCAGTTGTTCCTGGTTTCGGGGTACACGGTTTTGTATTGTGCTAGTGTAGCCTCCCCGGATCCCTTCAGTGGTATCAGAGCCGTAGCTGCTTCGTTATAGATTCGATCGTGGGCATATGAAGATATGCGTGGTTGTAGATGAGTCTCTGATCGGTTCGTGATCTTTGCCGTGATGGTTGTGTAACGAATTGCTCCTACCGGTCGGTTTTTCCGCCATCGGAGCTAAGTGATACTCGTAAACCCATGCATGGTGAGATATAGATCAATTGGATTGGTCGAATCGAACTTAGGTCAATGGCCAGGCGCATGGGATGCGTGACGGTGAAGATTGGATCTGAAACCGGGCCGGAGAAAGATGCGAAAACAAGATGTTCGGTAAAACAGTCATAACTTTCGCATACGATCTCGGATGGAGACGATTTTTATATGAAAATTCATCTACATAAAAAGTTACGTCCGTGTTAGACTGCAACAGGCAGTTTCGCCGAAATCAGATTTGCGAAATTCGGCCGGGAAGATAGAGTTTTCTGCGTTTTAAGTTTAGACGTCGGAATCGCCTATGTTTTTGCAGAAATTCATGTGATCGGTATGGCCCTTATGTGTATGTGATGCATGTATGTAATTGAATCATGACCTGCGTGTCGTGAGTGCGGCAATACGGCTAGAGCCATATGTATTGTCAAGTTATTGTAATGGTCTGCGTGCCAACCTGTGATGATCTAAGCGCGATTATGTAATTTATTTACTTGCATGCGTTAGATGTTAGTTCTTGGAGGACTCATCACTGTAGGATGGCATGTATGGATCATGGAGATGGAGATCAACATGATGGATCATGAAGATGGAGATCAACATGATGGACAACACAATGGAGATGGAGATCTACCTGTGATAATGGGCCATACCGTGTCATTATTGTGTGAATGCCGTCCTATAACGTTCTGCTTTTATTTACATGCGACGAATGACGTTTTTTTTAGCATGCGACGATAAAAGTAGAACGATCCCTCAGTAATATTTAAGTTTACGTGCCCTCCCAAACCTTGCACCATCATGTCTTGTACGATCAGTGGTGGGTCTATAAAATTAGGGTGCTGCTGATTTTCCTCGACTAGATGGGTTCGTATCGGATACTTACTCGCACGGGGTTTGGTTACCTTGAACAAAGTCATCTTAACGGTTAAGGGCTTTGGGGCACAAGAGTTGGTCGCCGAGACATAGAGATGTCACCCAACAACAGGAGTCATATGAGATATGATTAGCAAAGAGTTGCTTACCGGTCTACCATGTCTTCTAGCGGTGATGCTAAAGCTCACTAGTCGACTTGTTAGTTGTGGATCCTGAATCACTAGTAATCAATCGAGGGATATTGATTTTAGTGGGAGTAAATTCAGTTAAATGGTTAATTTAATTTACTCCGTCATGGATACGTTGTCTTAGTATTTTGTTGTAGATCAATGGCTGTCAACGCACCGTTTACTTTACGTTCGATCCTTGAGAAAGAAAAGTTGAATGGAACAAACTATGCGGATTGGATCCGCAACGTGAGAATTGTTCTCAGGGCAGAGAAAAAGGAGGATGTTCTAGACACCCCTTTACCAGACGAGCCTGCTGAAAATGCAACTGCTGCTGTGAGAAACGCCCACCAGAGAGTGTTGGACGTTGATAATCAGATAAGCTGTCTTCTACTTGCTAGTATGGAACCTGAGCTGCAGATGCAGTTTGAGGGATATACTACACACAATATGATTGTGACTCTCCAGGAAATGTTCCAAACTCAAGCTAGGACCGAAAGGTTCAATGTGTCCAAAGCTTTTGTGGAGACAAAGTTGGCAGAAGGTGCAGCAGTTGGGCCACACGTGATCAAGATGGTTGGTCACACTCAGAGATTGGAGAAGCTAGGCTTCCCAATAGGTCCAGAGTTGGCCACTGATTTTATTCTAGCGTCACTTCCGCCAAGCTATGGTAGCTTCATCTTGAACTACCATATGC
The DNA here is from genome assembly GCA_015476505.1 of Urochloa ruziziensis. Taxonomy (NCBI): domain Eukaryota; kingdom Viridiplantae; phylum Streptophyta; class Magnoliopsida; order Poales; family Poaceae; genus Urochloa; species Urochloa ruziziensis. The sequence continues at coordinate 38,460,432 of CM027119.1, read as the reverse complement.
ATGGGGCAGAGAAGGGCTTGAATGAGCTGTGTGGCATGCTTAAAACAGCAGAGGCTGACATTAAGAAGAGCAATGGTGGCGGCCATGTGATGGCGATCCAGAACAAGCCTAACTTTAAGAAGAAGGGCAATTGGAAGAAGAAGGGCAAGGCCAAAGATGTGATCAACAAGCCAAGCTCGGATCCCAAACCTGGACCAGCGCCTGATAAGCCATGCTTTCACTGTAATGAACTGGGTCACTGGAAGAGAAACTGCAAGCAGTACCTAGCTTCGCTAAAGAACAAGGGAAGTAAGAGTACTTCCGGTTCAGGTACGCTTCAGGTTTATGTTACCGATATCTTCCTCGCTGATTCTTATGTTAATTCCTGGGTATTTGATACCGGATCGGTTGCTCATATTTGCAATTCGATGCAGGGAATAATAAGAAGTAGAAGCGTCGAAAGAGGAGAAGTTGATTTTCGCTGTGGGCAACAATGCAAGAGTTGCAGCGCTGACCGTCGGGACGATGCAACTTCACCTCCCATCAGGATTTATAATGGAACTAAATAATTGTTATTATGTTCCTAGTTTAAGTCGAAACATTGTGTCTCCTTCATGTTTGATGAAGGATGGTTATTCATTTGCGAGTGAAAACAATGGTTGTGTGATCTCTAAGAATGGCATGTTTGTGGCTTTTGCATCCATTGTGAATGGTTTGTTTATTTTAAATCTTGATGGTGCGCCTATCTGTAATGTAAGTGCTAAAAGGCCTCGGCCTAATGATTTAAGTCCGACCTATATGTGGCATTGTCGTTTGGGTCATATAAGTGAAAAGCGCATGAAAAGGCTCCATTCAGATGGACTTTTAACTTCGTTTGATTTTGAATCATACGAGACATGCGAAGCTTGTTTGCTAGGCAAGATGACCAAGACGCCATTCACAGGTTTTCCTGAGAGGGCGCATGACTTATTGGAACTCATACATACGGATGTGTGTGGACCGATGAGCACGACAGCTAGAGGTGGATTCCAATACTTCATTACCTTCACTGATGATTTTAGTAGATATGGCTATGTCTACTTAATGAAACATAAGTCAGAAACCTCTGAAAAGTTCAAAGAATTTCAAAATGAAGTGGAAAATCAACGTGGTAAGAAAATTAAGGCCTTACGATCCGATCGTGGAGGTGAGTATTTGAGCCACGAGTTTAGCAGTCATCTAAAGAGTTGCGGAATTGTTCCACAACTTACGCCGCCTGGAACGCCTCAGAGAAACGGCGTGTCCGAGCGACGTAATCGAACCTTGTTGGACATGGTACGATCAATGATGAGCCAGTCAGACCTACTGTTATCGTTTTGGGGATATGCTCTAGAAACAGCAGCTTTCACACTTAATAGGGTACCGTCTAAATCCGTGGATAAGACACCATATGAGATATGGACTGGCAAGACTCCCAATTTGTCTTTTCTGAAAATTTGGGGTTGTGAAGTGTATGTCAAGAGACTTCAGTCAGACAAGCTTACACCCAAGTCGGATAAGTGCATATTCGTGGGATATCCAAAGGAAACTATTGGATATTATTTCTACAACCGATCAGAGTGCAAAGTGTTTGTCGCTCGAAACGGTGTTTTCTTGGAGAAAGAGTTTCTCAAAAGCGAGAAAAGTAGACAAAAGGTGTTTCTTGAAGAAATTCAAGATGAGCCCATGAGGCAAGACTCTACGAGTGATGCTAATGTAGCAGAACCCGTGGAGGCACCTGTGGTGAGAAATGAACCACCACAACCACGAAGGTCCGAAAGGCCACGTCGTGCAACTGATAGAATGAATCTCCTAATTACAGGAGAGCGCGACATATTGTTGATGGAAAACGATGAGCCTAGGACATATGCGGAAGCAATGATGGACCCAGATTCCGAGAAATGGCAGAGTGCCATGAGATCCGAGATAGATTCCATGGGACACAATCAAGTTTGGAACTTGGTTGATCTGCCTGAGGGTGTTAGACCCATCGAGTGCAAATGGATCTTTAAGAAAAAGAGAGATATGGACGGAAATGTTCACGTCTATAAAGCACGGCTTGTTGCAAAAGGTTTTCGACAAGTTCAAGGAGTTGACTACGACGAGACAATTTCTCCAGTAGCGATGCTTAAATCTATTCGGATCATCCTAGCAATAACTGCGTATTTCGATTATGAGATATGGCAGATGGATGTCAAAACAGCTTTCCTAAATGGAAACCTTGATGAGAACGTGTATATGATATAGCCTGAAGGTTTTGTCGATCCGACCAATGCTGGAAAAATATGCAAGCTTCAGAAATCCATTTATGGATTAAAGCAAGCATCTCGGAGTTGGAATATTCGTTTTGATGAGGTAGTCAAAGGGTTTGGTTTTCATCAAAATGTACAAGACCCTTGTGTGTTTACAAGAAAGAAAGTGGGAGCGCTGTTGTATTTCTAATTTTATATGTTGATGACATATTATTGATTGGGAATGACATTCCTATGCTGGAATCCGTAAAGACTTCACCGAAAAATAGTTTTTTTATGAAAGACTTAGGAGAAGCAGCATATGTTCTGGGCATAAAAATCTATAGAGATAGGTCAAGGAGGCTTATAGGATTAAGCCAAGATACTTATATTGACAAGGTGCTGAAACGGTTCAGCATGGAGCAATCCAAGAAGGGGTTCTTACCTATGTCACATGGTGTACACCTCAGCAAGAATCAGCGTCCTCAGACAGCTGATGAGCGAGAGCGCATGAATAAGATTCCGTATGCTTCGGCAATCGGGTCTATCATGTATGCCATGATAAGTACTCGTCTAGATGTCTCATTTGCTCTAAGTATGACGAGCAGACACCAGTCTGATCCGGGTGAGAGTCACTGGACAGCGGTGAAAAGTATTCTTAAGTACTTCAGAAGGACTAAAGATATGTTCCTAGTCTATGGAGGTGAGGAGGAGCTCGTTGTAAACGGTTACACCGACGCTAGCTTCCAAACTGATCCGGATGATTCACAGTCTCAATCAGGATTCGTATTTACTTTAAATGGTGGCGCTGTGAGTTGGAAGAGTTCCAAGCAGGAGACCGTGGCCGATTCTACAACAGAAGCCGAGTACATCGCAGCTGCTGAAGCTGCAAAGGAAGGTGCTTGGATGAGAAAATTTCTCATTGAGCTTGGTGTGTTTCCGAATGCGTCTAGCCCATTGAATCTCTTTTGCGACAACAATGGGGCTATTGCGCAGGCTAAGGAGCCAAGGAATCACTCAAAGAACAGACATGTACTGCGGAAGTTTCACCTCATTCGAGAGATCATTAGACGAGGTGATATCAAGATATGCAAAATACATACGGATCTAAATGTTGCTGATCCTTTGACAAAGGCTCTTTCACAGCCAAAGCATGAGGCGCATATGAGAGCTATGGGTATTAGATATCTTCTAGATTAGCTCTAATGCAAGTGGGAGTCATATTTCATAGTATCCATGATAAAGCACTAGGTGTTCATTGAATATCCATGAAAGGCAACTCGTATTGATCGACAATTATGTGAATTGTTTGTGAAACTCTTTACTTGTATGGTTATTCTAAAGTTATCCCTGGTCAGAATTCATGCTAGAACACACATGAACATTAGACTAGCACATGTATTAGTTGATGACTATGTTTCACAAGTCATGAACATGGAGATGTAAAACTAATAATGTGGGCACATGTATGACATGGGCTGGATTGACCCAACGTGAGATGTTGTAATATTGTTCTCTGTTTCACAACGTGTATGCTTTGTCCTAAGACCTGAGATTGCCGCATGTACTCAAGATGTGAATTGACTTACTTAGGGGCTATCAAACGCTACGCCGTAATTGGGTAGTTATAAAGGTAGTTTTTCGGGTTTGTCAGGAAGCATGCTGTGAGACATGGTCAATCAAGATGGAATTTGCCCCTCTCTATGTGAGAGAGATATCTCTGGGCCCCTCGAGTGATCGGATCAAGAAATGCATGGCCGTGCTAGGTTAAGTGTTAACCTCTTGAAGGATCCGACTCACAGGTTCGAGAAAGAGAGGTCAGCTTGGAGAAGCTAGACCAAATATCGCGAGGCAAAGGGAATAGCATGTATATGAGTTGTGGTGGTTCGTCTGATATGATCTTTACGTGCACTTAGGAGTTGACACGTCTTGCTAGAGACCGCTATCAACTATTGGTCGAGTAGGAGTACTCGAACCATGTCTATGTGTGCGTGAACCCATAGGGTCACACACTTAAGGGGTTTGGAACATTTAAATACTTGACTAAGAGATTGTCTCTAGTGCAAGTGGGAGACTGTTGGATGTATGCCCTAGAGCCAATTGGATTGGATCCACTAATGGGCCTACAAAGTGGAAGCCCATTAGCGTGGCCCATTAGCACTAGAGGGACTACACCAAGTATTAGTCCCACATTGCTAATGGACGAAGGGGTGGGAGGTTTTCCTCCCTATATATACGAGGGAGGGGCAAAAGGGAGATGAGCAAGCCAGTTGTGCCGCCCCTCCTATAGCCGCTGCTACAGTACCCGCGGTACTGTTCACGCGTGAACAGTTCACGCGGTGAACAGTAACCGCCCTCCCACGCTGCCGTTCTCCTGCCGCGCGCCTCGGTGCTGGCACACCGACGCTCGGCGTTCCAATCTCCGTACGTGTGGATACCTCGGAGGTGCTACATCTGGAGCACTAGGACGAACCGCAAGTCGCAGGACCAGACGGACGTTCGCAACTTCACGGCACTGCTACCTCGACGCGCTTCTCTACACCGAGACGGTTCCGCTGCATCTGCGCATCTAGTGGTAACGATCTGAGATCTATAACTGCAGTTGTTCCTGGTTTCGGGGTACACGGTTTTGTATTGTGCTAGCGTAGCCTCCCCGGATCCCTTCACTATCAATCTATCTATACCTATACTAATTACAGACTATAAAATTCCTCGTTAATTAGAGAAAAAGAAAAAAACTTACCGTTAATTCATAGTAGGACTAAATAATAACCGGACAGATCAAAGGATAGGTACGGTACACTTAAATTTCTCAATTTCACATTCTGACAGCATACTTTACACATTAATTTGGCTCCTAAATCCTAAGCTTCAGCAACCTTCGATCCCTTTTGCTGCTCTACACCTGGCACAAGTTGTTGCTCTGAAGTTCATCATATCAAAGTCACAATGGAAATTCATCATCTCAGCTGGATACGTATGTGGATCATATATACCATAGACCAGTCACGAAAAAGATGTTGATAAAGGTTTGCCCTCATCATGCCGCTGCATATACGTATGTGGTTCCCTCTTAAAAGTAGACGCCTATTGATAAAGGTTTGTGCTCATCATGCCGCTGCATTTAACTCCAAAACTGGAGCCAGTGTGTTCCCCTAAACAGTATCTGCATACAAATTTTCATAGAAGATTTCTCAAAAACAAAATCATTACTACTAAGCCAGATAGCCCAGCAAAATGTTGATACACCGACTAAAATTAAATTCTTTAGCTTAGCATCTACCCGTTGAGCCACGTACAGAACATATGCCTAATATATACTACGCGGTGGATGCAAGCCTAAGGAAATATGAACCACCTTCCATAGAAATTTGGCGAAATGGCAATCACGAAAAAGATGTTGTATTGATTCGTTTGCCTTACAAAAACAACATTTCAAACTGCCATACCAATTCCTTTTGGCTAGGTTATTCTTCGTAAGGACCACACCCTTTTATAAGTACAACATGAATATTTTAACTTTGAGCGGCATCTTTAATTTCCATATTGGTTTATAAAGAGTAACACTACCATTATTCATGAGAATCTTGTACATAGACTGTACTGAGAAAACACCTGATTGCGTAGCTCGCCATTTAAAACAATCATTTGTGTTGTTTAACTGAACATGCATTATTTCAGCAACCAAGTTATGCCATAGGTTGATGTTTGCACCAGTGATAGTCCTTCTAAAGGACATGATAAGAGGGATCGTACTAAACACAGAAGCTACTATGGCATATTTTCGTCGAGCAATATTATATAAGGTTGGATATCGAGACTTTAGAGGCTGGTTGCCTATCCACAAGTCCTCCCAGGAGCAGCTTGGTTCCTTTTCGCTCTACAAAGGGATCGGAGGATGCAGCAGCTTGGTTCCTTTTGGCTCTACAAAGGTTTCACATAGCTCAAGCAACCAACCGGCTGGCCAGGTTGCTGATTCAGCATCGTAGTCATTACTCCAAAGAAGAAAGAACAAGTATACTCACCGATGTGCTGTTCCTTTTGGCTCTACAAAGGGTGGATGCAGCAGCTTGGTTCCGAATACCTCATACTACTACTTGTGTAATTCATGTAATGCACAGCTGGAAAATAACAGGCCATGTGACGAATACGCAGTGGAGGAGTTGAACTGGCTGTGTGGACAAGAGGTGATATCACTTGCAGCTCTCAATCGCTGCAAATAAATCATGGCTTCACCTGCACCAACAATTTTATTAGACACGTGAGCATTTAGAGGGATGGTCAATACAATGCTCCCTATTTTCCTAGTCACCTGCGTGTACGTATATGTTGTTTAAGCCATCCTGCTGTCAGATTAAACTATTGCTTTTTTACGTGAAGAGGTACAAAACCAATTAATGCATAATTGCATACATACAGTTGTACCTAACCATGTACAATGCACAACTATTGTAAATTGATTTCGGTTACAAAGTTGTAGATCTCAGGTTGAGCATCATAAATCTGATGTTCAACTTATTGTCATCTAAGGTCGTTAATTAGTTCTTAGAACCTATCGGCTCCATAAACTTGCCTGATGATGTCCTTAGGATCAAGTATTCATGTTGTTGGATTTAATTGGGCTTAGACCATTTCCAAACAATTAAATCAATAATATTTCAGGCCCACAATCAATGCTAAGAGTTACCAAATGGTGGTTAAGGTAGTTAATCCCATATGGTTAATTGAGAAGGAATGTAACCAACTTAAATGGTGGACTATTTGTGCACACCTTGTGAAGTTGAAATGGGAGCACCGGGTTGCCACACGCGCGCGCGCTCGCTCGCTCGGCTCGGCCGGCCGGACGAGACGAGACGTGCCGCGCCGCGCCGCGCCGCGCCGCTGCGAGACAATTATTAGTGCTAATGGCTGAGCATTAGTGAGTCAGTTACTAGTGCTAATGGCTGGGCAGTTACTAGTGTTAATGTGCAATTGTGCTTCCGTTACTAGTGCTAATGGCTGAGCGTCAGTTACTAGAGCTGTTAACATTCCTACCTCTCCCTCTCCTATTTTAACTGCGTCCGCTGCTCTCTGAACTATCCCCATTCCACTTCGTGCGCGCACACGCTGCTGGAAGAGCAGAGCCTCCGAAACCTGCCGCGCTTGAGTTCCTGCTCGGGATAGCGAGGCAATCAGGTTTTTGGGTAGCGCAACAAGTGCACGACTGCTCAACGATTGTCCACCTGCTGCTGTGATCGACTACTTCCCGGCGACCGTCCCTGTGTTCCCCAAGTGAACAGCGCGACTACATCCCGACGGCCGTCTGCACTGCACCAACGACTTCACTGCATCAACCTGTTCGACTACTTCGATTGAGGGTAGCCCACGATCAACATGGTTGATCTAGCTGCTAACGGCGCATCCGGTTCCTCCGGAAACGGACCCGCCCCTGGGTACATTCTGAAACTTACTCTGTTCTGTATGTTGTTCATGTTCTATACTGTCTTAATCATGAACACAAGAACATGCTATGTTATCACTCTTTCACTCGTTTTAATCATGAATTACCTGCTGAAGTTTGGAATTAAAATATATCGAAAATTGCCTAGATTCCTAACACATGTTTTCTTAGACGCCCCATCTTTGGAGGTTTTTTCCTTCCTTTTTTGCCCCTCCAATTTGTTAGTCAGTTCCGGCGGGGGGCAAGCGCTTGCCTTCGGAGGTGCTCCTTGGCGGCGTTAGCCATCTTCCAAAGGTCTGCCTCTTTAGCTGCTGTAGCTTTATCCGTAGCAGCAAGGATCTTGGGAGTTTCCTTCCAAAGCCCAACCTTCTTCCGAAAAAATTCAAACACACTGTTGGTCCTCTTCAAGCCGAGCATCTTCTGATTCTTCTTGAATTCAGTAGGAGACTCTTTTCCGATCATAAAGTCTACCTGCTCCTTGGCCCAAACAGGGTCAACATCTATAGTAAGATTGTAAAGAAACATGATCAAGCCGTACCCTCGGAAAGAAACAAGATAATCCGAAGTCAATAAAATTCACCATTCACTTTCAGCCCGTAACTTTTTTCGAGTCCGGAATGGGAATAAGACCCTTTGGGCCATCCTTCCCGTGGGTAAACTCTCAACCGCAACGAAGAGGGTAGATTCTGCAGATACGAAACTCCTTGTACAAGTCCCGGAAGCTATACTTCCTAGAGATCTCTGGTAGCATGTCCATGAAGGCCACACCTTCGGACACTCGTTCATTTGAGGACGGCCAGGACTGACGTCATCAGGACCCACTGATGTCGTCATCATCCGGACCCACCTGTCAGTTTGACCGTTGACCGGCCAACGATGACGTCAGCAGGGCCTACTGCTGACGTCAGCATCCTAGTAAGCCTTAGCCTTTTTGCAGAAACACTCCTAAACTCTTTCATAATTAGACACTACTGGAGAAACGAGCATTGGTCCCTGGTACCTTAGTCCCGGTTGTATTATAACCGGTACTAAAGGACGAATTTAGTACCGGTTTGTAAGAACAGTGCCCCGAGGAGCACTTTAGTACCGGCTGGTAACACCAGCCGGTACTAAAGTGCACCTCCGAGACATCCTAGGACACATTTAGTACCGGTTTTAATATCCAGCGAATATTAAAACGCATTTAGTCCCGGTTTGACTCTCCATCTGGCACTAACGGAGCCAACAAAATATGCCACCGCCAGCCATCCCTCCCTTCTCTATCTTTTTATCTATTCCTTCATGTTTCCTTTCTTCTCAGCTCTATCTTCATCATCTCTCTTTCTTCCTGTGCTCCTTTTCTCTAACTCCCTCCTCTCGATCTTGAGCAGGCACCGACGCAGGCAGGCGCGACCCCGACGAGCGAGGTCCGGCGCGGGCGGACCGGCGCGAGCGGCGCAACCCCGTCCGGCGGCGGCTCTCCCAGGTGGTAGCGCCGGCGCGGGCGGCGCATCCCCGTCCGGCGGCACGGCCCCGACGAGCGGGGTGCGGCGACGCAGGCCCCGCGCCCCCAGGTGGCAGCGCCGGCGCGGGAGGTCCGTCCCCATCCGGCGGCCGCTCCCCAGGCAGTAGCGTCGGCGCGGGAGGACCGGCGCGGGTAGCACATCGCCGTCCGGCGGCGCAGGCCCCGCGCCCAGGCGGTAGCGCCGTCACGGGTGGCCCATCCCCGTCCGGTGGCGCATCCCGGCGCGGTAGGGCGGTGCCCTCGCTCCCAGGAGTTTGACATTTTTTTTCATTTTTTTCTTGTAATCTTGACTTGTGTATAATCTTTGTTTATAATCATTACAAAATGTTGTAATTTAGATTGAGCTTTTCTCGCTCTCCTCAGTTCTTTTTTCTGCTCTCAAAATTTTTTCTCATGACCGCTTGTTCAATCTTCCTTTCTCTCTTCTTGAGTTGTTGAAGAATTCAAAAGAACTGAGAAGAGAGGAAAACAAACAGGCGAGGAGAAGGCGAGGAGCAGGAGAAGGCGCATATATTTTTTTTTTGCAGGAAAAAAAGTTTAGTACCAGTTTGGGATATCGCCCGGGACTAAATGATGCGGCATCATTTAGTACCGGTTCCACAACCGGTACTAAACGACCGGTCACTTTAGTCTCGATTGTTTAGTACCGGCCGTAAAACCGGTACTAAATGTGCCCTACCGACCGGTACTGATACTGGTTTCTCTAGCAGTGAGAGATAGTTCCCTGGAAATTTAAATATAGGTCCCTGGCCCCTTTTTCTTTTCTTTTTCAGAATTATTTTAAAATCAGAAAAGTATTTAAACTTAGAAAATTCATAACTAATTCATTCTAGCTCAGAAAAAATATGAAACCAGTTTCTATATTTTTCTAAAAACATGACCAAGCCTTTGGTGTGCTGTTTGAGTCTATTTGGATCCTTATTGGATCGGTTTTATTGGAGTTATTTGCTATTAGGTCCCCGGTATTTATTATAATTATTTATATAGGACCCACCGACGCCCAGGAGCTGACCGGCGAGGAGTACTACCAGGAAGATTTCGTGGAGGAGGAGATCTTGCCCTCTAGTTCACGCTCAGCCCATCTTTTGAGTGCCTATTAGACGTTGCAACTAGATGAGCTAGCGCTTTACTTATTGCAATTGGATGATGTTGAGCCTTGCATTTGATTGTCTTGTTACCTACTACACTGTATATGATATTGCTATGTTGCTGCTTGCATGTTTATGGGATATTATGTATTAGGATTCTTCGCGTGTGTGGGGATAAAACCGGCAGGAGAAGGTGTTTTTGGAAAACTTGGTGGGGGTGAGCATTTTATAACAACTCGGTCTTTGACTGAGATGCTGGGAGACCCCTGCTCTCGAGGGGGTCCCACACTGTACTTGTGGTGAGTACATGGATGGATAGGAGCATAGGAGTTGGCGGTGGTACCTATAGTGGGTACTAAGACTGCGTTCTTCCCTTTGGGACGATGACGCTCACCCCGGTCTGAAAACCGAGTGGGGTAACTTTATTTGGGCCCCATGTACTTACCGCTTACTCATATGAACGGGTTCCTGCCAGCCTAACTAGCACGATGCCCGGATTGCGAGAAGATCAGGTGGATGGTGTATGGGAACGGAAGAGACTCGAAGGACTATGGCCCCGTCCAGCCCCCGTGGGAGAGTTCAACACAGCTTCCGAAGCATTGGATTGCGAGCCGATGGATCGAGACAGGAAGGGCAGGCGGGCATCGTCGCGGTTAGGGTCTGTGCTGTGGGTTGCGTCTCGAGATGGCGGCCACCATCTCGCAGCCCGAGTGGTTCCAATTGTACAAGCTCTCGAGATTCTAAAATCTATACGTATAGCTGCATCCTCGGTATGGACATTGCCCACTTTCCCGGTTACCTCTCATATTTTGGGATATTCTACCTCCCCCTTTCTAGCTAGATTTGAGAGTGATTAAGGTTCGCAGCTACGGATGGGGAGAAGGGAAGTTTGTTCCCTTTCCTTTCAGTATCCGGTCGTAGTTGGTGAGGTGCGAGGGAAGGGAGCTCTCGCGTCGACTTAGACGAGTGTGGAGAAGGTGATGGGAGTCCGGCGTGCCGGAATAGCCCGATGTAGTGAGATATGGGATGGATGGAGATGGATATACTTATTTTATATTTGCTGCTGCATAGGAAACCCTTAGCCTATCCTTGATATACTTTTATCCCTTTAGATGATAGTCCACTTAAAGCTTGCATATACGGTTGGTGACGTGAACCTATCCCATTCCTTGGGGATAGCCTTTGAGTACGCAGGATCTGATGATGAGCACGAGTTCAACTACGATGGATGGTACGACTGAGGCATCGTCTTGACGCGCAAGTTTGCATGTGGAGGAGATCGAGAAGATGAAGGCTTCTACGCCTAGATTCCGCTGCGTTGGATGTTCTTTTATTTGTCGTTCAGCCCTGAGGGCTTGTATCAGACGTATTATCATGAGAATGATGTAATAAATAAGATATTTGTACTTTATTTGTGGTATGGATGTGATATTCGCTGTGATGAGTTCTGTACGTTATATCTACTTGATCCAGGGAGTATCACAATGGTACAAGGAGTCAGGTTTTCAAAAATCGAAAACCCGGGTCGTTACAGGTGATTTATTCGGGCCCATCATAAATAGAGCTTTCTCCACTTATTGTCATGTGTATGGTGTCGTTAAGCACTCATTGATCTCTGGCGTCACTAGGGTTGGAACATGTTGGATCACACCCGGGTCTGAATCAGATTGGGCTGTAAAAAGTTTGTTGTAAAACTCCACAACCATTTTCTCCAAATCTTTTTGTTCAGTCACTGCGGTGCCATCCTCATCTTTTAGCACACTGATCCTATTGCCTTTCGCACGTTCCTTGCACTTAGCCTGATAGAAGGCAGTGTTACGATCACCGTCTTTCAGCCAAGTGACACGCGAGCGCTGTTTTTCCATTTCCTCTTCACGGGCCAGCAGCTCTGCTATCTTAGCCATGATGTGCCTCTCTCCTTGTTGGACTACTGTGGATGGAACTGCTGCGAATTTCTTCTAATTCTTTCCTGAAATCCGCCAAATCTCATTTAACTGACCCAAAAACCGACTGATCCCATTCCCTGAAAGTGGCTTGTAGGCGTCCTAGTGAAGACTGGAGCTGGTTAAAATCAGAAGAGTCTCCCCCACGCCTCCAACTATCATCAACTAGTTGCCTGTATAGGGGATGTCGGCGCCACATATTCTCATATTTGAAGGCCCTTTTTTGCCGATTTCGAATCCGCTTGCCCTTCGCACATTCAATCACCAAAGCGCAATGATCAGACTTTGTTGTTTGCACATGCCATACCTTTCAGGGTATTATATGTTATAAGCGTCGGCGAATAAACGATGAAAGTAAAAGATCAAAGCCGTAAAGGGACACGGGATTTAACGTGGAAACCCTCCCGATGTGAGAGGAAAAAACCACGGGCGCCAGCCAGCAAGAACTTCACTATGTCGGGGTTCAAGTACAATGCCAACGGCGGCGGCTTACAAGAATGAATGAATCAAGTCACCAATGGAAAACCCTAAACGGGATATATGATGACCCGCTCCGCTCCGGCCAAAGCCTCTCGGCGACGGGCCTCCGCTACAGTCCGTCAGAAGTTGGCCTTTAGATATGGACTGAATTTGGATCATCTTCAACATTATACTTGTTCATAAACGTGGCATTAGCAAAGGCTCTGTCCAGCCACACTTTGATGTTCTGTTCTCCCTTTTGCCGGTTGTCCCATGTGTACGGCAGCCCAATATACCCCAAAGCAGAGAAGCCACACGAGGATACTGCATTACGGAAGCCGTCCATTTGGCGTTCTGGTCTTGCTGCACCACCAAATTGCTCACTCGCCTCTAGGACCTCATTAAAATCTCCGGCACACAACCATGGAGCAGAATGCAGTTGGTTCAAAAAGTGCAGGAGAGCGCAAATCCAGTATCGCAATTCCTTTCTCGATTCACCATAGAAACCGGTAAATCTCCACTTCTGCTCATCTGTGTCCGGATCCACTATCATCACATCCATGTGGAGCTTGTCATAGCTCTGCAGCTTCACACATAACTCATGTGACCAGAGGAGGGCAAGACCACCTCCCCGGGCAAAACTCCCCACACCCAAACCATTCTCGAATCCAAAAGCATGTTTTAGCACATCAACATTATTATCAAAAAGCCTGGTTTCCGATAAGAAAACCATACCGGGCGATGTAGCTGTATCAAGCTACGGACTTCTTGAACTGTCGCGGGTTGCCCCAAACCCTGGCAGATCAGGCTTAAGATTTTCATTGTGCCCGGCGGGAGCTGCCAGGTGCAGTCGCCGCCGATCTTGCGCTTGTATTGTTGTTGGACATTTTCTGCTTCTTCGTCAACTCTTCAGAAGCAGGAGTAGCACCTTCTTGCTTTCTATCTAGCTAGCTCACGCGAGCAGTCACTAGTCCCTGTGGCACCAGTGCCGTCCTATCCTGGATCGATAGATTCAGGTTCTGTGTCGTGGACGAGCTTGGCAAAGAGCCTTTTGATTTCCTCTTTCTTGCTGTGTCCTGCTTGTCTCCTTGGTTCGTCTGGAATAACTGACGGCCAGCAGTTGTCTACGTTGGTTCCTGCACCTTTCTTGCATTTGGCTCAACCACCTTAATCGGTGAGGTAATTTCCTCCTCATCTCCTTTGCCCTGACCACTGTTGAGATCAGTTGAGTTTCGTTCTCCAGAACGAGGAGTGGAGTCCCGTGTCCGCCACGAGTTTGTTGACGACCCACTTCCAAAAGAATCTGTGGCCGCATCCAAAAGGCTTTGAATTTTCTTCCGTCTGTTATCCGGAGCTCTTAGTTTGATATCATAAGGAAACTTACCATCCTCGTTCCGGATGAGAGGCTTAGCACAACCAAGTTCAGAGTGACCCAAAACACCACATGACAAGCAAAGAAACGGAAGCTTTTCGTACTGGATGTCAAACCATTCTGGCTCACCCGTCTTCTTCGTCTTCAGGAGCACACCCCTTCTCACAGGTTTGTTCACATCAATGGCCACACGAGCACGGAGAAAAGAGCCGCTAGCCTTCCCATCTCTATCCACATCCATTCTGATGACTGTACCGATCAACCCCATGGCACGTTCACCGCGATGTTTGTTCATCCATCCCAATGGAAGGTTCAAAATTCTAACCCAAATTTCCATGCGATCAAACCTGATTTCCGAAGGCCTAAGGCTTTCATCATAATTCTGCAGCGTGTGCTTTCCAAAGATCCACGGTGAACCACCAAGAGCACGGATCATGTCCTGTCTAAAGGCGAATTCTGCCACCAAGAGGTTCTCCCCCCTCTCGCCAATCGCCGTTATCTTCAGGCCGTAGGGGTTCCCCCACGCCGGATTCAGTGCTTGATGGATCGTGGTTGTATGCAGTCTCGTCGACGACATCACTTTGCCAACAAGCGCCCACTCCACAACAGGCGTTCCTCCATCATCATCCTCCTCACTAAATGCAGCTACTTCCGCTTCCTCTGTCGTCAGATTCAGGTTACTCAGCAGTTCAGCGACGTTGGGTTCATTTTTTTCCGAAGCTCGGGACTGGCTTGCTCCCGCATCACCCAAACTTCCGCCCCCGATCGATGCCATAGCAGTAGATCAGGAGGAAGAACAGCTCATACGGCTGTGATGATCTGTTGGTAATCCCACTTTTTGTAGTAGTAATCCTTCTTGTCTAAAGTTTAGATCTATTATTTGAGCATCTAAACAGGTGCACATCAAAAAACAAGTTGTATATCTCGTCGAAACATAAAAATTTTGTATAAAACTTATATCCATCCGAGACCATATCAAAAGTTACGAAATTCAAAATACAACATGAAATTCATGATAGAAGAGCAGGAACAAGGACGAGACTGTTATGGACAAATAAATAACTTTAAATTGAAAAACTTTCAACTAAAAAATTGTAGATATCATCAAAACGTATAAATTTCCACTCCATCCGAGACCACATGCAAAAGATATATAATTCAGAATACAACCTGAAAATCAAGTTACAAGAGTACGAACAAAGCCGGGAACTGTTTTGGCCATCTAAGTAACTTCCAATGAAAAACCTTTCAACTACAAAGTTGTAGATCTCATCGAAACCTACAAATTTCGAATAATGTTCCTCTCAAGATCTCCCAAAAACACACTAAGATCTCCCTCAAAGTACCAAACGATTTGGAGTCTGAATGACACCATTTTTAGCATTTCATATCTCAAGACGAAATGGCCTCCATCTGCATGATCAAGGTCCAATTTAGGAGTTTATGTTTGATCCATAATACATAGCTTTGTACTCATGGAAATATTCTCCAAACATAATAAATGTATATTTGATACATTACACTTTGGATCCACAATAGTGGTAGATTTTAAGAACCACAGACCTGGGACCATGTACTTGACCTGCATAGTCATATTACTCAAAAACTTCTGTGGGAGGGAAGCTATATGGATATGTAGTTCCGCAGAAACTCCTTGTCCTTATCTAGTTGCACGGGTGTGTTTACATAATTTGCAGTTGGAACTTTTTTGGTACTATTTTAGTTGTAGTTTTGAGCAAGTAAAACATTATTATTGTTCTCCCTTTACTGTAGTGAGTTTTGAGCAAGTAAAACATTATTATTTTACTTCATCTTGTTCTCCAGGTACTCCAACTCTGTATTGATCAATTGTCCTGGATTCCTAGTGTCTGATGTATTTAGTCAAAATAAATATTTCACGTTTGTCTTGTCATGAAATTGTGGACGTCTTGTTTAGCATTCATGGATTCAATAATAGTTTGTTGGAACGGGACTCTGTTATACAATTTGTTTGTTGAAAAGGAAAATATACAATTTCACGTTTGTTTGTTTGGATTCTCTGGAGGGAAAAAACAAGTAACTGATAAATCTGCAAATTAATGAGATGCATCTTATCCAAGCTTTTCGACTGAAATTAATTTTTTTGGAAAGAATCGATTGAGATTAGTTGGGTGAGTGTCTCAGTTGCACCGTGTAGATGCAATCACTCAATTGCCCTACCTGGATGAGCAGGGCAGCGCACTCACTGTTTCACTCCATCTGGAGCTGATGCTCCTGCACCCTGCCGCCTGCCTTCTTTCGTGCTCCTGCACCCTGCCTTCTCGTACTTGCACGCATGATGATACATCATACCGGCATCGACCGCGGACCAGTAAAAGGGTGCCCATGGACCTGCCGCCGCCCTCCTCAGTTGAGCAAGCACCAGCGCGGCGATGGCATCAGCCCACGACCCTTCCTCCTCCAAGGCCGCTTGTGTTCTCCGCTGCTTCCACCTCGGCTCGACTGCACCTGCTGCCTCCGTACACGGTGCTGGTGTGCCATGCCCCGTGCTTCCTTGGGTGCCACCAGAGGATATGCTTTGAGAAGGGTCGCGAAAATGCTGGAGCTGGAGCCAGTTCAACTGACTGATGTAACATCGTCTAGGATCTGATGGCAGAAAAGAAAAGGAGACGTGGCCCAATAGAAAGCCAGATCTTGTCCAAAGGTTGCATCATGCAGCAGCTTGCATTGGTTCCCAATGCCTCATACTCCTACTTGTACAAATCGTCTAATGCACAGCTGCAAAATAAAAGGCCGTGTGGGGAATACGTAGTATGAGGCATAATAATTGGATGGTCAACATAATAGTCCCTGTTTTCGTAGTCACCTGCATATACGTATTTGTTGTTTAATCCAGCCAGTCAGATTTAACTATAGGATTTTTTATATATTGAGGTACAAACGTGCAATGCATAATTTAAGATACATTTGAGGTTATTTGAAAGTTTTATAAATTTAAGATTTCAAATTAGATAACGGTCTGTTTCACACGCCACCCCCGAACAGGCACTTCCATAGGTGCGTAGTTCCTTTATGTCCCACTCCCACAGAGCGCTTGTGAAACAGCAGTTTGCTTCCCGTTTCCCAATGCATCCTACTCCCAAATCTTTGATCTTCTCCTTTGCATACATGCGAAATGATCATGCAATACATTCTACAGATGAATGACACGTACATCTGCGTCATATAATAAGAACCCAAATGCAACCCGTATAAGGCCAGAAAAAATATATTTCTTATATGCTCTTTCAACGTGCGGATGAATGACCTCCCCGGTTATATATAGCCGACTTTACAATTGACAAAATATATGACGCTAAGTCACCTACTTAGAGCAACTCTAAGAGACTCTTTAAATCCTTGTTAATTACTAGTTTTAGATATTTTGACTAGAATGGTACTACCTCCATCCTTTTTTATATGACGTTCAGACCAATCAATCTAGGCTATTTCCAGTAATACTTCTTGTCTGAAACGTCATGTATTGATGAACGGAGGTAGTACTTTCCAACAACCTCTTTATTTGGTTATTTAAACATAACCACTCTCTATTCCGGATTTCTCGCTAGCAAAATATAGAAAAGGGAATAGCCCTCTAGAGTGCATGTAAGATATAGAAAAGCTGTTGGAAAACATGAAGATATACTAAACGATTTTTATGCAAATGACTCTCTTAATGATGATTTAGAGAGTGAGTTTTAAAGAGACTCTTGGAGATGCTCTTATACAATCTTATATTACTATTACTAATTGAAGGTCCGTTTTGAAGCCTCAAGATGAAGCCATTTAGAATCCTACGTGTACAAACTAGAAAAATAGAGACATTCCAAAATTCTTTAAAAAAACAAAACATCTACTACCTCCGTTCCAAATTATAGTTCGTTCGACTTTTTTAACCTCAAGTTTGACCACTCGTCTTATTCAAAAATTTGTGCAAAACGTTGTATTTTTTGTTGTGGCTTGCTTTATTATTAACAGAAGATGTTAAAAAATAACTTAAATTTGACTATGTTTGTACAAATATTTTAAATAAGACGAGCGGTCAAACTTAGAGTCAAAAAATTCAAAGAAACTATAATTTGTAACGAAGGGAATAGCCATCAATTTGGTATATTGTAATTTTTGTTGATAATAATAGACGTCCGATCTACTTTGTTTCTAAAAAATTACCCACCAATGTCATTCTGAAGAATTAGTCTAAAATAACCCTTTTAACCTATAGCTAAATTACCCACACCTGCCATCTCGAAAGCAGATTAGACTAACAATGTCCTACCGGTAGCACCAAACTTAGTTTAAATCTTTCCTAGAAATTAATTCCAAAATTTCCTACAACTCTCCTTGCTTCTTAATCTCTCTTCCCTTATTTAAATGAGAGCGGTAATCTAATTAAAGGTTCCATCGTATCTGTTTCCTAATTAAATACTTCATCTGTCACTTATTAAGTGTCGTCGTTGGTGTGCGTGCCACATGTTTGACTCGATTTGTATAAAATACATACAACATTTACATCTCCAAATAAATTTGTAATAAAACTAGATTAAAAAATCTTTCCAATGGTACTAATTATGTACCATAAATATTAATATTTTTTAATATAAAATTAAACAAGTTTTTTTTCGGAAAGCGAGAAATACAGTTATTTAGGGACGGAGGGAGTATGTGTCTTCTCAGCATCTCATGGATCATGTATCTGTATGTTCCACCGCACAAATCGAATTATCTGACAACATCGATCTCAATAGGAAAGAAAATATGAGACATAGTCATTTTCTCCCTAAGCCATGATGGAGCCATGATGGAGCGAGCAAACTCCAAGCCATGATGGAGCGCGTGAAAGCAAGCAGTCTGGAGGAGCACGTGCCGATGAGTCAATCTCTCCTGGTGCCCCTTCGGCGTACAGGGTTTTCCCAATCCCACTCTTTGTTGCTCTTCAATTGATCCTTGTGAATCTATTCCATTGCTGCGTATATTTTGTTGATATTGTAACTAAGTGAAAGGATCCATGGTCCAAGAAGAGAGTTGAATTGGGACTTTTTCAAATTTCTAAAGCAATATGAAAAACAACTTTAGCCTAGAAACTAGTGATGCCCAAACCTATAGTTCACAAGATATGGAAACAAGCTACAAAAGCGAACCTAGAAGGGTAACCACACTAACATGCTTACTAAACCTTAATCAAGATCCCACTAAGATGATAAACAACCTAAGCAAGACAAACAACAAGAAAAACTTGCAAAATATAAATGGTCAAACTAACTGCGGGAAACTAATGATGAGACAAAGAAGACAGAGTGTATTCCATAAAAAGGTGGCACACTAAAACAACCACACGTTGTCTATAAGGTTGGCGAATACACTAGGCAAAGGATCAGACACTCGGCAAACATCGGATTTCCTGTAGTGCAGACAAAGATTGCAGCAGTAGGCGGGCATATTAGGGCAAGTACAACGCATCGTCGACTGCCGTCGACATGCAGCTCCTTTTTGCAGAAAGCCCCCTCCGCGACCGGATCGCCCATGGCGTCGTCGCCTCCCTCGTCTACGACCGAGGCGCGTGCTCCCAGGCTCGTGAGAAGACTCGACGCGCGTTGTAGCTCCCGCTGCGGGGAGACGGCGGCTGCGGGGATCAGCTGCGCGGCGCGCGGGGAGACCTCCAACTCAAGATATCTGCTTTCCGGCTGGCGACGAGGAATCCGCCGGGCGGGCACCTCCTCCGCCTCACCAACCGCGCCGTGCGCTCTTCCTCCAGCTCGTCGGGGCTCGGCAACAACATTGGCGCCTCAACCTCCGCCGCGTCCCTGCGCCCGCGACCCGTCGCCGGCGGCCGCCCCCTTCGCGCCAGCTCGCCGCCCTCACCGTACGCGGTGGCGGCCGCCGCGTACTGGGAGTCCCGCGCGCTCCCCCGCGACGGGAGGAGGACAGGGACTGGGAAGAGATCGTCGCCAGGGCTCCCAGTCCCGGAGAGACGGAGAAAGAGGAGGAGTACAGGGTGGTGTTCTGGTCGCCGCCCACCATAGACGAGGTCACCGGCACCGTCACAAGCATCCAGGAGTAATATTTGCTTGTGCACCTCGTGAAATTAGTTTTTTTTTTTGGCATAATCACTTAGATTAGATCTACCTTTGTGCTTTGATGCTCCTTGTTTTGGTGATGGGAGTGATTGTCTGGACGTGAGTTAACCTTCGCTTCCATGGATTGTATTAGATTGGAGCTGTCTTTATATGTAGTTTGATGCTAGATAGATAGATTCTGAAGGGGACATGGAGGCGTTCATGCTTTCAGTTCATTGATTTGGGAGCGTTCTATTGGTGTTTTGTTAGCATCCGTTGTCGTCATTCGTGGTTTGTGCTGAGTTCATCTCATTCAACTCCTCCAAAACCACTCTATTCTCTCCTCAATTCCTTTTAATTTTAAACACAAACTTTCTTTGAGCCAATAATCAAATTGAAAGCTGGTACATAGGGCTCCAAATCTTGTATTACTTGTTCGAGCTCAAGATCAACCATCAGCTCGGAATCGATCTCTGAAGATTGGGGGGAAAATGGACCTTTGAACTGTCTGTCTGTTCATCGAGTGAACTGAACACGGACCTTTGAAACTTTTGGTGCCAGTACATTGTAGATGCAGCTAGATTTTATTTTACACCAAGTGAACTGCATGAATAAATTATCAAAGAACCATGTATTGGAGATAGGAATTTTGTGTTTCAGATAATGGCAACTTGTGTAGGAGATAGGAATGTATTTTTTTCAGATAATGTCTACTTGTTCAGTTAATTGCTACTTGTTCAGATAGCTTAATTTTTTTCTCATAAGAACCATGACAAATTGAAATGGATAGTCATCAGCACCTGTGACCAGTTAAGTGACCAATTAAATTTTTTTCTCCTGTTTAGTTAATTGCTACTAGTACTTGTTCAGGATGGAAATTTTGGTCAATTTGTTTATATAATTTAAACTTGTGCAGGGATAAAGATCCTACACCTTCTGGACGATTTACAGCATATATGCAGCTTCATTTGTCTCAAAATTTCCATTTTACTGGAGTACCTTCTCAGTTTGCCCCATTCAAACCACCGCGCTCTATGGAAGATACACTATCAGGAGAAGAAATGTCCACTCCTCCTTCAGTGGTAAATAATGATCTTGTTAATGTTGACAGTGATGATGATTTACCTAGGACTGAGAAGAGGATCTTGTGGAGTCAGGAAGAAGATGTTAGGCTGGTTAGTCTTGGAGCAATTCATGTTTTTTTTGTTTTCACTTTCTATATCAATTTTAGCAACACAAATGTATATTTGATATTGTTACTGCTATGCTATATACAGATGAGCTCCTGGCTTTATTATTATATCATATCCTGAGACCATTTCATATGAGAATATATATATATATACACACACACATTCTTATTTTAAGAGTCATGCGAATTATTTCAATGTATTGTGCATTCTCTCATGTATGCAACAAAATGGCTACAAGGATCAAGTATGCACTAGATCATCTTGATTTCTGTGTCAAATGATGAATTAAACATCTTGCAGACAGCCAAACAGACAACTCATTGTGCAAACTGTCTGTTCAAGCTGTCTGTTTGTGCCGAAGAGACAGCAACTGTCTACACTGTTGTACTTGCCCTTATAGGCTTCTAGCTTAACTCGCTGGTGCAGATTGATCAACCCTGTTCTACACTGACTCCGGGACATGCTTCTCCTAGCTCTTCCCATTATACCTCTGTAACAACTTACAAGTTCCTATACAACATACTTTACACATTAATGTGGCTCCTTAAATCCTATGCTTCAGCAACCTTCGATCCCTTTTCCTAATGTACATCAGGCACAAGTTGTTGCTCTGAAGTTCATCATGTCACTGTCACAATGGAAGTTCTCAAGTAGTAGGTGATCAGTGGGTATGAAAGAATGTGTGTTGTTCCGGAAGTCCATTTTTTCTCCTTGAATTTTGATTGACAGCTCTTTCCACAGCCGGCGCGGAACTCCTAGGCCAACGGTGCCTCTCGCCGTCGAGGGGCTACTGCTGGGAGGAGACTTCAGAACCCCACCCCACGTGGTGATTAACCCTCTTTGGAATACGATTTTGAAGGGTCACATTGTCGTGTCTATTTCAGGCCAGAAGACAAGAAAGACGAAGCGGCCCTCGGAATGCCGCAGCTGTTTCGAGGGACACCAAGTGTCAAAGAACACCCAGAGGAAAGGCAGCGACCAAAAAGAAAATCCGGGAGAACCTTTGGATCGGCGTCATCCGAGGCCTCCCTCGGAACGCCAAGTGGGCCCGGTCCAATAAAGTCTCCGTGGAATTCGTCCGAACTCGCCTTGTAAAGCGTGTTCACGATGTAAAAATGCTGTAATGCCCTAGAATATTCCATGAACCTGACCGTTACTAGCAGACGAAATTGTAATTGTACATAGAGTCGGTTCGCCTTCCTATAAATAGGAGGGTTCTTGTAACTGACGGGAGGGTTGATTAATTAATGAATACGAGTTTTATCCTTGGAGTCGTCCTTTGTCCTGTATTTGAATCAAATCCGAAGGGCGTGTGCTGCCCAGGCCGTCCTTCGGGTTCCATTCTGACGTTGTTGTTGACGGAGTCCGCTCCGGGGCCGTCATCCACCTAACATGTGTTTATTTTTATTCTTCTGTCTCTCAGCTCCATCTCAGCAAGTGACATTTTCGGTCCATTAAAGACCTCTAATGCAGCAGGATACGTATGTGGATGATAACATAAACTAGTCACACGATACTATATTGGCGACCTGGCTGATAAGTTTGTTTTGAACATTAACCTGTCTGATAAATTTCATTTCCGGAGGTCCTTGAATTGGATTCTCTTCTGGGAAAAACAAATAACTCATAAATTTGCAAATTAATGAGATGCATCTTCTTGATTCATGCTGTGCATTTCATCGGAGCAAAGAACAGTCTGTTCTCAGCTATGTCCCTTTTCGTTCCCAGCCTCCGACTGAAATTAATCTTTTTTTTTTTTGGAAAGATTCCATTGAAATTAATTTGGATGAATGTCTCAGTTGAACTGTAAGATGCAATCACACAATTGCCCTACCTCGATGAGCAGGGCAGCACACTCACCGTTTCACTCCATCTGGAGCTGATGCCGGATACATACCCCATGGCCCTTTTTCATGCTCCTGCACTGTGGCGTCGACCGTGGCCTCGGAAAAGGGTGCCCATGGACCTCCCACCGTCCTCCTTGCGTCACAGGTTGAGCAACCACAAGCGCGCGCGGCGATGGCACAAGCGTGTTGTCCGTTGCATGGCGTGGTCGCTGCTTCTGCGTCGGCTCCAGTGCGCCTGCTGCCACCGTACACAGGGGTTGCGTGCCATGCCCCGTTCTTCCTTAGGTGCCGCGAGAGGTTATGCTTTGAGAAGGGTCGCGAAAACGAAATTCTGCTATTACTAAAAGGCCCCGTAGCAAGTTGAGTCCCAGGCCCATAAAATCTCGGAACCAGCCGTGAACGCGGGACCTAGAACCTGTTCAACTGACCGACGTAACACCGTCTAGGATCTGGTGGCAGGAAAGAAAAGGAGACGTGGCCCAATAGGAAGCCAGATCTTGTGCACAGGTTTGATCATGCAGCAGCTTGGTTCCCAATGCCTCATACTCCTACCTGTGTGCAATTCATCTAATAACGCGGAGCTGCAAAATAACGGGCCATGTGGTGAATATGCTGTGTAGGAATTGACCTGGTTGTCTGGGAAAGAGGTTTTATGACTTGCAACTCAATCGCTTGACTGCAAATAAATCATGGCTTCTCCTCGTCCTTGCTGCACCAACAATTTTCTTAGACACGTGCTGCAAATAAATCATGTCCAACTTATGCAACTTATTACCATCTAAGGTCGTTAATTAGGTCTAAGAACTTATCTCAAGTATTTGAACATCTAAGAATCTTGAATCAAAAAGTTTCAACTACAAGGTTCTAGACCTTGCCGAGTTGCATAATTTTGATATAAAATTTATTTCATCCAACTTCATATGAATAATTTATATTTTTTGTGCGAACAGATGCTTTCATATTGTCACTGTTAGGCGTATTACGATCTAGCGCTGAAAATAGCGTCCATTTTCATTACCGATTTGTGGTAGGAACCAGCGAGGATATGTATTTAATTTTACCACCGGTTCTAATGTCCACTGCGCCACCTACTGCTGGTTCAACTCGAACAGCAATTGTGATCTGTCGGTAATTGCACTTTTTGTAGTAGTAATGCCCTGCCAGTTTGAAGTACGCAACGCCTGTAATGATCTTATCGTATGCCTCTTGCGAAATGTATTTTCTTTACAAAACACTGTGCCTTCTTAGGAAATTCTTCTTGAAACGACTGAGCGCGTGAGCTGAAAATGACCTATCCACTTGTAGTCTTATTATGGTCATTGTGCGAGGATGTCTTTCCGGCTACCATAAGGATTATTGTACAACATGGTGGCAATTCTAGACACTGAAAGAAGCTATTGCCACTGGTGTGGATTCCCTTTCTTCCGCAAGTTGCGTCAGGTGCTGCAGCTTGCTTCCCAACACCTCACACTCCAACACAACAGTGGTTCCTATAATGCACAACTGCAAACAGCCCATCATTTGAGAAAAAAAATTATGACTTGATTAACCTCGCTGTGTGGACAAAGTGGTTATATCACTTGCAACTCAATCACATGACTGGATATATATCACTGGCTTGTTGTGCGTATATATAGAGTATCCTTGGATAAGGCCCACAAGCATTGGCGGTCTATTATATCCGTGACTGCTTCATGAATAACCTATTCCAGGAGAACAGAGGGGGAGGTGCTTTGGTCGGGACCCCTCCGATCTTCCGGAGGCCTTGGTTCTTTTTTCCTGAATTCCTGGCTTCCGGATGCCAATGGAAGCCTGAATGACCTCTTCCGTCCCTCTAGGGCAAAGGTCCTTCTGGAGGTCCGGGATCTTCCTTTTTTTTTTGAAACGAACCGGCAGCAGAGCTGCCCGTTATATTAATAAGCAGGGAAAAAAAGGCCGACAGCCAAATACACCAAAAGTTGCCTGATTATGTACAAGCAGCAAGGGAGTACACACTCTACACCCTGTGCAGTAAACGCGCTAAATGCTTTGCGCCAGCATTAGCCCACGTTCTTGCCTCATCTTTAATTTTTGTACTCACAATGAAAGCAGGCGCCTCAGTTCGCTGGAAAACTCGACAGTTTCGCTCCAGCCATACTTCCCAGCAAGCCAAGATTATGATGGATCGTAGGCCTTTGCGAGCTATCCCGGGCGTCCTTGCCATGTCTTCCCACCATTCATGTAGGGACTCAACGTTTTCCCAATTGGTTGGGTGAAGCTCTGGTGCTGCTAGCCAATCTGAGATGTCAGCCCAAATGCGCCTTGTATATCGGCATTGGAAGAAAATATGTGGTCCTGCTTCTAGTGCACGGCGACAGAGAGAACATAATGAGTTGTGCGGCCAACCTCTCAAATGTAATCTATCTGCAGTCCAGATTCTATTTTGTATGGCAAGCCAGCTAAAAAATTTGCATTTAGGAGGAGCCAACACTGTCCAAATTAGCTCGTTGAAATTTATGCGTGTAGCACCAAGAAACTATGCATGGTAGGCTGAACTTGCTGAATATTGCCCTGTCGCATTTAGCTTCCATCTGATTTCATCTTCTTGATCTGTCGTCAAATTGACCTGTTGCACTGCTGCCCATAGTTTTACATACTCACTGAACAAGTGCGCTGAGAAGGTGGGATGTCCCAAGTCCAGATCTTTGATCCAATTATTTCTGTACAAGGCGCTCTTTAGTGATCTGTTCTTTTTTTTGAGATTTTGAAAACTGAAGGGGCCAAGTCCCTTGGTCTCTGCCCTTGGACCCAAGCACTGTTCCAGAACGAGGCCTTCTCACCGCAAAAAGGAGTCGGTCTGTATTTGTACATGGTAATTCAGTTCCCACCCATGGTTTACCCTCTGGGTTCCATTCTCTCCATAGCCATCGTAGCCGCAGTGCACGAGTGAATTTACCAAGATGTAAGATGCCCAATCCCCCGTTCTTCTTTGATCTCGCAGCCCGTATCCAATTCACCTTACATTTGGCTCATGTTAGCCTTTCTGTTCCTGCTCAAAGGAACTGCTTCCGTTTCGAGTCAATTTCTGCTAGAATCTCCTTTGGAATCTTCATTGCCGTGGCAAGGATCTTCCGGGCTCATTGAAGAAGAGGCTCCCACCCGGCCCATTTCCGCTGAGGGGAAGCAATGGCCCACGAACCAGAGCACTTGGCCATTTCCCCAACATAAATAAAAAAGAAAAGAGATAAAGGAAAAAGTCCAAGAAGACGGGTCAATTACAACGGGATATATGGTCATTAAACATTATCAATCACCACAGAAATGTGGTAGCACACGGTCGATAAAGGCTCCGTCATTAATACAATTAACGACCACATACAATTTCCCATTGCTAACTTACAGCAACAGGACGATATGTCATCGTTGATACTAGAATATTAACGACCCTATTTGCAATAATAATAATGACCACATTCTTCATCGTTAATTCACATTGACGACCATTTTCTCACTGGCTACTACAGGATTAAGCGACCACTTTTACACACAACCACGTTGTTTTAAGAAGAAGAATATAAAACCAATTAACTTACAAATGATTATTTTTATCCAGCCTTCTAGGACACCACGAAGTATCTTTACTGTAGAAAAGGAGAAAATAATCTCAATTGGATACATGAAGCTGATAGTGCCTGACTAATCCTATAGCAAACACGTGGTTGTTTATAGTGTTCCATAGGTATCCATAACCATAATCTGCGATGATAACTGCAAAAGGTTGTGGCAATCCTGTGTTTTTAATTTGTGTTGTAGCAGACACTAATCCATGGCCTGCTCTTTGACCAGCCGTAATAACATCATATCCTGCTCCTCACGCTGTTGGTGTGACGGCTCTTTGTCGATCGGCCCTCGATAGTCACATTGCGGGCACCGCTGACAACACCGACCTGGCGCTTTCGTAATCCACCTCGCCACAGCTAATGCCACTGCCACCGAGGCAAAAGGTATATCAGTCATGGGAATTGTCAGAGAAAGCGAGATGAAATGAAGGATGGATGATTAGACTCCAGCAAACCTGAGAAAAAGGCACAAACATCTAAGCTTAGGGTACTCGCTGTGCTGGAGGGCAAACAATCTCAGCTGGAGGAGGCATGAAACAGGCAAAATATCGACTGTATCCATTAATTGCTGACGCCTTCTTTGCCGCAACAATTCCATCATATCGACTGTATCCATTAATTCCTGACACCTTCTAATCCTCCTGAATAAACAATGTATATGCCAAGGGAATGTAATCTCAGCTGAAGGAGGCAAGAAACAGGCAAAATTTGTATGGCGGGCTTGGTGAACACGAAGGCACATAATGTGGTTGCCTGGCCTCGTCTTGACTTATATGTACCCGTGGGTTTCGATTTTTGAGAAAATTCCTTCCACACAACTAAAAACGGTCTACTGTAACATGGAAAAAAATCAATGTCCCTTGTGTGTCTGCATGCCACTGCCATTGTACTGCTGCTTTACTTCTCCGTTTGAGATGTGATACTTGTCAGTATTTTGAGAATGGCGAAAGTGCCCTTGGGACCCATGCATATGTCGTTTTGTTAGGATTAGATAAATGCAAAGAAGAAATCAATGGCGCGGATAGTCCCCTACCACTGGTGTGTTACACACTTACCCTTCTTTTTTGCGCCAATTGGATTGGTGGTTCAAGCAACCAAATGTAGCATCGTCGGTGGCCCCAGAGGACACCTCAGAAACCGTACTGAACTCAAACTACTTCAGCCAACAATTTGTGAAACCGATTGATGACCTCAAGGGAGGAAGCTTATATAACAGATTATGCTCTCACATCGCTTTTTTAGAAAGCTCGACCAGCAAGAAACCAACTGATTGGTGACTTCGTCAATTTTAAGGATTTGCCGGCTCAGTCTTTCAGAAGTGCTCATACGGACAAGGTTGCGTGCGTGCGTTCATAGGGGCGAGTACGTGTCCGTATTTGTGAGGATCTGTGTCTGTACCGTGTGCTTCTAAAAAACAAGAAAAACCAGCCGATGCTAAAGGGATTTTGCGCGTGCGCCAGCGTGGCGCCCCTTTAGCACCGGTTATTTGAATTGGTGCGAAAGGGGTACTTTTAGTACTGGATTGCTAGTGCATGTTGGGAAACCGGTGTTAAAGTTGGATTCTCAACCAGTGCTAAATGCGGTACTTCCAATAGTGTATGAATATCATGTTCTGTGTGGTAGTTTCCTATGACATGATATGAGAGATGTCATGTCATTTCTCTTTTTCTCACACATTTTTATAGGCTGTGTATTCTAACTATGCAGAGGTTAGGAACAGTTTTATTACAATGGTATTGCCTTAATGTAACTGTCTAGGATTAATAAAGTTTCCCTAATAAAAAATGATAAGTGTGGGGCAACCATATATAGGCATAGGCTTAACTGATACTCCCTCCGGTTTAGTAAAAGAAGTCGTTTAGGACAGCGACACGGTCTCCAAAGTACAACTTTGACTTCTTATTTTTATAAAGATATTTATTAAAAACTAACATATATACTTTTATGAAAGTATTTTGCAAGACAAATCTATTCATGTAGTTTTCACATTTCCAAACTCAACGACTTAAAAGTTATTCACGATTTATATTCTCAATGTTTGACTCAAATCTTGTCCAAAACGACTTCCTTTACCGAACCGGAGGGAGTACGTACGGAGTAGAAGCTTCAGGGTGTACAGTTTGGTTTTAATCTGCTAATACAAATGTTGAAATAAGCATGCACGGTAATAATTCGAGAAGTTATTAATTCTCCAGAGCTCCCTCATCATATATAAATGTACACATCAAAAGATGTTCAGTTACAGAAAAAACGATGTTCATATGAAAAATGCCATTTATGATATATGGACCTTAGTAATAGTAAATAATACATCAAGTTCCACTCTGATGTCATGTCCTAACTAATTTGCATTACCATCTTTTGCACAATATCTCGGTCCGTAAACAAATACAAGATTATAAATATACAATTTCAAATATACTAGTTAATGCAACAAAACTATTCCTTCAAACAAACAAAAAACTACATAATGTAATACAAAATATACATTTAATTACATTACTTTAAAAAAGGTTTAAAAATTCTAAACAATCTTAGGTAGGTGGAGAAATGCTTTTCATTGAGATTTTCATCCAAGGTAAAAGCATCAATAATTAAATATTCTGATATGAGTGGTGCAAAAAATTATCAGAGTAAGTTGGATATTAAAACATTCATTTACTACTCTGATTCACCTTTAAGATACAATCATACTTGTCCTTCACTTCAGTGAAAACAAAACTACCACTGAATCATACTTGCCCTTCACTTCAATCAAGACAAACACACCACTTGAAAGAGAAGAGACATATAACTTTCGATGCTTTGCTTACAGAAGACCATGTTGCCTTGTCAACCAGAGGCAATCAGTTGTCGAAACTTCCACTGCAGAATGGGTACTGCAATTTATTAACTTGAGATCAGCAACAACTCTAGAGTTTTCAAGTTCACGTAACCAGGCTAGCTGCTTCTTGTTAAATGCCAGGCTAGGCATATATGCTGGCGGATAGAAACTGGTGGAGGATTCAAGAACTCTGCCGACCAAGGTACTAAATAGCGTTTAGCGGTATCATAGCGGATTAGTATCGTTGTAGCGGATCGCGGACAGTGGGTGCTATAGCGAGCGCTAAGTCCAAATAACATAATTCAAAAAATAGTTAAAATTTTAGCATAAGTTTACTTAAAATGATATAAAAATTTTTAGTTAGCCATCACATTTCAAGTAAAATCGCAATAAAGTATAAATAAATATTATTTGTCATTCAATCATTCATCATTATCGTCTAAACAATCATTTTAACACTCTTATTGTTATTTTATCTATTTTGATATGTTACTTTAACTATAAATTTGGTGAAATAGCGACATAACGTATTAATAGCGGCGAAATATGAGAAATAGCGGCCACAATAGCAGTAAACAGCGGTGTTAAGTCCGATCTTGCTATCTTGGGTCCGCTACCTTGTAGCGGTAGTGGCAGAGGACCGCTACCGCTATAGCGGCCGCTATTCACTACTGCAGAAACCATCAATCTAAGCAGCGCGAAAACCTCATCCGAAGCGATTATTTCACATGCTTCCTTTTTCCGATTAGAATAAGGGATCATCTGAAGCGGTTATTTCACCATTTCGTTTAACAAGTTGTTCTAAGCGGCGTAACTGGTGTCGGCGCAGATAGTAAAAATAGGAATTCATAAATAAAAACGGTAAAATACACGCGCGTGCGGTGCCCAGCCTTCGAACTCACGACCTCTTGCCTCGCGCAAGCCTTACCATCTCACCTCGACGTCGTTCCTGCATGCATGAGAGAGTTATATTCCTTTTGACCATTGTTGCCTTTAGATTAGTTCTATTATTTGAGCATCTAAACAGCTTCAAATAAAAAAAAACTTTCAACTACAAAGTTGTAGATCTCGTCGAAATGTACAATTTTTATATAAAGCTTCTCTCCATCTAAGACCATATGCAAAAGTTAGAAAATTCATAATACAATATGAAATTCAAGTTACAAGAGCCGGAACGAGAACGGGACCGGTTTTGGGCATCTAAACGACTAAATAAAAAAACTTTCAACTTCAAAGTTGTAGAAACTTACAAATTTCGTATAAAGCTTTTATCCATAGGAGACCATATGCAAAGTTACAAAATTCAGAATACAATCTGAAATTCAAGTTACAAAGCGGGAACGAGAACGGGAACTATTTTGGACATCTAAATGATTTCAAATAGAAAAACTTTCAACTACAAAGTTGTAGATCTCGTCAAAACGTACAAATTTTATATAAAGCTTCTCTCCATCCAAGACCGTATGCAAAAGTTATGGTTTTTTGAAGCAAAACAGTTCGTGCTGACTAGTTATTTGAAGCGGCGCGAACAGAGCCGGTTAGAATAACTAGTTATTAAAAGCGGTGCGACTAGAACCGGTTAGAATAACTAGTTAATGGAAGGGGCGTGAATAGAGCCGGTTAGGATAGCTAGTTATTGAAAGAAGCGCGAATAGAGTCGGTTAGGATAACTATTCTAAGCGGGTGCCGGTTAGAATGAGGGATTTATTCTAAGCGGTATCTTTTTCACCGCTTCGGATGATTTAAACTAAGCAGGCCATTTTGGCCCGCTTTCGTATGGGTCGATGATGATAATGGTTTTTACAGTAATGATTGTGGGCGCTACGAACGCTATTTAGTACCTTGCTGCCGACTGAACTTGAAATATATTTAATCTGTGAAACAACAAACGAGCAGTTAGATAAAGTAAGGATAATAAAAACAAAGCTACAATGTTTTTTTCTCTTTTCTCTTTTTTTAGGTAAATTGTATTAAAATAGAGAGAAAAATTGTACATTGAGAGTAAGGTTAGTAGACTACAGAAAGATAGTGTGCAAGGGAAAAGGAAGCAGCAAGGTTCTACGGTTGAGGAAGGCATGGACATAGGATCTGATGGTTCTAATTTTTCTTTCGGTAATGCTTGGGCTGGGGCGTCCGACGCATCGGATGCCCGCACGCCCAAGCGCTGCGGCGCTCTGGCCCTGTGCTCCACGCCGAACACGGAGGGCCGCACGGAGCTCGCCCCCACGCTAGCCATCGAGGGGCCGAGGAGCTGCGGGCGCACGGAGCTCGCCCCCCGGCGGCCATGGCGAGCCGCAGAGCTCCCCCGGATGAGGGGCCAGCGAGCTTTGGGCGCGCAGAGTAGCCCCCGCCAAACATGGAGGGCCGCACGGAGCTCGCCCCCACGCTAGCCATCGAGGGGCCGAGGAGCTGCGGGCGCGCGGAGCTCGCCCCCCGGCGGCCATGGCGGGCCGTAGAGCTCCCCCGGATGAGCGCTCGGAGCTCCCCACGAGGACCAGGTCCGTCGGCGGCGAGTTCCCTGCTCGCCATCCTCTTCCTCCTCCCTCCTCTCTCCTCCCTCCGTCCAGCTCTGTGTAGTTCTCTTCTTTTTTTGGCTAGGGTTTGTTTCATGTTTGTCACATCCGGCTCATTTGTTTCGGCCCAGCAGTGGCCTGTTAGCGCGGTGTGCGCGAGTTTAGTACCACCTTGCTAGTTGAGCAAGGGTGGAGCCAACTTATAAGCCTTTGTCCCCCAGCCATAGCACCTTCGGGTTAATCCTTTTACACGAAGCGAGAACGAAAGTGTAAGCAGGGTGTTATGTGTACGCGTGCCCGCCCCTCGAAAGGGCTGGGCGGTGCGGCTTTGGAGGGGCGGGGTGTTACAGTGGTACTAAACTCGAGCACACCGTGCTAACAGGCCACTACTGGGCCGAAACAAATGGGCCGGGTGTGACAATGTTGCAAGCGTATGTTTTACGTGTTTCAGATGTTTCAGAAGAATGTTGCAACAGTTTTATGCGGATGTTGCAAAAAGTAGATCTGGATGTTTCAAATGTTGCATATGTTTCACACGTATGTTGCAAGTGTTTTATCCGGATGTTGCATTTTCATCATGAGGTTTTGACTGCGGCCGCGCGTGGCTGAGAGTTGGGAGCACGTTGTTTTCAGTGTTGCAAACGAGGGCTTTGCATGTTTCAGAAACTGTTTTTTGATGTTGCAATAGGTTTGTTTCAATGTCGCAAAAAAGCTTTACATGTTTCATGCAACATTACGTGATGTTGCGGCGAGAATTTTCACCGGATGCTATTCGATCGATGAGGTTTTCGATAGCATTTCTGTACGCATTTCCAATGTTTCAACTATTGACTTTTCATGTTGCAATCACGCATTCTTAATGTTGCAAATGTACATGCTACAGTACCGTCCGATTTTTTCTACCATCGGACGTCCGGGCGCTAGCATGCCCGTTTTTCTTTCATGAATTTCAAACGATGGAAGGTGGGAAGGAAAAATCTTCTAGAAAATATGTAGGATTTCCGAACGTTCGGCTGTTGTGCAATGTATAGGATTCCCGGACGTAAAGCTAAGGAGTCCATGACCAGCCCATATATCAGCCAAAAAACATCAGCTAAAGGAAAAAGTATACATAACCCTTCACCTATGGGGGTGGAACGCATCACCCCCCACCTATAAAACCGGATACATGACCCCCTAAACTTTTCAAAACCGGACAAATCACTCCCTGAAGGGCATTGGAAGCAAGCTGAGAACCCAAATTTCAGACAGAGGCACGCATGTAAACTGAAATTGTGACTCAACATTGAATGTGATTATTATATGTGTTTGGCAATTTGAGCCTGGTTATTGTGTCAATTTGAGAGACTAATCATTTGTAATTGTAACAATCCATTGCTACAAATTCAAATGGCAAATTGAGAATGCATTGGTGAATCATTACAGGTCCAAAACCTATTTTTTCAGGTGGCACATCACTTCAGCGTTTCGCATTATGTGAAAGGTGCATAACCCATGCCATGCTTCGATCGAGTTCAAGCAAGCTGACGATGGAAGTTCTACTTCTATAGTATTGGTTAGCTTTTATGTTGAAGATGGCAGCAGGCACATTAAGACAAACATATAAGGTTTGAAGACCGAAGCAGCTCTTGCCTCTAGTAATCAACTCCTTCCCCCGCTTCTCTCCTCGTGCCCTTTGCCGTCCGACTACCCCATTAGCTTCTATCACGTGCTCTTTTCTGTCAGTCTCGCGCCCATTTTTCCCCGTTCGACTAGGCCGACAGATCCACTCTATCCACACGTGGCGGTGCTTGTTGCCCGTCAGAGAACGCATCGAGTTCCTGACAGGAAGTGAGCAGCCAGAGGTCCATCTGCCGCTGAGAACGCAACGGCAGAGGATCTCGTTCCACAGTATCACGACAAGGCGTCCCGCAGCATGAAAGGATGGGAGCGCGTGGGAGTTGGAACAAAATATGGCCTGTTTAGTTGGGCATGCGAAAATTTTTCCAAAAGAGAATCTTCCATGCATAAAGTACTAAATGTAGACAAAAAAATAATCTATTACATGGATGGAGTGTATGTCGCGAGACGAATCTAACGAGCCTACTTAATCCACGATTTGTA
Source organism: Urochloa ruziziensis (assembly GCA_015476505.1). NCBI lineage: Eukaryota > Viridiplantae > Streptophyta > Magnoliopsida > Poales > Poaceae > Urochloa > Urochloa ruziziensis. The sequence goes on along the minus strand of CM027119.1, from coordinate 38,426,248 downwards.
ACATTAATGCTACAGTAATCATCCGTTAATTGTTAATTAATTACCCACTAATTACCCGTCATTAGATTTGTCTCGCGATTTGCTAGCTAGATCTTTAATTAGTTTTACCAATAGTTTACATTTACTACTCCGAAATGGTAAATTTTCTTTGATTGGACATCTCAAAAACTTTTCAAACACCATCTAAACACAGCCTATATTGAAGTCATGGTCGAATTCCAAAGGCCTCCTAAACCAAGATCGCAGTGCTACAGAACACTACAATAAACCAGTTGCAAGGATATTGGATATATGAGCGTGCGAGTTGGAGAATTCGGGCAACCATATGTAGGCCTAACTGATACGGACTAGAAGCTTCAATGTTTACAGTTTGGTTTTAATATTGCTGGTACAAATGTTGGAACAAAAAGGCAACTCGAGAAGTTATTATTAATTCTCCAAGGCACCACATATAAATGCACACATCAAAAGATGTCCAACTACAGAAAATGATGTTCATATTGAAAATGCCATTTATGATATATGGATCTAAATAGTAGTAAATAATACATCAAGTTCCACCCTGATCTTTTACACCTTTTTTGATTAAATATCTTCTACACTTTCACCACAATAAGAAATGACATGTCCTAACTAATTAGCATTACCATCTTCTTGCGGAATTTCTCTGTCCCTAATATCAAATGCAAGATTCTACATATACAGTTTCAAATAAATCTTTCAGTGAAAACTAATCCTTCAAACAAACAAAAAAACAATATAATTTAATACAAAATATAAATCTTATTACATTATTTCAAAAAGGTTTAAAAATTCTAAACAAGCCTAGGTAGGTGGAGAAATGCTTTTCATTGAGGTTTTCATCCCAAGGTAAAACCATTAATAATTAAATATTTTTATAAGAGCTGTGCAAAAAATTCAAAGAGTAAGTTGGATATGAAAACATTCATTTAATACCCTGATTCACCTTAAAGATAGAATCATACTTTTCCTTCACTTCAGTGAAAACAAACCTACCACTGAATCATACTTGCCCTTCACTTCAATAAGACAAACATACCACTAGAAGGAGAAGAGACATATAACTTTTGATACTTTGCTTACAGAAGACCATGTTGCCTTGTCAAGCAGAGGCAATCAGTTGTCAAAACTTCCAATGCAGGATGGGTACTACAGTTTATTAACTTGAGATCAGCAACAACTCTACAGTTTTCAAGTTCACGTAACCAGGCTTGCTGCTTCTGGTTAAATGCCAGGCTAGGCATATATGCTGGCGGATAGAAACTATTGGAGGATTCAAGAACTCTGCCGACTGAACTTGAAACATAGTTAATCTGTGAAACAACAAACGAGCAGTTAGATACATTAAGGATGATAAAAATAAAGCTACTACGACTTTTTTTTTTCTTTTTGCTCTTTTTTTTATGTAAATACAGTAGGGGCCTCCCTATTGTGGTAATTGTGTTAAAATAGGGAAAACAATTGTACATTCAGAGTAAGGTTAGTAATCTACAGAAAGATAGTGCACAAGGGTTAGTGTAATGAATCTTTCCAAGCTAGAAAAGGAGCTCTTTTGCTGCTCTTGAATCTGTGAGCCTGTAGAGTAGCAACTTCTACAAAATGGCACTTCCAAGAAGAGAGGCTTGGCTGACTATTTTCAAAGATCAGGTTATTTCTTTGTTTCCAAATGTTCCAGGCAGCAACGATGAACATTTCAATGAATAGAAGCTGTTGATTGGTTTGCTTTGTTTCTATCATCATGTTGCAGAAGGGAAGGAATGAGTTCTATTGTAAACTAATAGTCTGGCAACATGAGTTGCGGAACTCACAAAACAAAGATGATTGGTGTTTCTTCCTTGTTCAGTCTGCTAGGAGCACAGTTGTAATTATTGCCGTTTATGTTCAGATGTTTTCTCCATAGAAGATTTCTTGTATTCAACCTAACCATGAGGAGAAGCAAAGAGATGACTTTAAGCTTGTTGCTGGACCTTGATTCATATATCCATAGAAATGGCTCTGGTGGCCTAACATGTATGTATGGGAAGTTGTAGAACTTCCTTAATGAATATTATGGGAGCCTTAGATGTAGTGCCATGAATCCTTTGTTTCCTTCCTATACTTGTAAACTTTCAAATTCTTGAAATGCTTGTTCTGATAGAGGTAAAAAAAGTGATCCTCTATGTCACTGTGTCAAAAAGCTTTAGACTGATATGTTTTAGTCCTTTGTCAATGATGTTTTTTTACTCTCACTAAGTTAAGGGCAACCACCATAATAGACTGTAGACTTATTGAGGAAGCCATAATAACAGTACATCCAGAGAATTCTATCATAAATTGGCATAAAGGAAGACTATAAGGGCATCCACAGTGTATAGCAACTTGAGTAAGGCTTAGGTAGGACCCACTCATGAGGTGCTAGCTCGGTAGTTTTTGCTCCAGCGATTAGCACTTTCACGTGGAACCCACCGAACCAGACAAGGAAATAAAAAATCTCCTTTCTCTCTCCCACGTGCCATCTTCCTTCTCGGTCCGTCCGTTCTCCCCTGTCCTTCCTCCATGACCGAAGGCCGCCGATCCAAAAATCCAACTCCAGCTCCAGCTCCAGTATTCTTCTCCAAGATAGATGGCTTAAATCGATTCCTTCACTTGCTTGTGCAAATCAGAGGGAGAGTGTTGTTGGCGTGTGCTGTTTGCTTAGCTCTGGTTTGGGAGAGGCAAGGAGGAGGCAGCATTGCTAGAACGGAAAAGGGTGGCGGGAGGCCATGGCTCGCCGCTGGAGGACGGAGGAGCCTTGCAGTCTGACGACCTCGCGCAGAAGCCAGCACATCTGAGTGTGGAGAGGGAGGAGCCCCGTTGGCCGTCGGCATCCTACCTGAGCGCACAGAGCCCAGTCGTCTGACGACCTTGCGAGAGAAGAGCAGAGCAGCACGCGGATAGCATCAGCGGTGGCGCCGGCGAGCAGGTTGAACACGAAGGGATGAGGAATCGACGACGAGCGGCAGCACACAAGTGAACGGGGTTGGCGTGTGAACTGAGCAAAGTGGGCAGAGCCGAAATAATTTTTTATCCCATCAAACCGGGTGCAAAATCCAGCACCTGTGCCAAGGATTTCCTCGCTAGCACTACCCACTCCAGTGTATTGCACCTTGACTATCATATTCTCTCTCCTTCTGGCACCCTCTAAAATGTAACACTGGAGCTGCCCTAAAGAAATGTATGCTTCCAACATGATTGATTTTGCAACATCTCTAGATATTATTGACTGGCACGCGAAAGGGCCTCTAGCTGACTTGGTTAGATGGCCTCAGTAGCACTCCTCAGGTCCTGGGTTCGACTCCCCGTGGGAGCGAATTTCAGGCTGAGGTTAAAAAAATCCCCTCGTCTGTCGCCATAACCAAAGCATAGGTCAAGGCCCGGCCCAGGTCGTATCTGTGGTTGGCTTGGGCTCTCGTACCTGGGGGTAGTTGCAGAAGCCGTCAACCAGTGGTTGTCTCACAAGGGCTGCGGGCCCCTGTGTAAGGGTGGGGGCAGAGGTTCGGGGGTTTTCTCGACCTGCGTGAGAAGGTCTTCTGTCTTAGCAAAATGCCCGGGGGCTGTCTTACCCCCCGCAGGTCGAGTTTTTTATTATTGACTGGCACGAAAAATGGAAAAAACACAACCAAGTACTGCTCATATAAGGGATATTATTCAGTTCATCAGGCAAGTGAAGGCAAATTCATACATATGCAATCATATCTACCACTATGCTAACGACCCTAAATATAAGGCTGCTCATGCATGAACAATTAAGTATGTAGGAAAGAAGTTAGCCTTGCATAGAGTTAAGACCTCAAATAAAATGTGGTCCCATAAATCACATTTGTGAATCTGAAAAAAATGAATAATGTACTTTAATGATAGCATAGTTTAATGAACATTTTAGCATACAACTTAATTTCAGGATAGCAAGAAAGATGGAGGTATCTTAGATATTCTTTTTGTCACACCTATCCTAATCAAATTTACACTAACTTTCAGGTTCTTGAATGAAATAGTAGCCTCGTCAGCTTAGGGTGATGAAAGAAAAAGGTCGATGTTTAGCATAGGAAAACGCTATGTATATCATAGTACATCTGAAATTTCAGACCTCATAACACTCCCAACCTAATAGCTCCACCTAGAAAACAAATCCCAGGCTCAAACCAACTGTTGCACATGTTGTCCAGCCTATATTATAAACCTGAAACGTGAAAGATAAATGGATATTTGACAATCACAAGCTCTCTTAGCATACCCTGCTCTACAAATCCTAAATAAGAACATACTAATTGACAAGCATGCCATGGCAATAGCTATATTTCTTGAATCCATTCTAAACCACAATCAATCAAGCAAAGCTAACGAATTCAGTTAATATCCTAACTCGCCGGCAAGATGATTACCGAGGACGCCGCGGCGTTCACCAGCGACCGCGCCATCGTCACCGCACAGAACCTGAAACGCAGCAGAACAGTACATTAGTTTCTGCAAAGTGCAGGATACAAGAATGGGGAACAAAGCGAACTCGGGAGGAAGGCGGCAGAGCGGGCGAGGTGGAAGGCACTTACATTCCGCGGCCGCCGGAAAGGGCTTGGTCGGCGGGGTCCGTCCACTCGTCGAAGCTGCGGGGGGACAAGAAGAGCCGCGGCGTGTGTGAGCGCGGAGACTGGATCTTGGCGGCGGAAGAGGAACAGAGAAAGAGGGAGAAAGGGGGCAAGTGGCCCGGGTTCTTACATCCAGCCGTAGCGGCGGTCGAAGACGAGGCGGCGCGAGCAGCGGCGGAGGGGTGGGGGCAGCGAATCGGAGGGGGAAGACTGCGCCGCCGCCGCCATGCCGCCGACGGCCGATGGGTTTCCGGGATTGCGGCGCAGCGGCTCTCGTTCAGAGCTCAAGCCTCGGAGATTTTGTGTCCTTATCCTTCGAATGGTTAGGTAAATTCCAGATAATAGAAAATCAAAAAACCGTGGTCGTGCCGGAGTGGTTATCGGGCATGACTAGAAATCATGTGGGCTTTGCCCGCGCAGGTTCGAATCCTGCCGACCACGTTTGTTAATTTTTTCCGTTTGTTAATTTTTGCCTCGTTTTCTTTGTGTGTTTGTTTTTCTCGAGGGAAAACTGCTCCGTTGTTGAAAAGTCACAGAGAGATGTGTTCAACCCCCTTTGATGAAAGCAGAAAATCACAAAAATGTGTTGAATTAATCATCCTAAAAGTCTAATGAAGCAAACAAATAATCAAAAATAATATTAACCATTTTTAGAAACAAAATTATTCATTTCTCTGAGGTTGCGTATGACAATGTGCCCTGGCATAATGGCCACTAAACTAAGTTGCCCGTCGGAAGAGAGATGTCATGCAGCCTAATCTTCCACAGCAAGCGGCAACTACTGGCCACACATGTAGATACGAGTAAATCCATTCGCTGAAAGATGCCAGTTGCATGCCTCAGCGATGCCAGTAGCATGCCTTCATCTTCTCGTTGGTTCCTACTACTATTTTGTGTAGCAGCTAGCCTTGTCATAGAGATGCCATGCAATGTGAGTATGTGACTACCACACCACTTCTACAATCATACTCTTCCATCTACGAAGTGAAGAGAAGGGCAGTGCACATCATAATAGATATTCAGTTTTCGCGGACGGGCCCCGCAGCGATACTGTTGTTACTGTTACCCCTGTAGCACTCTGCATGTAAGCCGTCCGATGGTGATCCGGCTGTAGCCGCTCCACCCCATCCCCCACAAGTGCTTCCCGATGCTTCTCTTCTCCGTCTAATCTAAACAGAAAAGCGACTGCAGCTCCCGTCCACACCTGAGGCTCTCGCCGACCGCCGCCGCCGCCGCTAGACCGTGTGTCGCCACCAGGCCTCCACCGCACCGCTCCCCCGCACGGATCAATGCAGCTGCACCGTCGGAACGCGCACGGCAGTACGGCACCGAGCCTCCCCCGCTTGCCGGCCAGGCGACCCGATCCTCCGCCGTGCCATGGGCCGGCCGCCCGCCGGCCGAGGCGCACCGCCGCGGCACGCGCCCGCCTTCACACCGCCCGCGCCGCCCATGACCCCGCTGCACCAAACCGCATCTGGAGCTCCTGCAGTAGTTGGCAAGATATTTGACACTGGGAATCCGTGCTTTGGAATTCGCTCTTGATTTTATCTCCAGGTGCGTTTCACCTCATGCCAATATACTGGATTTAGATTCAACTCGCCCTAGCAAATCGAATCCGTTGCTATCCAATTCTGCTCTCCGCTTCTTTTCCCCCTCTCTCTTGCACATCGAACCCATCTTCTAAATCTATCCTTCCCCGTATCACTTTTGCTCATATCCAATCTAATTTCTTCCCATTCCGTTGCTACAATTAGAACAAGATATTCCCATTCTGGGCCAAAGACAGTGCCACGCGCATCAGCCTTGCTATCAGCATTCAGCAACACCAAGGTGCACGCAAGAGGCAACTGGCCAATCTGGCAAGGTAATTTGATCTCCTTTTCCTTTGACCCATGTTTATGTTTAGTATTTTTTTCCCTCAGCAGATTTAGTGGTACATGAAAATATAATAGATGATGTCTCTCTTTAATTTGCTTAGGAAATATAATTTTTGACACTAGCCATTCTCATGTTTCACAATTCGCTAGCTGTCCAAAGACAGATGCCCATCTCTGTATTATTCTACTATTCCATTATTATAGAGGTAACGGTACAACCCTGAATTAGTGATCCTTCGCTGTCAATTTTGCTTACAAAAGCTTTGTTAATTAAAACAGTTTGTTACAAGCCAACCACATTACGTTGTCATCTATGGATACATCAAACCTGAAATTTTTTTCACTAATTATTAAAAACTATTAGGTCTCAAAAGTTTACACATTATCCACTTCCTTGTGGGATAGAATAAAAATCTTTTCTTCTCTTGCAGGATCACATACTTTATGTTGGCACGTACTATCAAATCTGAGGCATAGCTCTCCAACCAAGTCAATATGCGCAATTTAGAACGCCTAAACACTATTCTGATTGGCATAAGGTAAAATTTGTTCTACATAAGTGGTTTCCCTTCCTGCTAACAGTACATCATTATGCACACGTTCCTCTTTTAGCCATTTTCTGATTTGTAATAGTTAGTTGCCATCGTAGCTGAACTATTTCTTTTACCGATTGCCAACTTCTTCTACAATTATAGAGCATTTTTGGACAAGATTTTGTATAGGTTCCACCTCTTAGTGATGATATGACTAAGTCCACAAACCTGATACATATACTTCGTGCCTTCTACCTCCTTTTTTTACAGACAAAAAAAATATTGCTACAATACCTTGCTGTGCTATAGAACACACGGATGATTCCTTAGGCTTATTACATCTATATGGTTAAAACATCTACTACTGCTATTTTCGTTACACTACTACATGATGGCTCGCAGGCTGATTCTTCTTCTTCTTTTTCGTTTCCCTTTTCTTTTCCCTCTTGCAGTTGACATTATTTTACTGTTTTCCTTTGTTGCTGTTCTACAAGAGTTACTCATTCTACTGACGACTTTACCCCAGTCATACAGAATGGGACTTCTCTTTTTGTTAGTCATAGTTTGCACCCTACTTTTTTCTTCCCAACGAAATATTTGCCTACCATAAGCTGACAGGCACACAAGGTCTGTTTCATTACTTTCAAGCAGACTTATCACTGACTCTACTATATCTGCTTAAAAACAGTGTGCTCGGCCTTATAAACCATTTCTTTCACAAAAGGATTGCAGAAGTGCTTTAAAAAATTTGAGTGCTTGCCATGTCATGCCAACCGCTCGAGGATCCTTTGCAGCAAAGACTAAGGTGCTGAAGAATTGGGAAGGTAATAGATCTATAATATTTCTGCTGCTTTGTGCTTACCAACGTTATGATTCTCATGGGCTGCGTAGCTATGAGCCTTTGAGAACAGTTTTATATTTTCCTTAGTACGTTCTTATGCTTTATTTAACCTCATGGCACTGTTCAATATGTTTGCTCATTTAATACTTCTCATTATGTCTTACCCTACAAGAATCAATGTCCCTCCTGCCAAAGCTACACTTCACTCAATCCCTGATTAAGTTTTTTTTTTTTTTTTGGAAAATTCCTGAATGAGGTTGGAGCATATCATATATCACAATTTTAACTAATATAACTTCATCTGTTCTGATTTTAGTACCATGATTATTATTAGGCCCTGATTTCCCTTTGATTACCCCAGGGTCCACCATCGGACGTGTTAAGTTTCTGGGAGTTGCGCTCTTCTGCTTCAGTAATCAGTACCATGCTCCAATTCCTGAATTCATCCTTTGCCACATAGTTTCTCTTCTAGCACATGAGAATTGAGATGCATATGTACGTTCAATGAAAAGTTCAATGAAAGTATAAATTTTGTTGTGCCTTGCTGCTGCTGCGCTCCTCCCGCGGCAACGCGCGGGTTGCCCTCTAGTATAAATAATGTTTTCTTAAATAGTACTGTATTAAATAATCGTTGTAATATTACAAGCATTTAGTACTACGAATGCAGCAGTTGAATAGAACAAAATGCATCCATCTATAGAAGAGGATCAGAATTAGCTAGCCACACAGGAGCTTTTTTTTCCAGGGAAAGAGAAAGCTTTATTGATTACTCGGAAAGTTCGTTACATTCGCGAGCAATTATGTGCTCGATACAAACTGGCAAAGTTGCAAGCCAACACGCTGAATGCCTTGTACACTTTGCCAGCTGCACGAGCTCATGTGCCGCACCATCACTCTCTCTTTTTGCATGGACTACTATCCACTCCGGAAGTCGATCTGTAGCCTCCATTGCCTCCTCCAACATGAACTCACTGCTGCAGAAACCGTTAATGTAACACCCTCAAAATTAAATAGAATTAATTTAGGATTTATTTAGATAAATACTATATTTATTAGAGTAATTATAGATTTAAAAGAAATAAAATATGGGTAATAAACTATAAATAACTATGGGAAAATAAAAGGGATGTTTCACAACTTGAGTACTAAACTAAGTCTCTGAAACCCTAGAATAAAACTAGGAAAGGTTTGGTTCAAATTTGAATTCAAATTCCTTTTGAAAACCCTTTCATCATTTAAAAGATGAACGGGCCGGCCACACAATTTCGGCCCAGCCATTCCTTTTCGGCCCAGCCGCAAGGCTCACCTTTCCCCCTCCAACTCCCGCCCTCGCCCGCTTTCCCTCCTCCTTCCCTCCCGCCGGCTGCCAGCCCCGCGGCCCAGTGCGCCTCCCACCTCCCCCGCTCGGCCCAGCCGGCCGCGGCCCACGCCGCCCTCACTACGCCACACGGCCCACGCAGCCGCCTCCTTTCTCCCCCTTCTTCCTCCTCCCGTCGCGCGCCGCCGCTGGCGCTACTTCGACGCGCGCTAGCGCCCCGCTCGCAGAGCTCTCCCCGCCGTCGGATGCACTCTCATCCAAGCGCAGGCGCGCCACGCGCAAAGCGCTGCCCCGCGTGACCTCACCCCCCCCCCACCCCGGACTTTCCTCCCCATTAATTGCTCCGCCGCAATCGACCGGCGCCGCCCGATCGGAGCCCCACGGCCGGGATGCCGTCTCGGAGTGCGTACGCGTTGCGTGTCCGCACCTCCACCCCCACCGCGACACAGAGACGGTGCCGACCACCCCAAACCGCACCCCGACCAAGCTCCGTGCCGCCGGCGTCCAACACCTCCACGGCCGCTGTGCGTCCCACTCCGCCGGCCACTCTTATCTTCCCCGCGTGACGTGGCTGCACCCCGCGCTCTCCCTCGGCCTATAAAACGCACCCCCAGGCCCCTCTCCTGGGCATCACCGAGCTCAAACCGAGCTCCCTTTCCCCCTACCACGACTCTGCCGCTCTACTTCCCCGCTGTCCTCCCACTTACCACCAGTGAGCCCGTCATGTCCCCCTCGTCCGCCTGGTACCAGCCGCAAGGCCGCCGGCGAGCTCTAGCGCCGGCAAGGGCCACGCCGACGAGTCCCCGCGGCGGCGCACATGGCGCGTCCGGCGGCACCGCCCTACCCCGATGAAACAGCCTGCCGCCGTCACCCGTCGTCGCCCCGCCGTCCTCCCCCTCTCTCTGTCCTAAACCTGACAGGCGGGCCCAGCTGCCAACGCCGTCACGCCCCGTCGTCCGCTCCCTAGACCCTACGCTTGGTGCGCACAGTCCATGTGGACCGAAGTCCCCGTGTGCGCCCTGGCCCACGGCCGGTCCACAGCGCAGTGGCCGCGCTGGCTGGGTGGACACGATCCACTGGACCGTTGGCCCAGAGGCACGCGGTCCACCGCGCCCACGGCGCTGGCGCACAGAACATTGAGCGCCGTGGGTCCCACCGACCTACGTCAGCCGACCAAACCACCGCCGCGTTAGCCCTAGCTAATTGCTAGGTACACCCCGGTAAGTGTACACACAAGTGTATTTAGAGCCCTTCCTCACTTCCAAAAATTTCCCAAAAATACCGAAAAATACTAGGAACATTTCTAAGCCTATTAGTGCCATTCAATCCTTTTTAGCATGCCATTAGAACCTAAATCCAATTAGGGTAGTTTCTAACCAATAGGAGGCCACCATCCGTGTACCCTAGAAATTCCCCTTTCCATGTCTTAGCCCCATAAATCCCCAGAAAATTCCCATAAATATTAAGAATTATTCTAAGTATTTTCATATGCTTATTTCCTTAATATTTATATCCTAAGCCAGCCCTGCCATCATATCACCCAAAACCCCACCGTTAGGCCGCCCGTATAAACCCTAACCCCGTCTAAAACCCCGTCGCCGTACCAACCGTCCGTAAACCCCTAGATTTCAATGGAATCCTAGCCGTCTTGCTGCCCAAAGTTGAATGAGGACTTTCTAGAAACCCATATTCGGGAATTATCCTTAGCAATCCATATAATTCCAGAAATACCAATAATCACCGTTCCAGCCATCCTCTAGGGAATTATTTAATAATTTTCTTCAAAATCCCCATCCTTTAATCTATTAATTATTAATGGGTTATTAGTCCAATCTCTAGTCATTAACCCTTAGGTAAATCCTTCAGTCCCCGCATTTCTTTCCATTCCTCTTTTCCCTTTACGAATTGATTGGTGTATTGTTATACTGATTGTTATTTTCCTGTGTTTTATTGATAGTATGACCGGGCCCTGACGAGACGCTGAAGCTCCAGAAGGCATGAAGCCCAGCCCGGTCAACATACGGTATACGCCCGCGTAAGGACGTCTAAGGACCGACAATGAAGGCAAGTCTCACAAATAATATCACCCAAATCACTAAACTTTACCGTTCTTGCAGCATAAGCTATGAGGGGGCATCATGTGAGTGGATGCCCGGCTCCGCTGTAGATACAGGATGCTTTAAGATTGGGAGTGGAAGGATGATCCCAAGGAGGGGATTCTATTCTAAGAGCCACTCTGATACAGCTAAGAATCGATTCATGGGAGAGTCTTTCCAATGCCCCGTACAACCATGCATGCCAAAAAGGTATGGCCTTCGGGAATACCTATTTATGTGAGGCATTGGCTCACACCCCACTAGCTACCACTAGTAAACTGTCCCAAGGGGCCATGGCGGGCAACGGGTATGCTGGAGACAGCCCCAGACAGAGGGCTGGGACTGGTCGACACGGGTCGCATGTGACAGGGCTGGTAGGGCCCAAGGGCGATGCGATGCATGCCCTTTATATTTGTGGTGCACCTATACCCCGGGAAGGTCCTTTTGTGGACAGATATGCGATCCCTGCTTAGGCCCCAGCAGCACCCGTGGACAGAGCTAGTGATTGGCTGTCTAGAGATAGACGCCAGGGGGCACGAGTCTCGTAGGGCAGTACCTGCCTTGACGAAGGTAGGGAATGACCGGATGCGTGAAGAATCTATCTGGATAGCCGCAGCTCTCGGCACAGAGCTGATATGGTCAAAGCCCCCACTGATTAGATTTCCTTTATTGCATGGGGAACCCGGACGGCAGGAGTGCCGATGACTGGGTTCTGGAAGTAGTATCGGGACTGGCAGGGAGGAAATGCCCCTCTAGGCCCGACATTTATATTCTTTTAATTTATATAATTATATTATTGAATTTGTGGGATTTGCTCAGTATTCCATCCAGAATACTCACTCTTGCTTTCATTGTCGTACAGGTTTAGGACTCCAGGGCGATATGGTGCTGCAGCCCACTCCGGTGGATGAACGAGTGCCCGCCCGCTCTCCGCTAGTTAAATCGGTAAATAACTATTTAGTATATTCGTTATTCACTGCTCTTGATACTAATCTTGATGAAATCCGTATCAGCGTACTGATCCAGGGACTGATACAGGTGATCAAGGGACTTCTGATAAGGGGTCCCCACAGTTAACCTCATCAGCCTATACAAAGCGGGCCATTTTCGCTTAGTTTAAGTCATTATAACCGGCGTGACCTATGCCACTTAGAATAAGGCCATCATACGAAGCGGTGCAACTCATGAGCCGACGCGGATATGTAAATGAAGCGGTGCAAACATAAACCGGTTAGAATGATTGTTCATCCTAAACGGTTCATTATATGTCGGCTAGAATATTCATTTACCGAAACGGTTTTCATTTGACCCGATTGCTTTGAAAATTTAAAATGCATATTATTTAAGTGCGGACATGTGCTTGTGAAATTGAGGGCTTCTTAATCTTGCGATACAAGTTGAAACGGGCATGCGCGTGCGAAACCGATCTGTTTTATCTTCCTCGATCTGGTGTAGGTGGAGGGAGCATGGTGCGGGTGGCGACGGGGCTAGGCCGTGTCTGGGGCGCACCTGCACGCGGGTGAGCGGGCCCAGGTCGTGTCACGCGCGGACACAGGGGATAGCGGCAAAGCAAGGCCGTGTCGGAGGCACGACTGCGCGCGTCGAGCAGGGCCAGGCCGCGACGGCGTGTGGTGGCGCCGGACAAGGACGCTGCGTAAATTTCTTACCCAATCTTCCCAAGATTCTTTGTAAATTTCTTGCCCAATCTTGTCTAGATTCTTGATTCTTGTGTTTTGTAATTAATTCTTGTGAGATTGTTACTGTGAGTGAGATTATATGATCGTGACAGTACCAGAGAAAGAGCTATCCGCCCATCTCATATGTCTCGGCCATATATGGTCCAAAACTCACGAGCCCCTAGGGACCCTTTAGCACCGGTTGGTGTTAAATAACTGGTGCTAAAGGGTCCTCCATGTGTTACTTTTAAAGGATAGCATCTCTTACATAGTTACATGTGCTGCGTAGGTGAGATGGTAAGGAGGGTACGCGCGAGCTAATAGGTCCTGAGTTCGAATCCCCACAGGTGAGATGGTAAGGAGGGTACGCGCGAGCTAATAGGTCCTGAGTTCGAATCCCAACAACGCGTAACTTTTTTAGGGGTTCCCCAACCGGTGCTAATGTGGTATTCTCCAGTAGTGGTGAGGTGTATTATTATGATTTTTGTGATGTGATTGTGAGATGTATTCACGTGATTATGTGATTGTAAGACTGTGACTCTTGTGCGTTTGTTGATTGAGAAAATGAGAAAAGAAAAAAATAGAAAAAAGAAAGAAATGGAAAAAGAGGGGTCGGGGGATGGGGCGGGGAGCTGGTGGTTCAGTCGCACGTTAGTGCTGGCTACATGTGACCGGCATTAACGTGCGGCACGTTAGTGTCGGCCAATTAGTACCGGCGACAGGGTCTGGTACTTAGTCCCGTCTTGTAACCGGTACTATTGGTCGATTTTCCAGCAGTGGTAACGTACCACTTGATTCTTCCTCTTGTCATATGCTCCTCCTGTTCGGTGTATTTTCGTTTTGTGAAAATGATGTAATTTCCCAATACATATTCCTATACTAATGAATCTTGTGGCTCATGCTTTCTTCTGGTCACTTTCGTATCCTGGGCGGCTTCGCTTCCGTTCCCCTTGAACACTTTCGTCGGTCCCTTAGCGAAAGTGACTCATTCATTGATTGCCAACGCCGGAATCCCATTCTTGAACACCGAAAGTGGGCGCAAGGTCTTCGTCGCACTTTCGTAGATGATAATGCCCTTGAAAACAAAAGAATGTGAAAACAAAAGCACACCAAAAGTCACACACGACAAAAGTCACCGCTATACAAAAGTGAGATCAGTGGTGCAAAATTATGTTAACATCGAGCGAAAGTGTTATTTGTCACTCAGATCCACAACAGGTATGTTTAGCTATTGAAAGTGACATAATTTAGAGCTAATTAAATCAATACTTAGCGAGATAACCCTTGAAAACAAAAGCATGTGATCGAACTTGAACCGACTCTCGTTAGATGAGGAAACAGCATCAAGTACTGGGGTTCAAAACATCCAGCTTGTTACAACTTGCGAGACATATAATGGCCACCACCAAGCAAGCTGCCAGACACTGCATCACAACCTAGCAAAAACTGTTCAAGACGAACCACTTCGACACGAGAGAGCCAGAGTGACGTAAAGGTTGTAACGGGACTTGTGTTGACAGCAGTTGCATCCCTTGAACATCGTTGGTCTTCCTGACGCCTCCAGCTCCTATTATTTTCTCGGTCAGCAAGAGGCTCGTCATCGGGCGCCATGCCACAGGATTATCTTACATTTCAACAATCCTACATTCTTGTTCCTGCATCTCGGATATGAATACTCGTGTAAGTCGAAGAGCGAAGCGTGCATGTATATAAACGGAACAAGTTTTTTTTTTCTATAGACAAAAAATGACTCGTCTGCTGTGCTGTTACATGCAGTTGTGCAAACCAATAAATATGCGGTCCAATAGAACAATCGTAAGTTCGTAAACCATAGTTTTTATAAATAATTTCTATGATGTCACATCAACACGAATCTACTTTAGAAGCTACACTTTTCAACCCATAATTTCTTGATGTGGGTCCTTAATTTCATCATCTTTAATCTCTACCAATCATATTTCACTAGGCCACAAACATTTGTACTTGCAGCATTTTTACCTTTGTGCTGGCGGATGTGGCGCCGGTCAGCACAAATGACTTGTGTTGATAGCAGTTGCATCCCTTGAGCATTGTTGGTCTTTCCTGAGTCCTGACGCCTCCTGCTCCTATATATTTTTTCTCAGTCAGCAAGAGGCTCGTCATCATTGGGCGCCATGCCACAGGATTATCTTACATTTCAACATTCCTACATCATTGTTCTTACATCTCGGATATGAATACTCCTTGAAGAGTGAAGTGTGCACGTATATAAATGGAACAAATTTTCTTGATGAAAATTACTAGTCTGCTGTGCTTTTAGGGCAGGTACAAGTACAACCCACAGACAGCATGCTGTCTTTATAACTCCACGTAAGCAAATACTACATCTTATGTGTACTGTATTTAATGACGAGAGAGAACCTGGCCGTCGTCTCTCACCCGACGACGGCACGGGCTCGTGCTACCAGGCCAAACCAACAGCGTCACGCCTTTGCTGCCAGATGACTCCGGCTCCACTAGATTGATTTGCGGCGGCACTCGCGAAATCAGTGAAGATGGCACCAAAAATCAGCTTTCGCGTGTGCCAAACCCTATCCCCTGCCGCCATCGTTTCCCCTAGATTCCAAGCCAGATGCAACCATGCAAGACGGAGCTGGGACGAGCGGTGGCGGCGGGCGTACGCAGCTAAATCGAGGCGATGGGAGGGCGGTGCAGCACGGAAAATTTGCCGCGCATTGGCGAGACGGGCGGATAAGTAGCGGGAGCGCACAGCCGCCGCCGCGCGGCGCGATGGCACACAGACACAGCAGCAGGAGGAGAATATTGTTCTTCGTACCATGATTTTAGTCTTCCGGCGCTCAATTGAGCTCTAATGTCAAAGACTTACAATTAATATAGTACTCAATATATTGATGGTTTAATCCTACATGGAGGGTTGAAACTCTCCTAAATGTATCATACTTAGGGCACGTACAACGGCCAGACGAGGGCCGTCGACTTGCATCGATCTATGCAAAATAATCCGATGTGGCGGTCATTAACTGAAGAGAGAGAGCTACCGTCGTCTCGTTCATCGACGGCACAAGCTCGTGCTCCAACACGAAGCGACGACTTCGTGTGCGCGTTGTAGACTCGGCTGCCAGTCGTCGACGGCGGCGCGGATCCGATGCGCGCGCTTGCACGCAGTCTTTAGGGAGAGAAGATGAAGGTACTAGAAGAGTCAACGGGAGCGAAGTACTAGTTCGGATTGGGATCCTGGCCATTTTAGCATACGTCCCTTAATAGATAGAGAAATTGCATAAAGATCCTTTAGACATGCAAGATTGCAAGGTTTGTAGTATAAATATTTCTATAAGAAACTCATGTGAACTTTTTGAATATATCTTATGGTCTCTAATGTAAGTATCAAAATGGCTACAAAGATCAAATTGTGTATTGGATCATCATGATTTATGTGTCAAAGATTGAATTAAATGTCTTGCAGACAGTCAAATAGACGACCCTTTGTACGAGCTGTCTGTTTAGCTGTCTGTTTGTAACAAAAAGATAGCTGCTGTCTAAACTGTTGTACTTGCCCTTAGTCTAAAAGCTTCTATAAATAAATACTTGCCAGGCCGCAAGGGCAAAACATCTTTGCTCTGTTTTTTCTGATTGGATATATACACTAGTGGAGAGAAATCGGTTCAGCTGACAAGCCAACCTCTCATTTTGGTCTCGGGATAGATGAATAGTAACTTTATGTGTTGCCATGCGGCCCACTTCAAACACTCTCCAGCTCTTGCAAGTCTCGACTGCCTGCGTTTGGTACCTTGGGAATGAGCGGCAACAGAGAAATATTTTGTGCCAATGTACTCCTCGGATCAGTTATGAACCATCGTCGGTTCTCTATTTGCACACCATCCTCAGTGAAGGTTAGCTCATGTGGGACATATGAGCTTTAGATCTGCACATATAAGATCACTGTTCTACGAATTTCACAGGATCTTCTGCGCGGACAAATTGGTGAACTTAGCGTGCAATTGTGATGGTTGATTTTTTCAAAATACAGCTCAAGTACTTCAACACTCCAATGTACTGGTATCCATTTTGCCAAGAATAGCGTAAGTGTGCAAGCCGCTCATTATTACAGACTCTAGGCAAATGGTTCTAAGGCCACACCTGCACAATCCCCATATATAGTTCTCCATAGTAGCAATGAAAAATATTTGAAAACTTCACCAATGTACAGTTATTTAGGGGCATTATTACAAGCTGGAGTGAGTAGCCTTGATTTAAGATACTTCCTTCTGTTCCAAAAGGAATGCAATTTTCGTTTCTCGAGAAGTCAAATTGTTTTAAGTTTGACTATATTTATAGAAAAAATTACTGACATTGCATGGCCCAATGTGAGCCTTAGGCCTTAGCTTTTCTTTCATCGGTTTATGAAAATAGCCCCACAGTTCACCCTTTTTTTGTAAAGAATAGATATTGCAACGGCCCAATGTGAAAAAATTCAGGTGCTGAAATGCGTATTGATTTGCGCTTTAATTGAACTCCTCAGTGTCTGGAAACATTTGCAAAGCGAATTATCATTCTGGCGGTGGCCGAAGTGTGTGGTGGCCTGGTAGGTGCACACTGCTTGGTCCAGTGCGCTACGATTTGCCCATTAATTAATTGGCATCAGCCAGGCAGCGTGCAATCTTCAACCTACTTCCTCCACTGCAGCTCTTGCAATCTCTTGTCTGCTCCTCCTCTGCCTCTCCTTAGTTCTTTCACATATTGTTAACCTTCAAGCACTCAACCGATCTATGCTATATATGTGAGTGTCGCTCCGGAATAAGAGGCATCGAATGAACATATTCAACCTGATAGAAGGTATGAAAATGCACCGTCGGCCCCTCAACTTGATAAGGGGTGGCCAGCGGACCTTTATTTCAGCTTCACTCTTCAGATGCTTTAGATGACTCCTTTTGCCCGTGCGGCACAAGAAAACCGGCGGACCTCCACAACGCGCGCGCGGGACGGTGCCGGCGGCTCCCCGGCGGCGGCGCGCGCGGGAGGCCCTCCCCCGACGGCGGTACGAGCTGGAGGTCCGCGACACATTGAAGAGGGGCGATACCTTGAGGCCGATGGTGGAGCAGATCGGCGGCGCCCGACGGAGGAGATTAACGATAGCGCCACGGGCGACGGGTAAGCATGGAAGACACCAAGCCACGCCCGAACCCAAGGTATGGGACGCTTCTTTCGCAGATTCAGACAACAGCGAAGAGGAACGTGAATGGCAGGAGAAAGGTAACGAAAAGACAGTCAGTTTATCCCAATCTGACCCCCTAAGTGGGGTGAGGAAGGCGGGATGTGCGTCGCGATTCTGGCCTCTTGCAGATGAGCTAAGCTCAGATGAGGAGGAAGAGCATCCTTCAGCATGCAGTTTCGATTCGGTGGTGAGTGGACAGCCGAGGGAGTCCGGGAAAGTGGTTAACGATGTCAAACAAATGGCCGAGAAAAAAGCTGGCCGACATTGTGAGTTTGCTGATTGTGATGCCCAGCGAAGGGGCACAGACGCCATAGACAATTCGAGGTCACCTGTAGTGCGGCCATGGAAAGGTCCTCTCCCTGGGAGGAGAATCTCCCCAAGAATGTCACTAGGAGACATTTGGGTTAAAGACAACTGATCCGGGAGAAGGACAGGAAGCCAGAAACAGCTCAGAGAGGCGGCGGAGGAATACGATCTCCATGGTGAGACGGCCACACCCTCGTCGGAGAAGGGGAAGACGGCGGTGCTGCTGTCAGATCCTGAATTTCGGGAAAATGAGGAGTCACTTGATGGGCCGACTTGTGTGGGCTGGAGAAGTGGGCTTTGTCCGTGTGGGGGCCCAAAGATTTTTTCGATGTAACACTGCGTTGGGGTATTTTTTCAGAAGGGGAGGGAAACTCAAAGGTCAGTCCAGGTGCCCTAGCGGCTGCAAAAAACCTCTCGCATTCCACATTCAATCGACAAAGAAAGAAGGAGGAGAGGCAGTGCGAGGAGGGCGGCGAGATGATGAGGGCAGGTGGCGGCTTTGGTGGAAGGTCGGCGCGCGGCTTCCAGGGGGGCGTGTTGCACCCTGGGGACGAGGGGGAAACGGTGGTGTAGGGAGAGGAGCAGGCCGTGATGAAGTAAGAGATGAGAGGTTCGGGAGAGAAGAATTTTCCAGAGGAGGAAGAAGGTTTCAGTCGGCCGCCGCTCACCCGATGTATGAGGGTGGGAGATACCAGGGCCGG
Organism: Urochloa ruziziensis; assembly: GCA_015476505.1. Classification (NCBI taxonomy): domain Eukaryota; kingdom Viridiplantae; phylum Streptophyta; class Magnoliopsida; order Poales; family Poaceae; genus Urochloa; species Urochloa ruziziensis. The sequence goes on along the minus strand of CM027119.1, from coordinate 38,407,066 downwards.
ATGCGGGCTGGTTTCGGCGGGAGGCGAGGTCCTAGTGGTTTTGTGCCAAGAGGGAACTTTCGTCAGGAGTGGGAGTTGGGCAGGAAGCAGGAATTATCAAAGCAGCAGGAAGAAGCAAAGGACAGAAAGGAGGGAGGAAAGGGGCTAGGTAATCAGAGGGAAGACAGTGTAAAGGCCGATAGAGGGGAGTTGGGACAGGAAGAGGATGCTCGGATGGAGGAAGCAAAAGAGGAAGGAGGAGATGAAACTGAAGAATCAAAGTCTGGCGTGAAGTGTACCAGGTGCACAAAGAAAGGTCACATAGCGGCCAAATGCACAACGGAGTTGTACTGCGTGATTTGTAATACCCACAACGAGCACATGAATCATAGGTGCCCGATCCTCAAAGCACCAAGACCAGTAGCACACGCGGTGGGCTACGCTGTGCATGGGCTAGGTTTCTTTCACATACCACACCCTCCGCTACCTAGAGCAAGAAAGGAGACTAAGATGGCTTTGATCAAAATAGAAGGCGGGCACCTGGACAGGGAGCAAGTTACTGCACAGCTCCATAGGCTGTTTGGTGGAAAATGGAAGTGGGAAGTGACCGAGCAGGATGAGGTTTCGTTTATCACTAAGTTTCCTTCAAAGATTGAATTGCAGAGAGCAATAGCATTTGGAGGGGCAGATGTGAAGGGGGAGGGTATAACCACGGGCATGAGGATGACGTTTGAGATGTGGCATGAGAAGAAGGAAGGGTACTTGCTCCCAAAGGTGTGGGTGCGAGTGTATGGCATCAGGGAGGAATTAAGAGAATTCCTGGAACTTTGGGCAGTAGGTTCGATGCTTGGATCGACCCAAACAGTAGATATGGAGATGACAAGGAGGAATGATTTTGTAAGAGTGCTTGTCGCAGTTCTCAACCCGCTCTTGATCCCGACAAACCTTGATGTGGTGATAGGGTATCATTACTTCGAACTCGAATTTAAAGTCGAAAGGAAAGGGATAGATGAGAACGGTGAGGAGGTCGAGTTTAACTGGACAGGTTTTGTGGAGGAAGAGGAGGATGGGGCTGAGCTGAGGGGGGCGCTGGGTCAGGAAGCAAGTCCTGGCAAGGAGGCAAAAAGGTTGAGGCGCAATGTTGAAGCTTCGGCGGAAAAAGAAAAGGGGGAAAAGATGAAGGAATGGGACATGGATGGGCTCAAAGACAAGATACAAAACATGACCAGGGAGGAATTCACTAGTTTTCTAGAGGAACAGGCAAGGGAAATCCTTGATGTGGCAGCACGCCGAACCATGGAGGAAGTTGCAGATAAAGTGATGGCGGAAGAGGATGGTGATATGGCAATGGATGAAAATGGAGATGAGGGGGGCTGCAGGGGGGAAATCAGAAGGGGATGAGGGACGAAGCGGCTATTCCAGAGGCTACACTGATACCTACAAGGTTCAGCCCACGCCTGGTGAACTCGGTGGATGAGCACACCATGGGAAAAGCTGGGAGGAGGGCAGCAGAGCGGAACTTGGAAACTATGGAAGGTAACATGTCAAATAATCCACTTTTTTGTCCTTCCCATTTGGATGCTGTTTTAAATATCAAACAATTAGGTATCTGTTTTAGGGAAGGGGAAGAGAAGGGTGTAGAAGAAATAGGGGAGATGGTTGCAGCGCCTTCAGGGAGTTATTATAATTTGGTTTCAGAAATTAGAGGGGAAGAAGTAGAGTGGAGCGAGAGCGAGGAAGAGAGTTTAGAGGAAATTGAGAGTTTGGCGGTTAAAAATCTGTGTGGAGAACTATTGGAGGAGGTTTTTGATGATGATAGTTACCACTTAGGAGGTGATTACAAAAATGCCTCAAAAAAGTACAAGTCTCGTGCTAAGTCGCGAAAGAGAAAGGCTTGTAAAGTTGCCATAGCTAAAATAACCAAGGTAGTTTCCAAATGAAAGGAATTTTTTGGAATAGCAGAGGTCTTAGTGACTTGGCTAAAACTAGATTTATCTCAGACAGTGTAAAAGAGCAAAACTTAGATTTTATAGCTCTTCTGGAAACTTGCAAGAAAGATTTTACACAAACAACGCTTAATAATTTTTGCGCGTGTAGAAATGTTATTTGGCACTGGACACAACCGCATGGAAGATCGGGGGGCATTTTGTTGGGGGTTAATTTGGATGCGATTGATATAGGAAGCATAGAGGAAGGAGACTTCTATGTGAAATTTAAACTGAGAAATAGAAAGGATGACTTTAAATGGGTGCTTGTAGCAGTATATGGGGCGGCACAACCAGAATATAAGGAAATTTTCCTTACAGAGTTGGTGCGCGCATGTAGTAAAGAAAAATTACCTATTCTGCTCGGGGGAGATTTTAACATAATCAGAAACCCAAGTGAAAAGAATAATGATAGATACGATGATAAGTGGCCTTTTTTATTCAATGCTATTATAGATGGCTTGGATTTGAGGGAGATTGAGATGTCTGGTCGTAAGTACACATGGGCTAATTCACTGGACAAGCCAACCTATGAAAGGTTAGACAGAGTTTTGGCCAGCACAGAGTGGGAGCAAAAATACCCTTTAGCGACGGTAGATGCTTTATGCAGGGAAATTTCAGACCATACCCCTCTCTTGTTGAACACAGGAGAAAGAACTAAATCAAAGAAGCAGCCCTTGTTTAAGTTTGAATTAAGTTGGCTCCTAACGGAGGATTTCTTTGATGTTGTGTCGGGGGTGTGGAATGAAGATAAGGGGGGATCCACTTCATTGCAAGTATGGCAGAATAAAATGAGAAGACTAAGACAATTCCTGAGAGGGTGGGCAAAAAATATGAAAGGAAAGTATAAAAAAGAAAAACAAGACTTATTGAGAAAAGCAAATGAGTTAGATATAAAGGCGGAGACAAGTGTTTTGGATCAACATGAACTCGAGTTAAAGCAAGTTCTAAAGGACAGGCTGACTCAACTCCTTAGAGAGGAGGAATTAAATTGGTTCCAAAGAGCTAAAACTACAGAGTTGCTGGAAGGGGATAGTAACACCAAATACTTTCAGATGGTAGCCAATGGAAAGAGAAGGAAAACTTGAATTTTTCGACTTGAACAGGAGGACGGAATAATTGAGGGAGAGGAGAATCTAAAGAAATTTATTACAAAATATTATAAGCAACTTTTTGGACCACGGAGAGCTAATAACTTTTCTCTAAATGAGAGTTTGACTGAGGATATCCCTCAGGTATCTTGCTAGGAGAATGAGATTTTAACAGAAGATTTTAGTGAAAGGGAAGTGAGGGAAGCTATTTTTCAAATGAAGCATAACAAAGCTCCGGGACCTGATGGTTTCCCAATAGAGTTTTATCAAGTGTTCTGGAGTCTCATAAAAAATGACCTAATGGCCATGTTCAAAGACTTCCAGGATGGACAGTTACCTATCTCTAGGCTAAATTTTGGGATTATAACGTTGATTCCAAAACTAAAGGAGGTAAAGATGATCCAACAATATAGACCGATATGCATGCTGAATGTGAGTTTCAAAATTTTTATGAAGGTCTTGGCTAATAGGTTCACGGCAGTAGCCAATAGAATAATCAAACCAACACAAACAGCTTTCTTGCCGGGGAGATACATCATGGAAGGGGTAGTTATGTTGCATGAGACGTTACACGAGCTAAGAAGGAAAAAGCAGAGTGGAATTATCCTTAAGCTTGACTTCGAGAAGGCATATGACAAAGTCAGTTGGCCTTTCTTGCAACAAGCGCTTAGAATGAAAGGTTTTTCTCCGAAGTGGTGCAAGTGGATTGAGGATATTGTTAGTGGAGGAAATGTGGGGGTCAAAATAAATGAAGACATAGGACATTTTTTCCAAACCAAGAAAGGACTGAGACAAGGTGATCCTTTATCACCACTACTATTTAATATAGTGGGAGATATGCTTGCAGTCCTAGTATCGAGAGCTAAAGAGAATGAACAATTTAGTGGGCTAGTACCTCATCTAGTAGAGGGAGGATTATCAATCCTCCAATACGCTGATGATACTATATTGTTCATGGAGGATGATCTGAGCCAGGCCAAAAACTTGAAGTTAGTATTAAATGCTTTTGAGAAACTATCGGGTTTGAAAATTAATTTCCATAAGAGCGAGTTGTTTAGTTTTGGGAGTGCAGTGCAAAGGGTAGAGGATTTCATGCAAATTTTTGCTGCAAGGAGGGTGCCCTACCCTTTAAATATTTAGGCATTCCCATGAATACTCACAAGATTAGAAATAAGGACTGGGGACAAGTAGAGGAGAGATTTCAGAAGAAGCTAAGTAGTTGGAAAGGGAAATTGCTTTCGGCTGGTGGGCGTTTGGTTTTAATAAATTCGGTCCTTTCAAGTTTACCATTGTTTATGATGTCTTTTTTTAGAATACCTAAAGGTGTTTTAAAAAGGCTTGATTATTATAGATCTAGATTTTTCTGGCAATGTGATGAGCATAAAAAGAAATATAGACTTGCTAAGTGGAGTGTGCTTCGTCAACCAAAGAGCTTAGGGGGGTTGGGCATTCTGGACCTCGATGCCCAAAATAGATGTCTTTTGAGTAAGTGGTTGTTTAAATTGTTGAATGAAGATGGTATGTGGCAAAAGTTAATAAGGAATAAATACTTGGGGAGAAAATCTTTAACACAAGCAACAAAAAGTGTAGGTGACTCTCAGTTCTGGGCGGGTTTGATGGAAATCAAAGATCAGTTCATTATGAGAGGGCGTTTCAAAGTTAATAATGGTAAGCAAGCAAGATTTTGGGAGGATATATGGGTAGGGAGTGATCCTTTGATGAAATCATACCCAGCCCTGTATAATATCGTAAGGAAAAAGAATGTAACGGTGGCTAGTGTATTAAGTACTGTTCCTTATAATGTGTCCTTTAGAAGGGCCTTAACAGGGGTACACAGGGAAAAGTGGCTTCAGCTAGTAGAGAGTATATTTGCTTTCGAGTTGAATGACCAAGATGATGTCTTTTTATGGGGAAGTAACAAAAGAGGGCAATTCTCGGTACAATCTATGTACAGAGAGGTGATGAAAGAGGGGAGGGTACCACATAATTGCATCTTCTGGAAGATTAAAATACCTTGCAAGATTAAAATCTTCTTTGGTATTTGCATAAGGGGGTTATCTTGACTAAGGACAATTTAGCTAAAAGAAAGTGGAAGGGGAATACCAAGTGCTGTTTCTGTAGCCAGGAAGAGAATGTACAGCATCTCTTTTTCAATTGCCATTTGGCAAGATTCATATGGAATACAGTGCATATTTCTTTTGGCATTCAGCCACCTGCTAGTTTTGATGACTTGTTTGGTGATTGGATTAATGGCTGGTCAGCAAAGATTAGAAAACAAATTCTTATTGGGGTGGCTGGTTTATGTTGGGCAATTTGGTTAAGCCGGAATGAGGTGGTGTTCAAGGAAAATTATCCTAACTCCTTTTTACAGGTAATCTTCAGGGGAACCTACTGGACAAGGACTTGGGCAGCACTCTCTAAAGAGGAAGAAATGATCTTGTTGAAGAAGAATTGCTGGAGATTGGAAGTCACCGTGATGGAGATTTTCAACAAGTTTGGTTGGAAGAACAGAAGTCGACTGCAAGCCTAGCGCTACGATGTTTTCTGGCTTCGGTTATGTTATCTGGGGTTTTGTTTTGGGGTTATAGTTCAGTTTAAACCTTAGGTGTTCCTGAGTTGAGTTTAAACTTTGAATCTTTCTGGTTGAGTACAACCGGTGGGTGCAGTGTTTGTGCTGCGTGTAATACTCTTTGGCTGCAAGCGCTCTTTGGAGTGGCGGAGGTCGGATTTTCCAGTTTCTAAAAAAAACTTGATAAGGGGTGTCATCTAGGTCCCCATACTCCCAAAATGCACATTCAGATCCTCAAACTTGCTAATGGGTTCACTTGAGATCCAAATCACCCATACCCACGTTAAACTGCCAGCGTGTCAAAGTGATCGGGCACTGATGTGAACATGACATGTGGGGCCCACATGTCAGGTCCACCATCTACCTCACCATCTCTTCCTGCCCACGTTTCTTCCCCTCCTTCCAGCAGCATCTCCGCGCAGATCCCATCGGGCTGGCGGCGCAACATCTCCAGCAGGGGCCCGTGGGGTGGCGCAGGCGCATCTTCGACGGGGCAGGTCGTGCCGCGGAGACCGGCGCGAGGTGCTGCATTGGTGGTTTGTGGTGGTGGATAGGGAGCGTGACATTTGTTGAATGCCGACGATGAGCGGCAATTGCTCTCCAGGTCGATGGCGAGATGCGCTACGGCACGACTGACGATGGGCACTGAATGGATGGTGGAGGGTGGAGGTGAAGAGGGACGACTGTCATGCAGAGGCACCCTTGGGCGGCATGGCCCCACACGGGCAGCGAGAACTCTCCAGCGTGGCCTCGCACAGGTGGTCCCTAGGCTGAGCTGCCGCCGCCACCACTCGAACGGCCGGAGATACACCACCACCGCCACACGTACCAGCCAGAGGTGCGCCGCCGCCGCCACACGGCCTGCACGACATGCGCTGCCCCCACCACACGGGCTCGCGAGAATTATTCCCACGCCCCTACTGATCCGCTGGAGATGCGCCGCTGCCGCCACAAGGCCCCGCGCAAAGATGTGCTGCGCCCCCTACTGACCCACCGGAGATGTTGGAGAGAGAGGGAAAAAAGGTGAGGGTGGGAGAGAAGGCAGATAGAAGATGGTGGGCCTAACATGCGGGCCCCACATGTTAGGTTCACGTCAACGCCTAGTCAACTTGACACGCTGGCGGTTTTAATATGGATATAGGTGATTTGGACCTACCGTGAACCTATTAGCAATTTTGAGGGCCTAAATGTGCGTTTTGGGAGTTGAGGGACCTACACGACACCCCTGTCAAGTTGAGGGGCCGGCGGTGCATTTTACTCCCAACATACACTACCTTATTGCCATCGCGCGCATTTTGCGCTCCCCTTTGCCTCATTAATTCGTACTAGTTGAATATTTTGCCTATATATTCTCGCCACCAAGCATCAATCGAGGTTAACATGGCATGTAGCGCATCACTGGGCTTGGGAATGAGTGGCATTAGGGAAAACTACTCCACGTCCGGGTCTCCTCCTCTGTTTGTTACCAGGTTGTTTCATGTTTATCATCAGAAAACGAGGACTCCCTGGCGATTTGCTGCTGTTGACGCAATGCTTGCGTACGCTTATCCACTGTATTTGTCGGTTCCTTCCGTTGTGTTGCCAAATCTCTGCTCGTCTTTCACAGTAGTACCTAGCAGTGCGCATGCGTTTACTCTCCTATTCTGCGGTGAAATGATACAATGTGATGTCTAGTGCTGTAACATTTTCTTACCCCGTTTAATTTCACAGTTTAAAAACTTTGCTCTGCTTAATACTACGTCTGTTTTAAATTATAGGTCATTTTGGTTTTTCTAGATTCGTTTATTTATGTACATAAGAAGAATTATGAACCTATAAAAGCTAAGATGACCTATAATTTGGAACGGAGAAAGTATATTTTTCCATGAGCTAACAAGCTCTCTTGCATCCGGGTCCGGCCTGGGGACAGGGACATCACACGCTGCAGCACCGGCACGTGCATCTCTAAGTTTTCCCGTCCGGGCTAGCCTCTTCCCCGTCCGCTGCTGTCAGTCCCAGCCCGTTCATAGTGTGCAGCTATATATGCTGCCAAATCTATATACTGTTTGCTTGTACTTCAGTCTGATCCATGTAGGTTCATTTTTTCGGCTTAGATTTTGATTTCCCAGCGGATCCTGCTTTATTCTATGAATCGCGCTGATTTGTTTTTTTTTTTGACTACTTACTATTCGTTCCAGTGCAGTTGTATCTTGTCTCTCAATCCTCACCGGTCTGATTCCATAGCAAAAATCACTGCTACTAGTCGCCCTGATGATTGAAAATCTGGGCAACGTATTCAATTATTTAGCAAGCATTATTATCCGCATTTGAAAGTAAAGGAGAATTGGTTTGGGAGATCCGTTCTAGAGCTCCACCCGGCCCTCTTTTCTTTCCAGTACGTTATGGCTCTGCCACTATCGTAATCAGCAAGCCTGACAACTAGTTGGGTGCCATGGTGCTTTGGATTTGCTTCAATCGTTTTGTTGAGATCAATAACTATTTTCAGACTGGTATGGGGATGTATCACGTCAGGTTACTTGTAACTCCTTTTGTATGTCCTGCCAACTCATTGTTCGTGACCAAAGTCTCGACCGACCAGTCTTTGTTCCGTCCTGTTATGAGGAGCTGTGTTTGCACATATTCATCGGGTATGTACTCATACATCCTCAAACTAAGATCGCTGCAATTATGCTGTATTGATAATGCAAGCAATAGCTTTGTTTATTTCAAATAGAATTAGATTAGCATGTTATGATATTTCCAAATTGCAAAACCTAATAAATAAATAATGCAAGCAATAGCTTTGTTTCTCATTCTTTTTTTTCTATTTAAATTAAAGTAGGAACTAACATGTAAGTACAAATTTGTTATAGAAAATAACTCATCATTATTTTACACGAGACTGGAACACAGATTCACATGATAAACAAAGAAACCTATATGTTTAATGAGGATGTAATTAATAGGGAGAGAATTTTGCCAACCATCTTATTACATGGTGCAGAGTGTGTAATTAATTGAATTATATATTCTATCGTCTAGCACTCATGATTAAATTATCACCGGCTCTGCCCATTTTCTACCCACCAGATAAACATAAAGCACACCTGACATATAGTCATAAATACGAAAAAATAAATGCTCACTAGTGCCTACACCTGCTATTATATATCATCCACCTCATATATTTTTCGTCAGAAAAAAAAACACCGACCTCATTTTCAACACTTTAAACAGCTCTAGCTCGATCTACCGCTCTAGTGATCAGTTTCGCGTGTGTGTACCTTGATTGCTTTGGTTCTCTCAACTGTATATATTCTCACAATCAAGCACTCGCGAAATTTCCGTCCCAGCATCGATTTGGAATGGAGCATACTAGGCTAACGGGCTGATGCTTGCTCGGAGTTTGCCACCATGATCCATGATCAGCGCTCGTACTCGTACCTGCAGTCCCTAAGCTACGCATGATGCATGTGGCACATGTGTACCTTTTCTTGCTTGTGCAGGTGTCGACCCTTGCGCGGACCTCGAATAGTGGTGCAGGTGTCAACCATTATTGCGACCCCGTATCCGCATCCTCGAGAGCGGATGGAACTGGCCGTTTTGCACACTTGCACCTGCACGCCCACGTTCAAATGGATTAATATAAAACGCGACAGGCTCCAGATTTTCAGCAGACTAATACTTGGGTTGCACACAATTATATATGGTGCACACTAACACAGTCTCATAACAAACAATAGAGTAAATTCCATTGTCATTTTCTGCATACACGAGTTAAAAAAGCTATCTTCTATATCCACGATCTATTAAAGAGTCACCTTCCTCTATCTAAAAAAATAAATCAAAGAGTCATCGTAGAGGTCCACGGCCATCCACGAAGCCACTTTTCGCCTACGTGGTGATATCATCGTGGCAAAATTTGGTAAAAAGTCCTCTTCAACTTGCGGACATCACAGTGGAGATCCTGGCGGGGTGGCTGTTGCATTGTCTCGGGACAAGAGTCGCGGGAGAGGGGAAGGATGCCTTCCTCACGGAGGACCTTGACTGCATGAAAACTGGTGCGTCATCCGCTTCTAAACGTAGGCCGTGTTTAGTTCCGCGGTGAAAAGATTTTGGAAGGGAATCTTTTCACATTTGAAGTATTAAATATAGACTAATTAAAAAGCTAATTGCAGATTACGTTTGGAATTCGCGAGACGAACCTAATGAACCTAATTAATCTATCATTAGCACATTTTTAATGTAGCATTACTGTAGCAATTTAGTGTCTAATCACGTCCTAATTAGACTCATTGGATTCGTCTCGCAAATTCCAGTCCATCTATATAATGCGATTTGTTTTTTACCTACATTTAGTACGCCATACATGTGTCTAAACATTCATTTTGGATTTTGGATTTTGAAACTAAACAAGGCCGTAGTCATTTTCAGCAGCGGACTATGAGACAATCCACCCTAAAAATAGAGCCTATTTCCATATGCGGGTCATATCATTCTTCCTTGTGTAAATTAAATTCCAAGAGTGGATGACTTGATGCACGGCCCCGCTGGTCACCGAAATTTTGTATGGACACGACCCAAATGGAATGGCAAGCCGAAAGGATAAGGTCTATTCGTCGATCTACTCTGCACATCTGTCATATCCTATCTCCTTTCTCCATCACAGCTTTCATTCTCATCTCCTTTCTTCACTCCACGAAAGCGGCGGAGCTACCGGCAGCGGCCTGAGCATACGGGTTGTAGGTTTTTTTTTTTTTTTTTTTTTGCTTTTTCAATTGATGTCCAAGGGTGGGCCACCCCATGGCGCGCCCATGCAAATTCGATTACAGGAAGGGACCATGACATGGTTCAGCCCTGAAAAGTTATTTTCTGCACTGGTTTCCGCACTGGGCTATCACCTACTCATGCTAATTAGTGTCTTATTTCTAGTGGCAAAAATCAGCAACGGGCCATGGCCAAGGTACTAAATAGCGTTTAGCGGTATCATAGTGGATTAGTGTCGGTGTAGCAGATTGCGGATAGCGGGTGCTATAGCGGACGCTAAGTCCAAATAGCATAATTCAAAAAATAGTCAAAATTTTAGCATAAGTTTACTTAAAATAATATAAAAGTTTTTAGTTAGCTATTAAATTTCACTTAAAATAAAAAAATATAAATAAATTTTATTTGTCATTCAACCATTCATCATCATCGCCTAAACAATCATTTTAACACTCTTATTGGCATTTGATCTATTTTGATATATTACTTTAACTATAAATTTGGTGAAATAGCGGCGTACCGTTAGCGAAGCGGTGAAATATGAGAAATAGCAGCCGTAATAGCAGGAAATAGCGGTGCTAAGTCCGAGTTTACTATCTTGGGTCCGCTACCTTGTAGCGGTAGAGGATCGCTACCGCTATAGCGGCCGCTATTGCGGACGCTATGAACGCTATTTAGTACCTTCGTCACGGCATAGTGTGGTGTTTTGGAATCTGATAGAGCTAATTTTATGGCATCTCACTAGTCACTAGTCAGGGTCATTTGGATCTAAATCAAATGAGAGTATCGACTAACAAACAGACTCCTCCCGTTTTAAAATATATCTCTCTCATTTTAAATGAGAGTATCGGCTAGTGTGCTAGTAATAAAAAAACTATATCAACTTGCGGCTCAGTGGTCACTCCAACCCCATATATAGTTCCCACAGCCACGTGCACCACCGTTTTAGAGCAAGATTAATTGATTTCAACCATTGCGGGTGGCAAGAAGCCCACGTCAGCTCAGCTGGGTGACGTGGTAATCGTGGACTCATAGTGAAATCAAAGCAAGGGTGGCCAATGGGAGTTGCACGATCAGGTGGTGGGAGGGTGAGTTAATGCATGCGCCCGCTCCCTGCCAGCACCTCACCATGCGCCTGCTCTACTCTTTCTTACTTTTTCTTTGTCCTCCACGTAGCAACTCGTCCGTATCTAGCCAACTATAAAGTAAATACTTGCTCTTGTCATCCTACTTTTGGTTCTTGGCCGCTTTGCTTACTTAGTAATAAATACTGATGGGTCGGAGGTTGAATTGTAGTACAAGTTTGTCTGTACGGTGCTACCTTTGGAATGAGCGGCATTGGGGATTTGGGGAAACACAGTCAGCTACTGATGAATGTTTATCAGTTTGCCTGAGAGGCCGGTGCTCAGCAGCTTCGTTTTGCATGCCCAAAAAGAATGAATAGCATAAATTTGGGCAGGCAAAAGACACATGTTAGTACCCTGACGGAAAATCACAAGTTTCACAAAGGCGGAATAGCCAAAATGGTCCCTAAACTATCAGCCAAGGCTCAATTTCGTCCCTGAACTACAAAAACGACCGTTTTCATCCTCGAACTATCGGATTCGGCTCAATTTAGTCCTTGCGCCGACGTGGAGCACCACGTTGTCGTCCTCGTCAGCGTCCAGGTCATTATCTCATGTAAAATGTCGATTTTGCCCTTACCTCTTGGCCATCCCTTTCTCCAGGACCAAATCCCTCCCGGAACCCCCGTGCGCATCTATTTCGCTCAGCTCCAGGCGAAGGAGACCACCACACCTGCTCCACTTCGCCGCCGTCCCCAACAACGCGCCGCCTGTTGAAGCTCTCCAACACAGCCCCAGGCCTGCTTCCCATCTTTAATCCCGTCTAGCTTTGCGGCCTCAAGCCTTAACTGCTCAAGCGCCCAGCTCGCCCCCACCCCAAGAATGCCGCGCGGATCTGCTGCAGGCCAACCGAGAGGGCCAACGCAGGCAAGGAGAAGAGTAGTGCGTGGTGTGGTTGAGGAAGAAAGAGCACCCGGCGCTCAAGCTTCTGATTCGGCTGGCATGGATTTGGAGGTAACATTTTTGTGAGTCATGGTCAGGGCATGCGCTTCAATTGAAATTGAGGGATGTAAGATTCAATTTGTGATGAGAATACTTTGTTTTTCCAATTTGCAGCTTGAACGACTACTTGATGAGCATAGAGAAGGGATGGTGGTCAGGACTGGATTGAGGTGCCACCATGGGTTGTACCCGATTTTGTGCTGCAGCTGGTCAGGTCCAAATGTAGGTCGTAGGTTCCTTTCATGCTCCCAAGTTGAGCAACCTTGTGAGTTCAAGTACTGGATCGACCAAGAGTTTTCTGGTAGAGCAAGAAGGGTGATTGAAGAATTGGTGTCTATGAGAAGTAGTATGACAGAGTTATTTGTGAATTCTTCTGAACAATGGGATGTCATGTATGCTGAACGACAGAGAGCACGAAAAGAAATTCGTGAACTGAAATCAAAAGTTTGTGAACAGCATAGTTGCAATATGCTGTTGTTGTGTTTCTGTATTGTAATTAGTGGAGGCCTATGGCTGATATTGTAATGTTGTGAAATGTAAGCATGTCTCCAATTCATATAATAAAAGTAGTTATTCATTCAAAGGTTCTAGTTGGAAGTTCAAAGTGACAGACCATGGGAGTCTTTAATACAAATGATACAAGTGACATGCACTGCATTCTCAAGTTACATGATGCTCTTCTCTGATGACACTACATGCTTTCCTAGTCTTTTCCTAGAGGAGCTGCTTTGTCCTCCATGTCCAGCTGAAGAGGACCGGATGGTGCCTGAACCAGTTCCACCTGACACATTGATGGTTGCCTTTGCAGATGATCCAGTAGCTATGCCGGCTCTTGTCTCAGTTATAACAGATGCACTCCCACCAGCAGGAGCCTTTGCTTGTCATTCTTGGGAAATTTGATATTCACCTTCATTTTCAAGGCATACCTCTCTATTGCATCTTTCAATTCATCTCTTCCTCTGAAGCACATGTCGACAGCAAAGTGTGGAGTCTCATCATGACTGTCAAATATTGGGAACCTGCAGTTCCTTCTCCTAGAAACACCATCACTGTCCTCATCATATGACGCCTCATGGTCTGAATCAAAATATGCAATGCCATCTCCAGATTCATTGAATTGAATATTATTGTTTGCAGCACTCCCTTCAGGCATATTTGAAGTAACTGGGGTGTCCTCATCCAATGGAATATCTCCTCTCTTCCTTGCTTCTGCCATAAACTCTTTGTATTTGGTTCTTATCTCTCTTACTTCATCATCTTCATCACTTGTAAATCCTGTGGCATCAAAATCACTGTCTTCCTCTTCCTCCTCCTCCTCCTCCTCCACTCCCTCTTTTTCTACATGTTGGTCCCCATTCTGTGCATTCTGAGCATCTGCAATACTAGTTATAGCATTACAGCCATCCATAGGAGCTACTGGAGCATCCAAATCCATTATGTTTTCATCTCGAAACAGGTTAAATACATCATCATCTCCATACTGTATCTCTGTACCTTCATTGCCACTCATGTCTAACTCAATTGTTTCAGTGTATATGTCCACAGCCCCACTACAACCTATCTCATTAACCATGTCCATGCAAGATTTGTCATCTACAAGAAGTCTCATTCCACTATTTAACTTTGCACCCACGGGCAACCAGTACATCCTAACAGATCTACGAAAGGTTGTGTGATCCAAAAGATGGCCATTGAGCTCTGGGATTGATAGTTTGTCCTTCTCGATGTGTGATACTCCCATATCCCCATTACAATACTGCATCTGTGACCCATCAAGAACAAAATCCCCATTGAAATGAAATCTAACAATCAATACCTCTTCATCTCCCATATTAATTCCGCCCTACAGATTCACTACATGGTCAAATTTCACCCAAAAACGAAATCAAACTCAGACCTACGAGTAGAACTCGAACTCACCTCAACTGACGATGCACCTCCACGGCACAAGACCTTCGCTGCTTCACGGAATCACCAAACAATCCAGAGTAGGCAACACTTTTCCCCTCCAGAATATCGCCTCCTCGTCCTCCAAACCCTAGCCCTCAAGAGCAGCCGCCATGGGGGAGGAGGAAAAGAGAGGAGTCTGTTATCCCTTCAGCTTGTATTGAAAGAAAGGAGGGGTAAAACGGTCACACAAAGATGCCACGAAACCCTAGCTGACTTGGACGCTGACGAGGACGACAACGTGGTGCTCCACATCGGCGCAAGGACTAAATTGAGCCGAATCCGATAGTTCGAGGATGAAAACGGTCGTTTTTGTAGTTCAGGGACGAAATTGAGCCTTGGCTGATAGTTTAGGGACCATTTTGGCTATTCCGCCTTTCACAAACACGCTTCTCCGTTGAAGCTTACATTATTTGGGAAAACAAGGACATGACTCCGATGCATATGTCTCACTACAACGACATCTGAGTTGTGCGGTTCTGTAGTCCCACCACATGAAAAAGCCAAACTAGTGATTTGCGCGCCCCCATGCGCGCGACTGAATCTATAAGTGAATTAGATAAGTCAAATACCTTTCGAATCATTGTTACAATTATATTTGAGATTATTGAGCCTATGGCAAAGCCAATTGTCAACTCTAAACATTACTAAACAAATTACGGACCTTGTGATTTTTTCTGTCCGAAGCTTAGTATCACCAATTTTTACGATTTAAAAATAAAGAACACCAGTAGCTATAGAGACATGAGACGTCATGCTGAAAAGAACCAAAATCCGGTCTCCCAGTTAAAAAAAAAAGGCCAGGTTGTCATGGTATTGCTGCATTATAAGCCTGTAACAATCCGTTTTCACCCATGTCTCTCTTGAAGCATGAAATGAGAACTTTATGTACACAAGTCTTGCATTTTTTGCTACCATATCATGTAGTCACTCTTTGCTATGTGAGCGACCATCAAAATGATCAAAGTTTACAATCGGCGATTCTTGACTAATGGGATTCATATCATTTCCTATAAGGGGTTCAAGGGAAATGTCAGCAAAATATGAAGGCGAGAAAACAAGCTGTGATGCACAACAAAAGGAAGTAATTGGTAACAAACCTGGCAGGTTAGCTCTTTATTGAGCTAAAGTTAGCTGATGGTGCTTTGCCATTATCTCCCCCCAAAGCATCATCTTGCAAAGAAAAATAGAAGTTGATAGAACACCAGTAGAATTCCGAATAAAAAGAGTTACCTCGTGAGATTCAGGCATCTGAATGTTAGAAGGTGGGACTGTGATGATTCCAATTGAAATTGATGCTATGTCACATCAGTACTGGCCTTCTTCCAGGAAAACACATCACAGGGATTTTTTTTTGCTGATTAAAGTGCAGATTGCTCAACTGTTAGTTAAATGTAGCATATAACTAATCTGTTGTTCATTTTAAATTCTCCTAATATACCTTAAAAGAAATGTATCTGGAATTAAAATAAAATTAATTAGTATATAGCACCTTAATGTGAGATACAGAAAAACCAAACATCTAACCTCAACTGTCTTTTTTTTAACCCTACTATCTTATCAACTCCTACGCAAGAACTGATTGAAAGTATATCTGGAACTTCTTTACCTATAATCTGTACATACCTGAAGGCATCACCTTTTGGATATTTTGTGCTTCCATGATCAATTCTGAAATGTGTGATAGCTAAGCAAAGACTGTTCAAAATCATAGGTTGTCAAATGTGCTACAAATATTATGTCGAAGAACATGGTACAGTTTCAGCAAAATCACCGGATGCACTACGGGAAACCCAGTAGTCGCCGAGTGTCCAGGACACTCGGCGAAGGCCAAAAAACACTCGGCAAAGCCTTTGCCGAGTGTTACACTCGCGACTGTAGACTCGGCAAAGAGTGTCTTTGCCGAGTGTCATATTTCGGGCACTCGGCAAAGGGTTTGCCGAGTACCAATGCCGACACTCGGCAAAAAAAAGTAACATAACGGCCACGCGCCGTCGCCGTGACGACACTATTTGCCGAGTGTCGGATCTGACACTCGGCAAAGCTCCCGCCACACAGCCACGTGGCCCTGAGCCTTTGCCGAGTGTCATGGCAAATACACTCGGCAAAGACTAACCCTTTTCCGAGTGTCGTTGCAAATACACTCGGCAAAGGCTCAGTCTTTGCCGAGTGTATTTACTATTACACTCGACAAAGCTCCATACACTCGGCAAAAAATGACAGAAAATAGCAGAAATTGTACCTTTGCCGAGTGTACATGCAAATACACTGTCGGTGATATGATCTCCGGCAGTCTTCCACGGGGTAGCCAACGGAAGTGATTTGTATGGAGGGAAGATCGCAAAGATCGGAAGCTAGATGGTTAGGGTGGACAGACGCAAGGATTTAGACAGGTTCGGACCGTCAACTCGACGTAATACCCTACATCCTGTTTGGGGGTGTTGTATTGCGTGGATTGTAGATTGGATCCTCTCTCTCTTGGAGGGGGTCCCTGCCCGCCTTATATATCGGGGAGGCAGGGTTACAAGTCGGTTTGTAGCGCATCCTATCTCTAAGGATCCTTTCCTTCTTTACAAAAACTCCTATTCTAATTAGAACTTCTCCTTCCGGGTCCTTCCTTCATGCGCCGGCTTGTCCCGCACGTCATCAGGTCCAGAACGGTGGGTCGGGCCGCCCCCTATGGGGGGGTTGCCAGGCCTGCTTGTGAGGTACCCGGGGACCATATTCCCCACAGTAGCCCCCGAGCACTTCTTTGCCGATCGTTGGCTGCAATTGATCTGCCTTTTTCTTGCATGATCCGAGTGTTCCGCAACTTTGCCAGAATGCTTGATCAGATTTCCGAGTAGTTTAGGACTTCGTCCGAGTGGTTTCGAGGAAGATCCGAGTGCATGCTCAAACATTCCTGAAAATGATTTTTTAATTGTAGCCTTAATGAGGGGAAGAAGTGCTCTTTTTCACGACGCGAAAGCGAAGTGTATACACTTAGCCCCCGAGCCTTGGGTAATTTTAGTATAAAATTGGCCAAGGGTCTTCAATTTTTCTCCATCAAAATCATGATCTTCAATGGCGTGCACCTCCTGGTGCACCCATTGGGTGTAGCCCTCGAGCCTTGAGCAGAGTAGAATAGTCTGGTCGAGGGTCAAAATAGAATTCTATCAAAAGGTTTAGTGTGTAATTTTTCGGAGTGATTAGTGTAATCATTTGGGATTCCGGATTCGGGATTTAGTACTAGTTAGTGATTCGGTGATTCGGGATGGTTAGTGTAGTTATGTAGTTCTACTAGTTAGTGGTTGTGGTTTGTAGTGGTTAGGGTGCTGGTGGCTTTTTGGAGCGATTAGTGTGGTTGTGTGCCCCAACTATCTTAGGGTGGTGGTAGTGGGGGGGGGGGGTTGCGTCGACTCGAAAGTTGTTAGTGTGGTGGTGGCGGAGGCGGCCGTAGGCCGCAGAGCTAGGTGGTGGTGGCCGGCGGGGGCGTGGATTCAGAAGTGTTCAGAGTGTCACGGATTCGGGAATGGTTAGTGTGCTTGTTGTTGAATGGTTAGTGGTCGGGGTTTGTAGTGGTTATAGTGTTGGTGGTTTTGGTACTGCTTAGTGTGGTTGTGTGCCGTAAATAATTGACACCATGTGTATAGCAGTAACTAAATTATTTCGTCGTTGACTAATAAGTAACAAGTTATTAGGAAGTGGTTAGTGTGGTAGTGGGGTTAGTGTGTCATGGATTCGGGAATGGTTATAGCTGTTCATACTGAACGATTATTGCTTAGTGGTTTGTAGTGGTTAGGGTGGTGGTGGAGTCGGGGGTGCCGGTTGCCAGCTGGGGCGTGGATTTGGCAGTGGTTAGTGTGGTGCTGGGCAGAGGGTGGTGGATTCAGAACTAGTTAGTGTTTCGTTGATTTGGAAGTGGTTAGGGGGTGGGTGATTGGACGGCGAGCAAGCTGGTTGTTTTTTGCTAGGCTGTGGATTCAGCACTGTCTTATTCCTGTCTAGATTAAAAAGTAACAGCTCAACTTGCTTTATGGACATAGAAGTAACTAAATAATCCCCACCATGTGTATAGCAGTAACTAATTTTTTTTCTTTGACTGAAAAGTGACTAGTATTTTTACTATCTTTGTTTTTTTTCAGCGAGGGTCAAAATGAAAGCTGTGCACATCAAACGCAAAACTGCTGAGAAGGCATCTAGCTCCAGAACGCCAAAATCAAAGTCGAAATACAATCTCCGGTCTTCTCCTTCAGTTATTAAACGTAAAAAGAAAGTCAAATCTGGTACTTCAGGAATACAACAACAGGAAAGGATTCGGAAGAATCTTGAGGTATATTTGTCTTGATACTCTATATTAAATTTTTTTATACATAACAATAGTTATTGTTATATGTTCTTTTCTTATATCCCATTTTTGTTGTTTTCATGCGTCTTACTTCATGTGCTTTTTTTCTTCATGGCAGCAAGAAAATAACCGAGGGTCCCCAATGACCATTGTCAAGCTTTACAAAGACATGTCTGATCAGCAACGTCAGTTAATTGAAAGAAACGGTTTTGGTGGGCTTTTGAATTTTGCGTTCTCTCAAGTGCACCCAGAGTTGTGCAACTGGCTGCTAACCTGTTTTGATGCGGAGTCATCAGAGTTGGTTTTTCCTGGTAGGGGAAGCATCCCAGTCACCGAATCTTCTGTGCACAAAGTATTGGGCATCCCAATGGGCGCTGGGATCATTGATTGCAAGCTTGATTCTGCTGCAACAACACTTATGAAGCAACATCAAGGCAATCAACCCAAGATTTCACATATTCTGGAATTTTTGAAAGGGTACAAAAGTACAAACAGCAAGTATTTGAAGCTGTGGACTCTCCTGGCTGCAAGCTCACTCTTAGTCTCAACCTTTAGCACCAAGGTCAGCTCCATATTGTACCCAGCTGTCACTGATGCTACTGCAATTTGTAACAAGAATTGGTGTGAACTTGTTGTTCGAGTTTTGAGGGAAAAGCGGCAGTCATGATCCAAAAAAACATGGTTTTAAGCCATGCCTTACATTTCTGATGGTATGTAAATATACTTTTCTTATTGCTTACTACATATATATTCTGTTTTAACCATTTCTTACTGCATTCAGTCCTGGTCTCTCCTGATATGCATTATTTTTTTTACTTTTGCTTTTGCAGATTCTTTATCTAGATGCTTTGCAAACTGGTTTCAAAAAAATATCAGATACTGGATATCGAATCACTGTTTGGACCAACAAATTCATTAAGAGAGCAATTGATGCTGATACTAAACCCGATGGTACATTCGGAGCGTTGCAGGTTTGTTGTCACACCCTCGATCCTTTTTACTTTTTCTTGCCATGCCCGTTTTTTATCAGTATTGTGTAGTGATACTTTTTTTCCCACAGCTGAAGCCTCAGTTCACTGTCCAAGATAGTATGTTCCTTGCTAGATCTCTCCATCTGGACTCGTTCATCAACAATCAAGTTCCTGAAAGTTTTGGACCTTAGGTATACTTGTTACTTGGAGTCTATGTTGTCAATAATTTTTACGATAACGCAGTAGTCTAAATGCTTACATTTATTATTGAACCAATTTTTCTCCTCTTTTTTCTGTAGGAGCGGCTGAAAGCAAAGGCTGTAGTTGAAAAAAATGTGCTCTAGCCCATCCAAGCTGGTCACCAATTTTCTTCAAGATTTCTACCAGGCTCCCAGTGCCAGCAATAACCAAGCTTTTGGTGGTGAAGTCCCTCACAATGAAGAATTTGTTGGTGAGCAAGATGAAGAACTAGAGGACCAAGAAGATGAATTTGTTGATGAGACTGAAAGTGAAGCAAGTCAAGAAAGTGAAGCAAGTCAAGAATTCAATGCAAATCAAGAAGCAAGTCATGAAGAAGCTGAAGAAGAAGCTGAAGAAGAAGGAACCGAAGAAGAAATTGCTGAAGAACAAGTTGTTCAATCTAGCGGCACTGAGAGTGCAGAGGAAAATGCTGATAAAGATGGTCAGCAGCATCTGAATGATGGAGGCCCTGTTTCTGAAGTTCAAGGCAGTAGCGATAAGAATACAGATTTAAATCCCCCCACCTATTCTGCTAGGTAAGTCACATTCAAAGAACTTTGTACCTGCTTTCTGTTGTTTCGATTTGTCTACTTTTCTAATTCTGAAATTTGTTTTTGTTCTAAGTCTCAGGCGATGCAGCAGCTGTATTACTCAGTATAAGTGATTTATACAATGCTGACGAAGACAACGATGAACCATGTAATACTCTTCCCTCCTTTTTTATGATGTCATGTCTTATTCATTTTTTAGTTACCATTCATGGTCATGTAACTGCTACTGCTAGTAGTATGTTTTTCATATCAGTTTTTTTTCTGCACTCTTCCTTACTGTGTTTCAATATTATTCAGTTCTTGGGAATCAAGCTGAAGCTCATTGCCAGGATGAAGCAACAAAGGATGAAGATAATGGACAACGTCATTTGGCAGTGTTATCATCTTGGCTGGCCCATCACAGCATACACATGCTGCAAAAGGCAACATTGATAGTGTTGATTTAGGTAATTTTTTTCCTTACCTCAGCACACTACCCATTTTCGTAGCTGTTGTGTGTTTTTTTCTGCTAGCATTAGTGATGATTTACAAGTTAATATGTCTGCTCTAAATATAGTGTGTCATTTCCCATTTTTTTCAATTGGTAAAATAACTCCCTATAGTTTCTTCGCACATAGGAAGTACCTTCACATATTCTGGTGCTTCAAATTAAGTAACTTGTTAAGTACAGTTTCGATTTTATAATTTGGACTTTGCTGCGTCACCTTCTCTGTTTTTTTTACCTGGACCAAGTTAATCAAATGTCAAACACTATGGGATTATCTACAGATTCTAACTATTTTTTCCATATTTGCAGATCATGGTCAAGCTCAAGGCAAATGTGATGACGTACATAAGCTACATGAAATCAATGAAGTGCAAGGTTTCAATGATGTTTCTGATGAAGTTTTGGGCAGTGATGAAGCAAGGGCCGCAGGTGTAAGCACCAAAGATTCAATTGGTAGCTATGTTAGCTTGTGTGCGCCAACGCAGCTAACTCAGGGTCCAGCACCCATCAACCAGTATGATCATTTAGGTACGCTTTTTCTTTCCCTCTGAATTGTCTCCCCTCCCCCCGGTTGTTAATGATAGATAGTCTTGAGTGCTCTAGTTTAATCAAGGAGCATATAGGGCTCCTTGTTTTTTGCCGTTCCATGACCTCTCAGTCAATCTGGGCAGGTTGAGGCTAGTAGTTGTACAGTAGGAAATAATCTAGCCACTGCTGTCTTACCTCTCTCACCTTGTACCTACGTGTCTTACCTCTCTCACCTTCTTGTACCCACGTGCCAAGTGCATGTTTTCAAGGCTACTGCTTTCTGAAATTGCTTTTGGCATGCTAACCACATGAATAGCATTTGTAGATCCCACATGATTTGCTTTAGGCTTGACCCTAAAGGACTGACAAAACCAAGCAATAGCCTATTCCAGTCCCATGACCAGCACTCAAGTAGCTGAGACTCTGAGCACCTGCAAGACACCGTAGATGTTGTTCATCTCTGAAGTCCCTGATTAGGATATCCTATTTTGTACTATCTCCTTCAAACATACAAGCATTTCTGTGTTTCCAAATAAGCCAAGCACCTAGCATGACCAATGTGTTGAATCCTTTTTTGCGTTTGTCCATCTGAATTTTATTGACACTCTTCTTCCACCATTTAGAAAATGAGAGCTCATATCTTCATGGGAGCACAAGCCAGCCAATTGAACTTTGATAGAATACAAAACCAAAATTCCTAGGCAAAAAAGCAGGCCTTGATCACAAAGGAAGCATCGATCAGGGTTGGGGAGATTCCTTCTTGCCAGCCGGTCTGCTGTCCAGCATCTATTCCTCACAGCAAGCTATAGAAAAAATTTGCATTTTGTCAGGGCCAACACTTCCAAATTGTGCGCCAAGGTTCAAATGTGACTGCTCAATTGAAGAATGCCATATAGGCTGACTTGGTTGTATAGTGTCCAGAGGCATCTAGCTTCCAAGTATGAATGTCCTCTTCCTGAGTTAGGGCAATCTCAGAGAGAATATCTGCTAGCTGAAATACTTCATACCATCCCACCATAGATAAACCCCCCGTATATCCTGTGTCCATTTTTTATCCACCAGAGCATCTGATACAAGCCGTAGGTTGCGAACACGAGCCGGGACATCAGCTACTACCATCGGTGCCTGCGCCATGACCTAATTTCCATTAATCCATTTATCCTTTTCTTCATGTCTATGCAAACATATGCAATACTTGTGTTGCTACCACACATGATACTAACAGATGTTGGATACTTCCCTTTTCTTGATTCACACAAAGGGCACTGATATGTGTGAGGAAGGACTTTTTTGGCCAATCCTGTCCGCTGTCCAGCATCTATTAGGCGCCCAGGACTTCCATAACCTTTTCCAAGGTTGAAAGGCGATGGAGCCTTGAAAGTAGGCTCTATAAGCTTTCTTGGAGTAGTTTCCATCTGCACTAAACTTCCAAACATTTGTTGTCATCATGTTCCTGTAAACTGAACTGATGAACAAAATCCCAAAGCTGCAGGAACTGTATGATCCTAATCCTTGACAATCCACCTTCAACTTCAGATGCCCACCTATCATTGTAAAATGCTTCAGCCATTGCTTGCTGTTTTGCGGACTCTAAGAGGCACACATAGGAAGTGTTCCTGCTATTTGTTTTCCAGATCCGACTCACTAGTACAAGATTTAACATATTTTCAACTTTCATTTTCTTTTTCATCCTTTGAAACTTATGACTTTTTCTCATTATATATAGGTTGTGCAACACCTTTATCTGATGTGAGTGAAAGCTTCCAGCCAATGCATATTGACACCACCTACATTGACAAGGTTTCAATTCAAGACTATGAGTCTGACTTGGCCAAGTCAGTTTCCAAGTTGAAAGATTTGAAGAGGAAAGGAGAGGTCATAGTCTTTAAGTCTAGAGGAAGCAGAGATACAAAGATTCCAAAGGTTCAAACAAACAATGCTGATGGTACCAGCAGGTCTACCACTTCTTCTTATATGGACAATGATGTTCAACAACCTGCACCTCTGGAGGTAGACTACCCAGCTCAGGACCTTGCGCGTGTACTATCTTTCAAGTGCACTGCACCCACCAATGGCCAAGAAGCTGCAGCACCATCTTCAAGTACTGGTACCATTACCAGTGTACAACCTTTGGACTTTGACCCACCTTCTTTTGACCTAGGGATCAGTGACATGTCATCTCAGGAGAAAGCTAGTTAAGAACCTGTAGCTGCTACAAACATAGGCCTTAAGTTAGCTCAGCCTTTGCGCACAAGGAAGCTTCAATTACCCCGTGCTGCTAAATCAGATGGGTCAACTGGTATTCGAGAATCAAGTGTTCAAACGGTCCTTACTATTGACATAGCAGGGGTACTACATGCTGGATCAGCAGCTACCGAAGCTACTGGTGCCAACAAATTTGCACCTATTTTGTTGGTTCAGAAGGTCAAGAACATGGTTTACAACGAGATGACCCAATTCTAGTTCAGTCTCAAGGTCAAGGTCAGCAGACTCAAGAAGATGGGTTACAACACGGTGACCCAATTCTGGTTCAGTCCCAAAGTCAAGGTGACTTTACTCAACAAGATGGCTTAGAACAGGGCAACCCAATTCTGGTTCACTCTCAAAGTCAAGTTGACCAGAGTCAATCGTTCATTACCCCAGCTGGTCTATATATACAACCTGCATACATACCAGATGATATTCTCCTTGAGTTGGATGCTTTGATTACTGCCAAACAAGCTAACGAAGGAATCACACCAGTCCCTCACGTGAGACATGAAAGGGTCACTAAGCCTGGACCAGCTAAGAGATCTCCTTACATCAATTACAGCCAGAAGCTTTCATATGAGCTATCCAAGAGTGATAAAGAAGCCTATACAAAGATCATCAGATTTGGACGTGGAAATAGGTCCAAGAAGAACTCGTAAGCTCGCTTTTTATGTGCATCCAAGCCTTTGTCATAATGTGCATATCATCCTAGTAGTTATGTTGCAAGCAAATATCTTGTTTTTTCCAGGACAAACCAAATAATTCTACTTTTCATGTTGGTATTGTAAGAAAATAGCTCTGTGTCCTATATTTAGTAATTCTACTCTTATTTTTTACTCAAGGAGCAAGTAACACTGTACAAGTTGCTATCTATTATTAAGTAACTATACTCATATTTTTACTATGTAGCAAGTAACTATATACTACTTTTTGCATTACAATGAAGTAACAAGTTTTTAGCTTTTTGGGGACAGCAATCAACTTCCCTTTATTTTTGTGTGCTTCTCAGTTTTAGTTTTTCATGACAAAAATCAGCTTGCCCTTATCTCATATATTTTTTAAAAAAATTCAGGGCAATCATTGTTAACTATGGAAGCGTGCACACCAGTCTTGGTGATTTCGCCGATTCTTTGAAACCTAAAGGTCAACTGTCAAATGAAACAGCTGATTGTATTTTGCATATATTGAGGGACCAGCTACAGGCTAAATCAAAATGTGTGTTGTCTCATAGGATTGCTGTAAGTATTCTGCCATAATTTTTTCCCTTTCCTTTCTTCATTCATCAATTCTAGAAAACATCCATACTGAATTGAAATCACATGTTTTTTATCCTCTTATTTTATTTTCACAGAGATTTGCTATGGCTGGCGACCTGCAGAGGACGGAGATGAAGTCTAGTTTCAGCTTTGATAAACGACTTGATCACTACAACCTAGTTAGTTTAAGTGTTCATATTTGTTTTCCTTATTTTTGTAGCCTAGCTCCATACTTCTGTTTTTTCAAAAAACATGCGTTCTCTGTTCTTACTTAAAAAAATCGATGTCTGTTAATGTCAAAAGTTCACATTACAGACCCATTTTGTGTTTGTTATTGTCACTATTTCTGTTGTTTTTCTAGAACAAATTTTTGACATGGAATATGCAAATAAGTTATGTCTGCAACATAACTTCACAAAATGCAGATCCCAAATAGTAATTTAGTCAAAGCAGGATCTACTATACAAACCTGTTTTACTCTTCCATAGAGATATATGTAAATATGTAACCAGCCATTTAGTTCTAGCTTAAACTGTTGCATCCAACAAGCATGTGCTTGGTTTTGATTTTTGTAGCACAACCGTAAAAACCTAGCTTGTTTCCCATTGCTGCTCAGCCATCATCTTACCTTTTTTTCTTTTTTCACACAGTTGTTCTTCCCTGTTCTTGAAGTGAATGTCACAACGGAACTAAAGCATTGGTTCGTGATTGTTCTAAACTTAAAAGGCTCAACGTTTTGAATTGATGGATTCATTAAGAGGATAAGAATCTATTAGAAACTTCTAACAAGATAATATCGAACATAAAGATTCTATGGAAGCAGCACCATGCCAAATCCAAGATTGACGTTAGTCAGTTCAAGTCGCTTTATATTGATGCACCAAAACAAGAATCAACGTAAGTAGTACACTTTTTTTTGTTATGTTCTCTTCTTTCTTTTTTCTTTTCATCGCAGCAAGATACATGTTGACTGTTTTTTTTGGCAGAGTTGACTGTGGCTACTACATGTTGAAGTACATTGAGTATTGGGATCGCAAAACCGTGCCTCAGATCCACCAATCTGATATGTACAACATCAGGGTGAACTACATGTCTAAGATGTTGCATTGGAAAGGAAATCTTGTGACTTGGCATCAAGTGATAAAATGATAACTCAAGGCAAATATAACTTTCTCTTCATGGTTCATGTTTTTCATGTAACTATCAGATTTTACAAATGGATTTAAAGTAACTCATAATATATTTTTTCCATACCCAGATGTAACTTTATATCTATGTTATTACTCATGCTTTCCTGTTTTTAATGTAACTATCAGATTTTCCAACTGTATTTAAAGTAACTCAGAATATATTTTGCATGCCCAAGATGTAACTTATATATATGTTATAACTCATAGGATGTAATATATCATGGCTTATATATAGTCCTGATATATCAACCAGTTACATGTAGATGAACCTTATGTAGTGAATAAACTAGTTAAGACCCATGCTGATTTTCTATCCTTTTGGCTTGTTTCTACTTCTACCCCAACCTGTTCTCACACTGGTCTGATGTGTGTTCTGTTGAACCACAGAGTCCATATTTTCTTTCTTCTTCTTCTCTTGTAGTCTGCACCCTGGCTTCCTTCTTGTCAAAACCGGTCTGCCCTTTGGTTTGGCGGCAGGAGGGTCTTTCAACTTCTTACTCTTCTCCTTTGGCTGTCCGGTACCATCTTGTGCTGCAACAGCCTTCTGTCTCTTGGAATTCTTTTCTTTGAAGAGATGCAACTCTGCTCTCATATCATCCATGTGCTTCCTCACTATACCTGTTGTCTTTTCATTTGTGCTTGCATTCTTTGCAATCTTTGCAAATTCAGCACACATGTCAACATATCTTATTGTTTTCATCATTTGGTCCCCCCCTGGACGCCTTCAGACTCTGGAGTAGCTTCTGCCCCTATGTTTGTCTTATTTTGAACCAACTCTGTTGGGATCATTCCTGCCTCATTGGACCACCTCCGTAGCAAGTATTCAGCTGGTATCTCTTCAATGTACTCCTGTGTCATTATCTTCAGAATGTGACAGCAGAGTATGCCATCCCTCTTCATCTTAGAACATTCACAAGCGTAGATTTTGGCACCCACATCAGCAAACACCATGTAATCCCTCATGCCGTAGCCAAAAACGTAGCCCTTGGTTGGCATAAGCATGTAGGTAGAGCCTGAAACTTCTGTGATTTTGTAGCTTGTTGACAGCATTAGCTCCAGCAGGAACTTGTGATATATCTTTCTTGTGTAGAACTTGCACGCTTGTTCTTCAATAGGGTACCCACTGAACAACACACTTGGAACCTTTTGATCTGAAGTGAATTCATTTTCTTCTTCATCGTAATATATCTTTTCCTGAATCTTCATGTACTGTCATACAAAGTTCAGTATACTCATCTGTGGGTTGACATAGCGCTTGAGGACAGCGTTGAAACCCTCACTACGAGCTGCTGTCTGTAGGAATGGAAAGAAATCTTCCATATAGTATGCAGGGATGAACAATCTCCTTAGCTCATACGGATGCTCTAGCAGCTTGTTGCCGTGTGCTGAATGCTCCTATATGATCGAAACCCACCTTGTCTCATACTCACTTGGGGTCATGCTGTAGTCAATGCATTCATTCAGCTTCTTTGCCACCCCTGGTTTGCTTTTCAAGTAGCCACCAAGAGGGCCTTGCACCTTTGAAACTATGTGCCACCGGCAGTTCCTATGGACTGACTTGGGGAATACAGCTGCAATGGCAACCGCCATTGCCTGGTCCTGATCAGTTATCATCGTCTTTGGGGGAATACCTCCCATTACATCTAGGAACTGTTTGAACAGCCAAGTGAAGCTCTCGATTGTTTCATCCTTCATGAACCCACAACCAAGCTGTATTGTTTGCCCGTGGTTGTTTATACCAATGAAGGGAGCAAAGGGCATCTTGTATCTGTTTGTCATGTATGTCGTGTCGAACCATATGTAGTCACCAAACTCTTTGTACGCTGCCCTTGCCGCACCGTCAACCCAAAATAGGTTTCTGACCCTATCTTTTGCATCCAGATCCATTTTGTGGTAAAAGTTTGGGTCATCCTGTTTCAACTCTTCAAAGAACGAGATAGCCGTTGCCATGTCCTGGTACTTTGGGCCACGCGATAGTTTCGCCTTTAGGTTGCTAACATCATTCCGGCCATATGGTATAGTTTTGCGCCCATCATAGGCTATGGCCATTATCTCCATGACCCTACCAGCAGTAATATTTGCATCATGTAGTACCTCCACAAACCTCTTCTCTTCATCAGGGATGCCCCTTTGAGATCTGAGGAATTTCTTTAGGTCGAACTTATCACACAGGGGATGGTTGTGATCCTCATTAAATGATGTGACATGCCATTTTGCATCATCTGTCTTGCTCTACATCCTTTCTTCTCTGTCTTGTTCCTTTTTCTTTGTTGAACCACTGGCCCATCTCCTTTCTCTTCCTTGTTTTTACCAATCATGTTGCATACCAAGACAACCTTGTCTGTTTCTCCTTCTTTTTCTTTCTTCTTTGAGCTGCCAATCTTTATGGAGAACCCAACATTCTTGACATACTTGTTGTAACATTTTTTTGCTTCTTCCCATTTCTCATACCCTGTTGTGGTCATTATTAAAGTATCTGTTGGTGAGCATTGCACTTCCTGTTCCTGTGACTCAACTTCCTGGGATTGTATCTCCTCCTCGTATGGTTCTTCGGTTGCTAGCGTCTCTCCTGTAGCATATGTTCCATGTATGGTAGTAGCTGCTGAGTTTGCAGCCATAGTACTCCCCGCTGAGTTGGCAGTCATAGTAGCCCCCGCTGAATTTGCAGCTTCACAAAGCAAACCTTGCCCCTGCACATATGCTTCGTCTTCTGCAACAGCAGGCTGCTGCAGCCAGCCCCCTTCTCCTGTCCCTTCTTCAACTTGTGTTGCTTCAGGTTCTTCATCTTGTGCTTCTTCATTGAGATCAAACAGCACCATAGCTGCATTGTGTGTAAACCAAATGCTAAAATTAGTTACTTAATGCAGTTGCAAAAAACATACACAAACCTTGTGACCCAAGGTGAATGTGTTTTTGTATATTTGCTTTTCACAGTTTTTTTCATAATAGGGAATCTATTTTATTACAATTAACTTGTTTGTTTTCCATTTTCAGGTTATCAGGGACACTACTTTCAAGATGATGGGGTTATCAAACATGGTGTTTGTGTAGGTTACATCCTCCCTTCTTTTTTGTGGAAGCGGCGGCTGTGACCCCCTTGATATCGGGGAGATCGCTGCCGCCGCCGTCACCACTGGGAGATAGATCGATCTGTCTGTGTGATGAAGAGATATTCTTCACGTTACCTTTGTGGGGGTTGTTGATATGTGTACCTGTGACCACAACCTTTTTACAGGGCTGTTATTATGTAACTTGGGCGTGTGTTTGTTACTTTTCACGGGCTACCTTATCATTTCTTGCGCCAAGGCCCACACTTCCTGCGCGCCCAGTTTTTTCGGCGCCCATGAATCTCCCGCGCGCGCGTTTTTTTTTTTTGATTTTTTGTATTTTTCGCGCCAAATCATGTGGCCCCGCGTAAAGTTTTATTGTTCATCGTTTCGCCCAGTCAAAACGATCCACGCCCCCCCCCCCCCCCTGATCATGTGATACTTTCCAAAAATGGCAAACTTTCCTAATTTCGAAGGGTCTCCCCCTAAGACTAAAGGGAGGAGGAGGAGGGTCTCCCTTTAGTCACGTCCTTCACATTATGCAGGCATGTACAATTTCCTCACTTGCAATTGCAGCTGTAGTTGCCTTCAGACACTCAATGACTTCGTCAACCATTGATGCCTCGTCAGTCTACAGTAAAAAATACGCAGCACAAACGTCTTTTATTCACATCTAGAATAAACACAGGTCAACAACTTTAATTCATGGCTATAAAAATGAGAGAGAGAGAGATCTTCTTGTTTTTCCACTTACCTTGTTGGAGCAGGCTCTGCAGGGCATCCGTCTTCTTGTTTATTTTGCTCCTCCTCATCTGCACTCAAAAGCCAACAAATTTTAGCCAGAGAGGAGATAGGCGATGGTGGCGCCATCACCGGTAGCTCTCCGGTCAAATCCCTAGCACCACCGTGACCTCCATGGAGAGCTCCTCCAGCCAAGGACTCAATCTGATCAGCAAGGAGATCCGACAAGAATATCGGCCCATGCCCTATGTTACTGTATTGTATAGGGCACATGCTGACACGACATATGTCACTGCATAGAAAAGGCTGATATCACTACTTACAGAGTTACAGGTTATATGAGCAGTGTGGTTGAGGATTTCGACACTAGATAGTGCACCGATATTCTTGCTATTGATACTCTGTGATCTTTAGTTCTTCACTCGTGTTTCAACAGCATGAATGTAACCGGCTGATCTGTTGAAAGCAATATGTTAATTACTGGCAATTCTTGCTTTACGTGCAACCATACTCCAACATGTGTGCTGGTACAGTAAAACAACGTACTAGGTCAAAATGAATGAGCCTGTGAGACAACATCCAACATAGTCCTGATACCTCCAATTGAAGAGGTAACCTGCTATGTCTGGGTGATGTATAGTGATGTCAAAGTACCAGTGAGCATGGATGTTTGATTAGGCTAGACCATCTTACTATTGGCTAGACCTACAAACTAGAAAGATCTTAGCAGTTGCACAGTATCCCTTGAATATCAATAAAGTTCCTGATGCCTCAAGCTCCTATTTTCTCTAGCAGCTGCCCTCGTCAAAGGGTGCCATGTCTGGGACTTCCTCTCTGCTCCAGTACTCCTACAATCCTACTATTCCATCTGGTATATATGAATACTTGTGTCTCGGACATCCTATGAATACTTGTGTCTCGGACATCCCCTCTGCTCCAGTATTTTTATTTTAAAATAAGAGAAAGAACTCGTGTGCTGTAATATCACACGCAGTTACCCATTGACATAGTTGTTTCTATTATATATAGAAAAATTGCATTAGTCTACATCACATGTCCGACCAGAACAACAAAAATACTCCACATCACTCAGAATAGCTATCATCAGATGTCGGTTGAAACAGAATGTCGAATATGTTGTCAAAAAATGGGATGAAACTCCTCCTCCATGAATGTGGCCTTCAACAAATGAAAAGCTTATGCATGTTCCTTCCAGTAGCTCCTCTGTTTTAATCTAGTACCTCTGTTTCCTATCCCCCACTCGAGCTAATTTCATGTCCTTCAGATGCTTCCATGACTAATGTGGTGGTTGAAGTGACCCTGGTCGGCTGCTAGCATGCTGTTGGCGTTCCGGACACATTAAGAGCATGTTCAGTATTCCTGTGTTAGCGGGTCATTTGGAGACAAATTCTATAGACAAGTCATACATCCACTAAGAACATGTCTTCTCACATATTCTAGAACTTCACCTTCTAATGAGAATGGGCCTACCGGTTAGCTTTTTCTTTAATGGCCCACATCAACTAATCGGCTTCGTCACACACCTCACTATCGTCCCAAAGCCACAGCATCAGGAGCTCTTCCATATCTGGCCTGTTTGATTGGATTTTACACGTTGCTTCCCAGCTTCAGTCGCAGCACCGAATTCCTCCTGCTGACTAGGGCTCCATTGATCACACATCTAGATGTCACCGCCAGCCATCACGCAGCCCCAATCCAAATAAGCCGCCTCCACTGTCACCTCAGAAGTCCTCCCGGATCCAGGCACAAGACAAGCTCTGCTGCAAGGACGGAGGAGGCGCAAGATGGTCGAATGACTCGCTGCATCTGATGCAGCCGATGCCTGATGGTTAAGAAAATGGTGACATGGATTGGTTACAACTCAAGTGACATGCCCATATTGTTCCTTCCATAACAGTAGAGTCCGGTATATATGATCCCAGTGCCTCCAACTCCTATGCCACACTACTTTAATTATGATCCTCCTGTTACTGGTTATTAGTGATCTAGTGCCACCAGTAGCATTATGCTCAATTTGCTCATGCATACATGACCCTTGAGTTTGTTCTGAATCGTGAGGCTGCAGCTGCAATGGGAGGGATATATATGTTGGGTCGATCTCTTCACCGTCATGGCCCAAAGGCCAGGCATTGGCTGCTGGGCTAAAGCCCACGCGGCCGAGCGCCAGCAAGCCGGGCCGCGAAAGCGCGGCGGGGTGGGCCGCTGAGGGGTGAATTGCGTGTGCTAACTAAAGTCCGAGCGGCAAATTTAGACTTCTGCCGCGAAGGAGCAGATGGGCCTCGCGTGCGGCTGGGCCGCTATTGGGCTGACATGCGCGAAGGCGTGGCACAGCGCGTGGGCGCCTGTGGGCTGTTGTTGGGCTGTTTTTGTTCGTGGGCCTAAAGTGGTGCCATGAACAGTAACATTTCGCATTTAAGTTTATCATTTTCAGAAGCTATATTTGGTTGTTTTTTGTGTTTATTTGCATGTTTTTAAGTAAATATCTCTGTTTAAATCTCTGTTCTGAAAATTAGATTTCCTTATGATATTTGATTTTTTTTGCTACATAATTGTTCTCTAGTTAAATTGAACCAAAGGGATATTTAATTAGAGAAATAGAAATGCTTTATATTCAGTTTTATGATATTGTTATTTTCTGGCCAAAGCTGATAATTACAATATTATAAATATTCATGTTCAAGTTATTATGCATTAGTTCTATTTTCTGCCCAAAGGTGATATAGAATTGATGTAGAGGTATGTTGTATGTATTGATTTTGACCAAAGTTAAATTAATACATGCAATATTTATTTTGTTAATGTTCTCACCGCTTTTATGTCTTAATTTCAAGCCCGAGTGCTATGAGCTACGTTTCTGGTATCCCTATGCTGGTTGGAATCAACTATGCAGAATGGCGCACCTAGTTTAACCTGGCGGTTGTCATGACAAATATTGACACAGCCATGAACACCCCGTGCCCAGCAGAGCCTGAGGCACCAGTGCGTGGACGGAATGAGTCCAATGAGGCGTTCGCAGTACGAGAGCTTGACCACGCGCCCACTAGAGCTCTTTATTATCTCGAGAAGAGAAAATGGGATAACTCCAATAAGAAATGTCTGCTGATTATGTGGACAAAGATGGCAGAGGCCATAAGGAGCTCTATTCTTGATAAGAATGCAGATGGTGTTGCTCACACTGCCTCCGAGTATAGGGCACTAGTGGAGACTCAGTTCACTAGGTCGTCCAAGACTTGATAAGGACACATCTACGATGCCTGAAGTTTTTCCCAATCTTTCACTATACCAAATGACAGTTAAAATAATCGCTTCTGAAGTTCACTCTATAAAGGCAGCAAATAACTGAAGCAGTCTCACGATAGATGAAAAGATAATTCAGATTATTTATTCAGCCAATCACAACAGCGTTGATTAGCATATATGGATCTGACTCAAGTTGTAACCGTAACAGTAGAGTCCGGTATATATGATCCCAGTGCCATGCCCATATTGTTCCTTCCGTAACAGTAGAGTCCGGTATATATGATCCCAGTGCCTCTAACTCCTATGCCACACTACTTTAATTATGGTCCTCCTGTTACTGGTTATTAATGATCTAGTACCATCAGTAGCTAGCATTGTGCTCAGTTTGCTCATGCATACATGACCTTTGAGTTTGTTCTGAATGGTGAGGCTGCAGATGCAAAGGGAGGGATATATATAGAGGAACCGTCGTGCACCGGCCAGCACCGTTTGGCGCTCATGCTAATCATAATTAATGCAATAGACTAGTGATGAGGCCAGAGATCATGGATATGAATCCTTGCGGCCGCGCACGCGCATTTACGCATGAAAATTTTTGTATTATTTTTTTCATTTCTTCTGAGTGTTATGTTTAGTACCGGTACTAAAATTTCAGCAATCAGAACTAATTGCGCCATATGACCTGTACTATTGCTAGTTTTTTTAGCAATGCTATTACGTTTTAATGACATTGCACTGTTTTCCTGCAGGGTAGCATTTTTCATGAAAAGAAAGTTTATTAACCTAATATAATGACATCAAGATATAATATGATAGTGTAGGACCATTCTCTATACAGGTAGAAAGCACAGCCTTCGTTTCACACAGCCTCAAAAGATAAAAGAACAAGAAAAACTCACATAACATCAAAGATCATGTGTTGCAGCAAGCAACAACACACAACTTAATATTTACTCGAACACAAGTCTTAAAGGAAAGCTAACAAAAAATAATAATTTTCATGCTGTTGTTTGCGACAAGCACATAACCTGCTTCAAATAGTCAAGGTTTAAAATATGGTGATCCACAGCCATCACCCTTGTGAATGAAATTGCTCTGTATGTCCTGCTGATCTTAAGTCTGCTTGTGCCCAAAGAAATATCATGTCATATTTGATTGTGACGTGGACCAAGGTTTTACAAACCCAAGTTAGTTATCTTATGGTTTGCTTGCTGGCGGGGGTTCGAACCCCAGTCCCACACAGGCCTCCAAAGAAGACCGCGCCATGAAGTGCCGTTCAAAAAAATATATTCGACAGAAGAAAGTTGGGTGAAAGGAGATTGCCTGCGATAATACAAGCCTCGCATGAAACATGTTATCATCACTGTGGAAATTGTTGGAAACACTTAGTACTTAACCCGTCCAGCAATGTAAAATTGCAAATATGTTGCACAATATGTTGGAGGTCTTCAAGCGAAGCTCTAGCTGAGTGATAAAGATTAAAAAATACAATAGATGCAATAGTAAAATAGGGCAGGTTCATATGGCAGTGCGAATGTGGATTTATAATCATAGTGTCTGATAGAAAGAGAAAGTACAAAATTGTACTATTGATCCTAATAAGATGAAGAGGATGCCAATGAAAAAATAAAAGAAAAACAGTGGAAAAACGCAAGCAGCAACGGTATCCTCTGTTTTTTAGGCAAAACAGCAACCTACATCAACACAGACGGGGCATCATTGTCAATGGACTGCATTCTAACATCCTCGGGGCAGTGTTCTTGCCGTACAAACGTGAGACGCTCCATACATACATTTAATACAAGATCTCCATTGCACCATCCAGCAGCGACTTGTTTGGGCAAGATGCTAGCAGTCGCATCGCATTCCTTGTTCTGAACTTGAACATCGATGGTGCCTAAGCTTTGCGCAGCCACACAGCGGCAAGCTCTCGTGGCTGCTGGTACTTCCGCCATCTCGGCCAATACTGGCACTCGACCGTGTTACAGCTAATCTCCGTACCTGGATTCGACCTCTGGTGCTATGGCAACGAAATTGCTGCCGCTTGATTCATTAAGCTTATTAATTCACCATGGGTGAGGTGTTTGTGCGCTTGCACGTGCTATAATGTGGTTGATTTCTTTATTCGGTGAAGTTCTCAGATGGATCTGGTGCCCTCATTTTTCTTGGTTGCCATTGAATATATAGGGAAAAGTTCACTAATCGCAACGTCCCGTTATTTGCAGAGATGATGCTCTCTAGTTCGCAGAGATGGTCATTTTTCTTAAGCTAGATCTGGGTTGAGTTCATGGAGGCGAACATCAGGATGGCGTCGTGCTGCGGCTGCGAAATGGTGGCAAGACGGTGGAGGCTGCTAAGGGGGGCCGTGGTCCGTGGAACGAGACGAGCTGGACCCAGTGGTGCACCTCTCAAAACGGGTGGTGAGGAAACCACCGCTGGCCACAACGCATTTTAGGTCGTTTCTTCACTCGTTGGAGTTGGGGCTGACCTCGTTTCCTACCAGAGAAACAGTAGTATCTTCATTTTTTTCTGTCTCCTCGTTGACTTCATTGTCGACGTATCTGTTTTTTTTCTTATGTGAAAGGCTATTTATACTACCATAAAAGAACTAACTCATCTGTAGGTTTGAGACTGTCCTTATCCATCGTCGCAATAGAATGCTGGTGTGGACCAGTAAGAGAACAAGGGGTCCAGATGCATTCCCACATATGCAAAGACTGCCACTTGGTCTTGGTTGCTTGCTTGTTCTGCAGGCGCTCAGTGCAGATGGACCACGAAGAACTGTTTGTGCAGGGTGGAGGGTTTAGCAAGGAAGCAATTGTGACAGTCGCCATAGCTTGTCAGTAACGGAGATCCGGGTTGAGTTTAAATGGTCCCATTCCCAAGGCCTCCTAGTCCTAAATCAAGACTGCAGTGCTACATAACACTAATAGCTGTTGTCGACACATTATTAGGTCCGAGAGTATGGGAGCGTGGGTGTTATGCGTAACGGGAGAACCACCGGGCCAGCCGTGCCTAGGGCCCAGGAGGGGCCCATGCGGCCAGGCAGCGGCGCCCCTAACGGGCCGCCGGTTGCCTCTACGTTTAGGATAAGATCTAGATTGTTTAGAAAAGTAAGGCCTAGGTTGCTTAGGAATCAAGTCGAGTCGGCCTATATAATCAAGGGGCCTTGTACCAAATTAATCAAGCAATAAATCAAAGCGTAATTTCCTTTAGTTCTCAGCTCTCTAGCCCTAGACCCCTCTCCTCCCTAGCCGCCGCCGCCGCCATGCCGCCGCCGGCGGCCCCCCAGGCGCCACGACGACAAGGACGGCAGCCCGGCTGCCGTCCCCCTCCTCCTCCTAGGGTGCGCCGGCACCCTAGGGGCCGCCACCGGCCGCCCCCTCTCCGGCGCCGCCAGCCCTAGGGCGGGCGCCCCGGTTCCCTCACACCCGTTCCGCCTTACACCTGGTATTCAGAGCCACTATCGATCCGGTTAGAATTTCTTGCCAGAAATTTTTTTCTATCCACGTAATGAAATGGCCGCAGATTTGCGTATCGTTCATGGATACGCTGATGGATACGCAACGGGAGAGCAGATCGGGTCACCTTTACCTCATGGAATTGGAATATCGACATGATCGCCCCCACAGCCAAGCGCAAATCAGTCGAACAGCTCATCCACAACAATCCATCAGGAGGATGGACAGAAAAGTTGGGAAGAAAGGATGACTCAATTGAATAAGAAAATAGATGCATTAGCATCTAAACTCATACCGGGGTATGTACGAGAGAAAAATTCCCCGGAGCGGCTGGATAAATTAGAAGTGAACGAGAAGGGCGACTACAACGACGACGCGGAAAATCAATCTACTACATCAACAACTTCCGCATCCGACAATAAGGTCAGCCCAAAAACTAATTATTTAGATGCATCTACGGAAACGGCGTCATCAACATCCTCTACCCCAACGCCGGTAATTTCAACTAAGAATGCATCTACATCGACGTGCGGCGCCACCAAATCAACATCGGCGACTACCTCGGACACCCCTGTCCGGGCGTCCGCTGACGAGGTGCATCTACTACACCCGGGTGTTGCGCCCATGGAGGAGCCTTCCTTCACTGGATCACCAACGTCGACAGCTACCTGCTCACGGGCGAAGGATCTACATCTAGCCGTGGATCAACTACGAGCAGCAGCGCCACAACGTCCACGTCGTCGCCATCTTCTTCAACAACCAATGTGACGGACGTCGACTCCAGGACAACACCATCCTCGCCGGCTACGACACCAGTTGGATCAAATCTAACTGGCAAGGAACTGATTACTAAGGTTGCACCCGCAGCCCCGGTAATCAGACCTAAATCTTGGCGAGAGGTTGTCGCCAGCTTCAGGCGGCCACCACTGTCTTCAGGCGCTACAATTCAGGTGAGCACAGACCGCCTGACTTCTTCGGAGGGCTCTGATGGTAGAACAGCTCAGGACGGGGTTGTATCTACAGCACAAAGCAGCTCACCCTCCGACTATGCATCTACGTCTGCGTTGTCACCATCTAAAGTGACAGAAGTTGACATGAGGACACCACTATCCTCGCCGACTCTACCACCAGTTAGATCTGATCTAACTGCCACGGAGATGATTGCCAAAGTTGCACCCGCAACTATGGTAGTTAGATCTAAACCTTGGCGAGAGGTCATAGCCAGCTCTCGACGGCCACCACTGTCACCAGATGCAACAGGGAGCAGGGAAGAAATCCCTACCGCTCCAAGCTCCAACGGCGCGTCATCAACATCAGCACCAAGCTCTGGAATGCCCTCTGTGGCTACCCCAGCAACCACGACTCGGGCAAAGCGGCTCAAGATGACGGCTTCCCCGAAGGCATCGCCGACAACTTCCTCTGTCGGCAAAAATCATAAAAGGAAGCAGACGCCACTGCCTCATCCCCTGTGATGAGACGCAAACAGCCAACTCGGCCCCCTCCACCGCAAGTGGCTGGGTCGATTCTTGGTCCACCTCCAACTATTCTCCGACGATCACCGGTATGCTCTACTTCGGCGACAAGCCCAAATTTTCCAAAGTTGTCGACTATTCAGGGAGGTGCGACAGTACCGCAACAACGTCCTCAGCGGCGGAGTGTCGAAAAGCAGCAACTGCAGATGCCCATAAAGCGGAGCTCTTCATCAAAGGGACATCAGCAGGTTAGCAACCGCCTGTATCATAATACTATTAAAAATGAAGCGGTTTGCAGTGATACGGCTCCACGGCGACCCCAACTAGTATGGCGAGTGAAGGCGCCATCTACACTAGGAATTACAATACGACCACAACCTGAACAGCAACGGCAACGTGTGAAGAAGCCGCCCCAACAAATCAAAGTTGGGATAATTGATTGCCCTCTTCGCCGGCAATCAAACGGATCTACCGGGAGTGCCCAACATTCAATACTTATTATAGATGGGCATGCATCTCGGCCAGTTGCGAATACCAACACAACAACTTTGCCGGATGTGACTCAACAGGTTACCGCCAGCAGGAGCCACATCGTCGCAAGGAGCTGCCCTCGACGAAGGCCACGACATTCGCATCGTCGACGACATCCTCATCGCCGACATATCTGTAATCCTGCTCGGGTGATGTTCAACACAGTGGCGACAGTTACCTGCAGCACAGACTTCATCAGCACGGGAGCATCGACGTCTACCTCGGCATCAACACCGCCCGAGCTACAACAGGCTGCATCAGCCACCACCATCTTCACCTCCCAGCTGTAGTACATCTACAACTCTTCACCAACAGGGGAGTGCAGAATCTTAGGAAGTCCCCAAGCTGGACGTCAGCATGGGGCTACCTGGGGCAACAGCCATGGCCACCACCTCCACATCAACGAGGGGGCCGTGGCATGGCAACAGAAATAAAATGTGACTCCAACATCAGTCAACCTCAACATCGACACCACAACGAAGTTGCAGCAGTGAGGACACGCTGCTGATCGATGGCGGGAGATATGTTATGCGTAACGGGAGGACCATCGGGCCAGCCGTGCCTAGGGCCTAGGAGGGGCTCATGCGGCCAGGCAGCGGTGCCCCTAACGGGCCGCCGGTTGCCCTCTACGTTTAGGATAAGATCTAGATTGTTTAGGAAAGTAAGGTCTAGGTTGCTTAGGAATCAAGTTGAGTCACCCTATATAATCAAGGGGCCTTGTACCAAATTAATCAAGCAATAAATCAAAGGGTAATTCCCTTTAGTTCTCAACTCTCTAGCCCTAGACCCCTCTCCTCCCTAGCCGCCGCCGCCCTAGCCGCCGCCGCCGGCCCCCCAGGGCGCCACGACGACAAGGACGGCGGCCCGGCTGCCGACCCCCTCCTCCTCCTAGGGTGCGCCGGCACCCTTCGGGCTGCCGCTGACGGCCGCTGCGCCGCCGGCCGACCCCTCTCGCCGTTAGCCCTAGGGCGGGCGCCCGTTCCACCCCAGGCCCCGTTCCGCCTTACAGTTGGAGTCTTAGAGAGAGGTAACTAGGCCAGGCAATCTATTTATAAGGCCAAATATTGTATAGGGTTACATGATAGAATCTTTAATGTCTACAGTTTTAATGTTGTCATAAAAAATGGCAATTTGAGAATGAATTCTCCAATGCTTCATAAACTAAAATAATATTTAGTTTGGCTACGTAAAATAATATTTAGTTAGGAAAATGGCATTTGATGGTACCTAACTAAATACGCGACGTGTTCAATCCTGATATTCCGCATCTCCAACATAATAACAATAAAAATTGTTTCATGGGCCAAGGTACAGCAAATAAGCTCTGGTCACAGCTGATGTTCTACCTGCAGCTTACAGGGCTGCAGCTAGCAATTAACATCCTCGGGGCAGTATTCTTGTCGTATAACCGTGACAGGCTCCATACGTACATTGAATACAAGGACTTCATTGCACCATCCAGCAGCGACTTGTTTGGGCAAGATGTTAGCAGTCGCATCGCATTCCTCGAACATCGATGCTGCTCCTGATGCCTCCAGCTCCTGATTTCTCTAACAGCTAGCCTCACAACAGGCTGCCATATTGACTAGGACTACATCTCCACTTTCCAGTACTCCTCCTGGTCGATCTCTTATAACAAGCCAAAGAGAATAAGTTCAGTAATAAACATATAAATGCCAAAGACTATATCTATCTATACTAAAAAGAACGGCGAAATTGATGTCGATTCTCACCTAAAAATCTACCCTCCTACCCCTCACGCCGACCCCACCTGTCAGGTTGCCGGTCCCACTTTTGCACCTCAAATGCTCAACGAAAACATCAATGTGTTGCCTAGCCACCGTGATAGTCCGTTGAAAACTCTGTTTCTTTCTCACCCGGCATATCACCTATACCCGCTGGGCCCACGCTCGGAAACATCCTGTTTCGGGTCGCCGTCATCGTAAACGCTAGGATAGCTGATCCGATTCATCCGCGAGGGGAGGGCGGACGAGTAGGAAAGGACCCTCCAGTCGACCCTCGGAGTTCACCCTGGAGAAGGCCGACGCTCGAGTTCGCCCTGGAGAAGGCCTTGCCGAGAAGAAAGTGAACGTTCCTGGCGGCGGCAATCAGATGTCGTCGGTCGACTAATCCTACAAGCAGCACATGAATGACGACGAGTGAGCAGCCTAGGCTCCTTCGAATTCTCCTCCGTCTGGGCGCGATCAGGTAATTACATTTATGATGCGCATCCGTCCATCTCTTTTCTTGTTAGGTTTTGAGGTTTGTGAAGGAATTAGGTTTGGATTGAGCTGTGAACACGCACATACACAACGGAGTTGCAAGGGGCAATGTTGGTTTAGCCCTAGAATTACACACGCGAACTTGTGAAACACAAGAGCACAAAAGTTTCCGAGGCCACGACAGCTTAGCCTTTTCTCTTTCACTAAATTCCCCACATCCAAAATACCGATGCTTGCTCTGCTTTTATAGTCCAAACAGAAGCATAGCACTTGTACCTAGAACATAACTCTGTCCTGATCGTGCAGACACACAAGGTCCGACTCCAACTCAATTTACAATATGGACTTCCTTGCTTGCACGTCCTAGTTCCAAACTAAGCATACGGCAATATACTCTAACTCTGACTTCATACGTCGGCATGCGTACGTCCAAATCAATTGCGTATAATACTACTCACGTTTGGATCACTGTTTAGCGCTCCATTCAACCTATTGCAGGATCAAAGCTCTGCAAATTACTTGCATCTCTCATGTTTTGTTTGATATATATTCTGCTAAAGATACTATTGACCTGCCGCTTATATTATCATGCTAGATGCCATTGAGCTGCCGCTGATATGTTAGTGTTCATGTGCTGGCAACATAAGAAGCAGAGAAGAGAATAGCGGATAATAAAGAGAAGCCAGGCAAAATCAACTTAGGATTATGACTGTTCATTGTGCCACCTCTTTCGTGCCTTTTTTCACTAATGGTTATATATACACATGCATACAGGGTTTAGCATGAATAGCCTTTTGCGCTACATGAGGAAATCTCACCATCTGGAGTTTGATCTAATATTTAAAAGCA
This sequence comes from Urochloa ruziziensis, assembly GCA_015476505.1. Taxonomy (NCBI): domain Eukaryota; kingdom Viridiplantae; phylum Streptophyta; class Magnoliopsida; order Poales; family Poaceae; genus Urochloa; species Urochloa ruziziensis. The sequence goes on along the minus strand of CM027119.1, from coordinate 38,365,302 downwards.
GGGACGATATATGGTAACTAGGCAAGGTATAGCAATAACAAAGATCCAAATGTAACTAGGCAATATCATATCTGTCCCTTATCTTGCCCTACCATTACATGCATCGATCATGAATTATTTTTTAAAAAGTATTTAAAGTACTTGAATCCTTGAACCTTGTTGGTAGGTGATTTTTTAATCTACGGAATCTGAAAGGTTACAGAATTTTTTATTCCACATGCAAGGAGGAGAAGCAGACTGTCAATTGTTGGGTGTGTTTTATCATTTATGTTCCTTATCAATATTCCTTTCACTAAAGTTTATTTTTATCTGAATTCCATCATGCGCATTTGTGTTATTTGCAGCACATGATGGAATAGTGACTCAAGAACAAAAGGAGGCCTTTTACGTGAATGAAGCCATGCCACAGCTTGCAAAGCTCGGCAACGAGGCAACTCACTCTTTGATGTTTTCTTTCAGTTTGCCAGGAGGAGAATCCATGCTTAGCTTGATTGATATAGGAGTACTATGCGATGAAAGAAGTAAATAAGAGGAAGAATAATAGAAATTGAGCTAAGGAACACGTGCTAGCTAAAAGTATAGAGCATCGACGGATTACTTCAATGACTATTTTTCTTTGGGTACTATTTTTCAGGTAAAGTAGACTTCTATTCATTTGAGCTTACATGTAATGCGTCCATATGACTGTAGGTGAACATTAGTAGATAAGAAAAAGTATGGATGTATTTCCTTGACTACTTCTAATAAGACCAGTTGTAGTAGGTGAAAAGACATACAATAATGGATTATGGTTAACTATCCAACTTGCCACAATCTGAATTTTAATTAGGTGTGTTTACTAGCTGTCTATGTGTGGTGGTTTCTTTAAAATAGGGTGTTGATGCTCTGTAGTATTATTTTCCAAAATATTTTTTCTATCAATATACATCTCTAGATTATTTCTTTTATGGAAGATTCCATACTTCTTGCAAGTTAATCTGATTTATGCAGCCACCTCACATTGTAGTACATGTGATTTACAATAGGATAAGGTTCTGGAGGATCTGTCGACTTGATGAGTTGAGGGATAATGAGCTCAACGTGTGGTAATCTAAGCGTGGAAGCAGACCTTGTTTGAATCCTTCAGGTTCATAAACTGTTTTTTTTTTCTTTTGTTATCAATCAGGGCGAACACTGTGTTATGTTTTTTTTTTCTTTCAGCATGCTGCATAGCTATTGAAATAGTCATGCCGTACTGCATATTGAGTAGCTATTGTGTTGTGGTTTATATGTGAAATCAGTACTGAATTTATGATATTGCAGGTTGGCAGCCATGGTGTACCGATCAGCACACTGAATATCCGTCTGCCAAGTAGGAGGAGAGCAGAGGGGTCGCAGATGTCTGTGTTCTTGTTACAGAACTATCTCAAATTTTCAGTTTTAGGTAAGTTCTTAGGCTGTTTTCTGTTGCGTTCCTGCTCTTTCAACATATGTCAAGCAAGTTACACAAAGTATCGCACAAATAAATAAATAAAAATATATTGTCAAGTTATTGAAAATGTGGTTTGGTTCAGTGCTGAACCGATGTGGAAAAGTTCACAAATGATAAAACTTCTTTTTGTAAAAGGGGTATTTCAGATTTGGTTCAAATATTCCAGTTTATCTTTTTGACAGGCAGGTAGTTCTAAGAGCCTCGTGTTTTCATGCAGGTGTTGATGCAGGGATAGCTCGATTGTATGAGGATGCCGAATTGCTAATGTAAGTTTAGGGTTTGGATGGATTTGAATGTAACCTCTTGCAATTTATACATTTCCATCCGAAACATATATTTCCTCTGGATTTGAGTGGGATTACTAATTAGCTCGAGTTTCTTCTCTCTATGTTTTGACCCCCCTGAGACTGTAAGTCAGATTCGTTCATCAAGGAGGGTAGTGTTCCTACGCTGAGATATTATGGCAGAGGTAGCTAAGAGATAATGGCAGAGGTAGCTTTGGCCTAATATATGATTCAGAAGGAAAACTATAGATAAAATGTAGCCATTTGCCGCTAATTTGCCATCAAATTCATGTACTAAATAATTTTGTCCATGTTGGCAAATGTGCGTTGCTGCTTGACACATGGTGTTTTCTGTTTGCAGGTGTGATACGCCATAAAATAATGTCAATATGTGTGATGCTAGTTTTGGAAAATATGTTTTTGATGTATGTAAATATTTGCTACAAATGGAAAATTAATGTTTATTAGATTTTTATGGATATATTTTTTTATTAAATTAAAAAATATTTTTGGAGCACGTGCATCTCCACTATCCTACAAAATATCTTTTATTCCTCCATTTTAAATGAATGTAAAGAATTTTTATTTATGAATCCAAAATTCTTATATAATACTATATTCTTATAAAACACGTGCCTGTGGCACGTGCATCTCCACTAGTCTATCCTATAAAGGACGATGAAATTTTCGTTTCGTCCGTCGTCTTTCGTTTCGTCCGTCGTCATCTATATCTCACACCGTTGGATTTTATGATGATCCAACGCTCTAAATTAATCTAAAGAGTCCATATTGGCTACATCTCACCTTTGAGCCTACACCGTCGGATTTTATGATGATTGAACGCTCTATATTAATCTAAAGAGTCCATGTGGATTACACATCTAAATTAGTATTTTTTCCTAAACCACGTGCCTGCGGCACGTGCCCTTCTGCTAGTATACTATAAAGCACGACGAAATTTTCGTTTCGTCCGTCGTCTTTCGTTTCGTCCATCGTCCTCTAGATTAATCTAAAGAGTCATCTCACCTTTGACCCTACGTCATCGGATTTTATGATGATCGAACGCTCTAGATTAATCTAAAGAGTTCATGTAAATTACACATCTAAATTAGTATTTTTTTCTAAAATACGTGCCTGCGGCACGTGCCCTTCTGCTAGTATATAAAGCTAGTGACACATTCAGTAATAAACACATTTGGATGTCACCGCCTCCCCAGTACCAACCGATCGACACACTCCTCTGTGTCTTACCACCTTCAAGCGAGCCCCACAAACTGCACCAAGAGGCTCAGCTGCAAAGGAAGCGCAAGACCGTCGATTTCTATCGATTGATGTGATGTAACTGATCAACTACACACACGGGACAGACACCTTGTCTCTCCTCTTTTCTTTCTGCCACATAGGAAGATGCTTACATGGCTTGAATACAAGCAAAGTCACATGGCCTTATTGTACTAGCTTTAACACTAGCATGCATCTATTACGCTCCAAGAATACTTCTAACTCCTATGCTTTCATTGTGAGAGCCTTCTATTGTGATCCTTCTTTTTTGAACCGCTATCATCTAGTACTAGTACAATTGTGCTCATCTTTTTCATGCTTTCATAATCATTGAGTTTGTTCTGAATTCTGAGACAGAAGCTGAATGGGATGGATTGAAAGGAATGAACCAAAGTGCACAAGCCAGTATGGTTTATCACTAATCCAAGTACAACGATGTAGTGATAGATAGTTACATTTTTCTCCAATAGAATCATGTATACTATATACAATGATGCTTCTATTTGAATCATGATTTCACTTGGCACCAAATTAATAGGTTAATAAATGATATGCCACAAATCAATAAGATAGTAGATAAGATCAATGTCGTAGACAGAAGTACTATAGTGGAGTAATGCCACTTGAATTTATCTGCCATGCAGCAGGAAGTTGATGGTGTGTGGACAGGTTAAAAGTTGTTAGGGGTTATGAAGCCCAAACAAGTTTGGACCATAGAACCGCAAGGATAAGGCTAATGGGGATTGGAAATATGGCTCAATGTATTAATTTCAGAATTCAACACTTACAATGCTGCACGGGACCACTTTATTCCAATTTTGAATTCTAATGTACATTATCTTATTGTTTTACTATTGTGTGAGCCAATCTGTACTTTATCTTTAAAAACCTTTTTGCTCTTGTCAACTGTCACCTTGTATAACAATTGTCACAAATATCAAATTCTTGGAGCCATGGATGCCTTGTGTCAACAGCAAAGCTGACTTGATCAGGTTCCAGTTTTGGAACCTTTGCCTTGTGTCAACATTACCTTTTTGCTAGAGCCTGGCAGTAAGTTCCTCCTCTGCCTAACCAGCAGGTTATCCGAAAGTCATGGTCGCATTCCCAAAGCCTCCTAAACCAAGACTGCAGTACTGCTACATAACACATAGCTGTTGTCGAGGATGTGATAGTATGGGAGTGTTGGAGAAAGGGGGTAACTAGGCCATGCCATCTATTTATAAGGCCAAATGATATATAGGGTTACGTGTGATAGAAGCTCTAACGTCAACAGTTTGGTTTAAATGCCACTGACACAAATGTTGCTATAAAAATGGCAGTTTGGGAATTAGTTCTCCACTAAATCCAGAAATCAAAAGATGTTTAGTTATGTAAAATAATGTCTCGCTCGGAAAATGGAATTTGTGAAATACGAAACTAAATTGTACAACTTTTTTCCATCCTGATGTTCCACATCTTCAACATAATAAAAAATGGCATGCCCAAACTAATTTACATTACACGTGTAGTCAACTACCATTACTATCTTCTCGTAGAATATTACTAGCTAGAGCTACACTGAACTACCCTTACAATCATAACTCAAGACATTTATTAAGCAAAAGACCTACCATATTTTCATGGCTCCTCTTTTTATCAGTTTCAAATCTGTTGTACTCCCTCTGTCCCACAAAGACTATTCGTTTAGCATTCAAAATTTGTCCCACAAAGACAGTTCTTATTATAGCTTCTAGCGAGGACCATCAAATTAAAGCAACACCAAATACATAGAAAAATTGTATCGAATGGTTAATTAGGGGTAACATGGTCATTTCTCATGACTAGTAATTATATGTCTGAAATTTTCTAAACGAACAGTCTTTATGGAACGGAGGGAGTACTACCTTTGCTTAAAAATGAAGATGAGAACCTAAGGTTGTCCTAAATATTACTCTTGTACAGTAGGAGTGATGTCAATACAGAATCACATGTCAAATTAGAGGATCTTTCCCGCAGCATGGAGACATTGATTCTGGTGGGAGTAGGGATGGAATCACATCGGACACCCATGGAATCGGATACCGATAGCATTTGTTAACTTAGTTTTACTCGAATACAAATTCAGACTCGAATACAAATTAGATATCTAAAGTTTGGATTTAATTTTCATTCAGATTAGTATTAGTAAATAAATAAAGCATATAAAATATTTAGAACAATAAAATAAATTATTTGAAGTAATCTTAAATAACCTTCCATACATATATTTATTTTGAACACAAATACGAATTTGGATAATAAAAACAAATTTGAATGTGACCACTTAAGCTACCATGTTAGAAACGAAAGCAGATAGAGATATCCATATCTCACGGTTTAGCGGATAAGAATTCAGATAATTTGAATATCCACATAACACTTTCCAGCCCTAGGTGGAGGCCCGATTTATAATGTTGCTCTCCTTTGAATTTATTTGCATTAAGAATTGAAATGCTCAGGTTGCTTCTTTTGTTTAGGGTGGAGATACAGAAATAGGCCCTGATCATTTTTCTCATGAAATGTACATAGTATAGAAACATGACCACACAAGATAAAACACTCCAAAAAATTGTCACCCCAATATGTATAATTTGCAAGAAAAAATTTATACATTCATCTCGCTAAATCAGGAAATCAAATAGCCGAAAAAGCAGATATTGTTAGACCCCTAGAATCTCTAGATGTACAAGTAGACGGGAACTTTGATTTACACAGAGAGTTCAAGAGATATGCATATGCTCGGATCTATCACTAGGGGTGAGAGGGGAGAGGAAAGCCGGAATCGTACCTTCGCCATGGGGTGCGGCAGCGGCGGCGGAGGAGCTCGGCCCGGCCATGTTGGCGGCGACTTCCCGTCGCTTCTGCACCGCCCAGATCGGTGGGTGTGTCGGTGGGGGTCTGGCGGCTCAGTCGAACCTCGTGAGTCGAGCCGTTGGCCCCCACCCCTATATGTAGTGCAGCGCGACAAGGCCCGCCAACCATTAGGGTTGGGGCGCCCCCGATCAGGGCGCAGATAAAAAGGGCCCAGTGGGCCGTTGGGCCCACTGGAGGGAGATCAACCTAACAGATATAGCCTATGAGACTGCCCAACAAATTAATCACCAGGAGCTCCCACGAAAAGTTAAGAAAGATCTGTCGCCCAGACCAAACCAAATAATCTGAAAAGGGATCATAAATCAGGAAAAAAATGTCATGCATGCGGCCAAACTGAACCTTCAATCTTTGGAACGAATGACCAGAAAACATATCCCTATCTTTTTACAATAAGATGAGCGCAGAAGCAGACAAGTGTTTATCGTGGTGATAGCTTCTTAAATAAAGGGAAAAAGAATGATGCCATACCATACCGACAAGCATGGGCATCTGAATCTTGTGCACAGATATGATTTGTGCTAAATATCATGTAAACTGACAGCTCTAAAGTTCATCTTACAGTATGCTCATGTTATGACCATTCTTGCATGCATACCTATCAAACACAAATCTAACTGTATATATTTGTGTTCTTGTCTTCTCAAAAACATGTGTGCCAAACATTTTCCTTCCTCCGATCTTCACGACAGGGGTTCAAAAATCTGCCTCCCTTTGATCAAAGTTTCTATTTCTCATCTATCGGAGGAAGAGTCCTGTATGATTAAGTACCATTGTGCACACGAAAAAGAAGTTGGAGACGAGCTCTTCATTGCAACATCAAACTAGCTGAGTGGCGGACAAATCCAAAATAAATGTATCTTCTTCTCTTCTGATGCCTCCAGCTCCTAACCAAGCTTCTTAGTTGACATAGCACATCTTACTCCTATATGACATCTACGAAAGAAGTCTTGGGATCCACTACTTATATACAGTGTGCTACATGGAACTATGCTCTCACCGCAAGTATACAACCATAATAAGGCATTTATTAAGCAAAGTAGCTAAGAAATTTATTCTCTCCTTCTGTTTCAGATTTATAGTGTTTCTTTGGTTTGCCCCCAAAAAAAGAAAAAGTAGACCTAACAAGGATGGCCGGAATCTTGTTCTTTATAGGTGTAGTATGTTAACAATTAAGAATTTCATATTCCAGTTGTAGTACTACTTGGCTTGCCCCATAAAAAAAAAGTAGCCTAAGGATGTCCAGAATCCTGTTCCTTGTATATGTTGTTTGTTATCAAGTAAGAATTACATGTCCCAGTAAGAGATTGCATTTATTGGCATATGGGGACACCCAAAATCATTGACATGTCGGTCAGAGTGTTTTGAATTCTGTTCCTTTATATCCTACGATTACTTGACTGTTTATTATCACAACCTACCTCCCATATTCTCCAGCTCCTCTGAATTTGAGTTCAGAATTAAGAAGTTGCCTATTTGCTGCAGCATGTGTGTATATATAACAGATTGTAAAAGTATCTGTGTGCCATTTTATTCATTTTGTTAAGATTTTGTGTTTGAATAATTGTTCTCATCTGCATAATTGTTTTAATAGTTTAAATAAACTTGTTGGGCACAAGAGGCTCATGCAAAGGAACTATATAAAAAACATTTTTTCATGACCCAGGACGGCTTTAACTTTCTTAACTCGTTTTTGTGCTTCAAAGTTGTTTTTTTTTGGATTTCATGTTGTCCATGTTCCTAGTTCATGTTGTACACTATTACCAATCTGCTGTTTGTTTTTTTTTCTCTCCTTCTTTTGGCTTTATAATGCACCTGGTACAAACGGTTCTGAACTCAAGAGCCGACAAAATAGCAACCCTAGAAACTCTAATTTTATAAGGAGTCAAACATTTTCCCCATCTCTCAACCTGAAGTGAAGTTTGGTACCAAGTCAAATTCCAGAAATGAAGATAAAATACCAATACAGATTACATTGTCATGCTTTCATTGTTGTAGCTAGGTTGTACAGTTGTCTTCACTAAGAGAGCCTCAGTTGTCTGTTGCAGTATTCTGCTGTACAGTTCTTGTATGTTGCAGTCTCGAAAGAGTTGTTGGTAATTTTAGTTTCCCATTGTGTTTGTACCATACTTCATTCTTCATTTGACGGAAAGATAGGCACTTCCCCTGGATAGTGTAAAAAGACATGTACGTGATGGCACTGATATACACAAGAAGCAATGCATTGGCTGGGGATAAGCTCCCAATTCAAGAAACATGCCAACGTCATTGCTGTTCTATCTGGTTATTGTGAATCGGCAACTCTTTTATCATCACAACACGCCTTCTTCTCCCCACCCAGGTGACCCAGTCTGGATCCCTTGACACAACCCTGTACCCTGCTTTGGCGTAGAGACCTCGAGCACCATCGTCATCCTCATATGCCCTCAGAACCATGAATTTGTGCCTCCACTGGAGCCCCAGTGCCTCACAGGCCTTTAGCAGTGCAGTCCCGACCTTCCTCCTCCTGTAAGATGAATAAAGTACACACATAGAGTGTTAAAGGATTTGCTGCGTGCTATGAAATTGCCCAATTGGGCAAACAGACTGGAAGTCGAGAAACAGCCCGATTGGCCCAATGCTATGGCATTCATCCATGAATGTCGTCAGGTATAGACGTTAGAGGTCACCTGAATGATGGTAGGACTGCAATTCCCGACACGTAGAGATACTCATCGGCGCCTTGAAGGTGCTTAATGATGTCCTCTTCATTCTGCACTGTGCAATCCACGACCCCAACAATCTTCTCATAAGGTGCCTGTGATAGCTGGGTGGTTGGCTCAGCTTCTTCGGCCACCAAACAAGCATATCTAAGGAAGAACAGGGTTTAGTTGTCAATCAAAATGCTACACAGTAAAATGAGGTTCAGGCATTGATCATATTAGCTAGTCCTAAGATGAGGAGACTGCAGGAACATATTTGAGAAAAGGTCTAGCGAGAACACATGTCAATTGTCATTTTAGCAGCAAGATGTTGATACATAACGAAATAACTTGCCAGTAACTCAGGATGCTCTGTTTTTTCTAAATTCAGTATGCTCTGTTTGGGAGTCGGGACACAACTTAGCAGAGAAGTGTTTCATTACTAACAGGAACAAGGTAAAATTGAACAAATTTTGAAGTAAATGTAACAGTTCCTGTTGCAACTGGCTACTAGCAACACTGCTTGATGCCCACACTGCAAGCTTTAACTCAACAGCTCTGAGGTAAATATGGCAACCCCTACTGAAACTATCGTTTCTATTGGAACAAAAACTGCTACCAACAACTACCACATTTTCCTTATCAGATTAAACTTAACAATCAAAATCCAATGCAAGTATTTGGCATTGCCATCACTAATTTGCAGCATTGACAGTAGAGCATCAGTGACTTCACCTATCAGGCGGCGAGTTCCTCACTCTGTAGATGAGGGCCGACAGCACCTCAGCCTAATCTTGACCCAACACAAGCAACAAACAACACCACCATCAGAAGTTCAGAACACGAACAGATCCAATCAAAGTACAGGTAGTATTTCAGATGCGCGCTTACTTTGAAGAAGTCGAAGAAGAAGTCGTTGAAGAGCGCGACGGGGACGTGGAAGGCCTCGGCCTGGACCTGCGCCACCCGCCGCATCTCCTCCCCGACCCGCCCCATCTGCCGCACCCCCCACCCGGCCTCCCGCGCCAGGTACCCGTCCTCCTCCTCCCTCTCAGCGCCTGCCGCAGCGACCCCATCCTCTGTTGCGGGAAGGCAGGAAGGGGCCCCCACCGCTCCCGGGCGCCTCCTGTTCGTAAGAAGCGTCTTCTTGGAGCCGCCGCCGGCTCCTCCATGGACGCCGGTCCTGGAGGGAGCTTGACGATATGCGACTGCGGCGGTGACTCCACAGCAGGTGGGGCAACGGCTGGAGCGGGAGGAGGAGGGGGAGAGCGGCTGCGGGAGGAGGAGCGGGGATGCGCGAAGGACGGCCATGGATTTGGATTTTGGAGCCTTCGGCAGGGGACGGGAAGGCTGGCGAGCGTGTGGACCGTGCGAGATGGCCGTTGCCTCACCCATGCAAAGGCCCGGCTGTTTTGTTAAGCTCCGGGGAATTGGACGGCAGTAATTGGAATCTGGTATTCGATTCCTCCCTATTGCTAAAAAAACAGTTTCTTGTTTCTTCCTAGAATTGATTTGAAGACCTAAATCTAAAAAAAGCACTTTTTTTTAGTGCAATTATCATATGCTGCCAATCTGCCATGCATGGCAATCGTTTTTCTAACTCGAATTATATGATTGCAACACACATCCGTGGATTAAATATCTTCAGTTGCCCATACAGTTACTTCCCCATCCTCGTAAACGACAGCGGCCCTTTCTTCGTTAGAAGTTGGCAAGCACCTTAAATCCCCTCTATTCATCATATATCTAAGATTTGATCCAACTAATGTTTGTATCGTTCACAACCATCTAGAACGTTTCAATTATATTTTTTTTTTAGAAACGGGAATATATTTAATATTCCAGCCGCTGCATCGACCGATGCATATAGCTGTTCATTATTACAAGCTTGCTCCAGTCCGAGCTAAACCAACGTTTAAAAAGCATGACAAAAGAGTCTTTAAATAGCACCAAGTCTATTACTAAATAACCATCCATTTGAAGCAAAAATCTCCATGACCGTCGTTTCAAGCACACGACACCCCAAAGTGACTTGAGGCCGCTCTTCCTCCTTCAGCAGCAGCGACCAGAAACGGATCCAATGTGTTAATGAGTGATTGTTCATAGCGTAGGCCTAAAGAGACTGTTTTCTATGGTGCTGCCCTGCCCGAACACATATATTAAGGAGTGCTTCAACCATTTATAGTGCGCCTAGTACCCTTGGAGTCATTGTGGTTGGCTAGCAAGTTTGTGGACTATATCCGACTTAGTATTGAAGAGAGACGAGCGCCATACGCGGGATTTGGGGTTCCTTGCATGTGTTGCAAATGCTCCACCTTATTAGTAGAAGAAGGCTGCAACATCCATGGTGGGTGATGCGTTTCTATGAATTCCCACCACAACATCAACATATTTTCTACAGCGTATACAACATGAAAAGGCCGCATATTGGAACACCAAAAGATCATGTATTACAACATTACAAAAGAAACAGAGCGGCATGGAGGGGCTCCTCAATCGTGGTTAACGATGAGCATGATGACGGAGACGAAGATGAAGGTCAGGTTCTGGAGGAGATTGAGCATTGCCACGGGGCAATTCCCCTTTTTCATAGCGACCCATCCAACCCCCACCCCAAACATCACTTGTTTTGTATAACATTTGTATGCAACATCAAAAATATCACATACTGCAATATCAAAATATCACATAGAGCTGCCTCACTTCCGTACGGGCGAGCCCAGTTGGTCCTCCAAGTGCTTCAAACCAGCACAACTCACCCTTTAGTACCAAATACTAAATGCAAGGTCAGCCCAACCGGTACTTAATGCAAAGTTTAGTACCGTTGGTAACACTAACAAAGAATGAATTATGATGGTAGCTTGGTGGCTTCAGCCACATCTACAAACTTATGTAGGCCGTCAATAAACTACTTGTTGCGTCGATCACCGTACACTACTATAGAAACCATTAACCTAAGCAGCGCGACAACCTCATCCGCGCCGGCGCCGGCACAGGCGCCGCTTCCCTTTTGCCGATGCAAATAAGGGGTCATACTAAGCGGTTATTTAACCGCTTCCACTAAATTTTGAATGTGTCGGCGTGCTGCGCACCGCTTAGAATGACTTTTTATTCGAATCGGTTTGTTTACCACCGGAGCGTTTGACTACGTATACTAACCAGTTCGTTTAGCGCCGCGTAGTTTTATTAACCTATTGCTACCGGTTTAATTAACGCCGGTTAGGATGATGGCATGCACGTTTAAAAAAAGCATTTGTTTCAGTCATTTGATTTCGAATGAATACTAGCTAGTTAATATGGATCGTTATGAATGAGTTGCACACACAACAGATTCACATTCAACATAATGTGAACGTGTACGTGCGAGACGTTCCCAACAAACACAGAATCTAGCTGGGTACCCATTCAAGATCAATATAATTCAGTTCATAACTAGATCGAGACTTCATCAAGAATTCACATGGTAGCACTTTAACTTCTTCACTACAGAGTCTAATTTACATATACATAGTATTGAGATATAACACAAATTAATCACAAATTAAATAGGCAGTTCATCTTATATAACTAGCTAGTGTTAAGCATAATTAAGGAATGACAATGCCTATCTAAACGAAGCAAAATGGGCAATTCGTTCGTAACGACAAAAGAATGTAATTCGACGACGCTTACATCACCGGATTACACCGCTATTGTTGTGCTGGAGCTCATCCCGGCGCCACTTTTGCCACTACCATGCCGGTCGATGTCATGGTCGAAGGGGAGGTAGTGACGCATGGTGAAAAAATGGCGGACCAGATCCACGACAGCACGGGCTAGATCCACAGTCAAGGCCTCCTCCACGGCTACGGATCTAGCCTGTGCTTCAAGCGCGGCTTGCCGCTGCAGGATGGAGGCGACCCGATCTGCCGCGGCGAGGGCGACGGAGGCCACTGCTTTCCGCGACTCCGCCGCGGATTCGGTCAAGGCGGCCGCGGCGAAGGAGCGAAGGAAGGCCTCCCGCGCCGTCGAGCCACCGCAGCGCGACCGACGAAGTCAGCGACGCGGCTTACTGCAGCCGCCTGAGCTGCCGCGGTCTTTGCCCTTGCGTCGAGAGTGGATGCCATGCGGAGGACGAGGAGGAGGCGGCAGAGCTAGGGGCGCGGCGGATCTACACTACAGCAGTGTTGGTGGCGGGTCTACTATGGACGTGGTGGGCGGAGTGGATAGAGTATGGTCGTTGTCGGAACGGTGCGGCTTATTTATATCCGCGCGTCATTCTAAGCGGCGTACAATGGGCCGCTTACAATGAGGACTCATTATAAGCGGCATACAAGGGGCCGCTTAGAATGAGGCTTTTTTCTAAGTGGTGAAGCTTACGCCTAGAATAAAAATATAAAGTTAAAAAAATAAAACAGAAGACAAAATAAAGAGGAAAATAGAACTGTCATATTGTTCACTGTCCTGTATACCAACTACGGATCTACAAATCTACGCATCTATGATGGGGAGTGGGGGCGGCAGCTGCACTTCAGGCGGATCTACGCGGTCAAGCCCCTCATTCGTGAGCCAAAGCGCCAAGACCCTAGTGAATGACACCTTCTGCCCCCGCATTTGTTGGCGATGATGTTGTCCCAGTCGAGGTGAAACGTAGGCAACGAGGACGCGAATCTAATCTCTCGGGATTGAAGGGGGGTGAATTAGGGTTATCTAAAAACACTACGACTAAGAGCACATATAAAAATCTATTTCAATTTCTATCTAAATGTGCACTATGTTTTTCTATGTGTTGCTAACTCTACCGCTAAAAGTTTTGCACCCTAGGTTCCAATCCTAGCAAATATACATGGCAATTTTAGGAAAGGTAAAAGCGGAATGTAGTGCAATAAGTAATGCTGAATGTAAAGAGATAGAGCAAGCAAACTCCCAACACGGCGATGTATCCCGAGGTATCGGAAAGCCACGACTTTCCACTAGTCCTCATTGTTGGAGCCCCTCTCAAAGGGAATGCCCGCGCAAGGGCATGTACTCCCCGGTCGAGCCAATCCGTAGGATAGCCTACGGGACTTCCCCACACGCAAGTTGTGGGCCCCGCCACCCGGCGGGCCCACCTAGCATGAAATAATGTCATTTCCTAGTAAAAGAAAACATTAATTGCATAAGAGTTGGCAACGGCTAACCAGATTTGAAAAGTGAAGATCGGAACTAGGACCTGATCGGGATGACTTGTAGTGCCGATGAAGGGAGGGAAGCCTTCCGATGGAGCTGCAAGATTTTACAAGCAAGTCTGAGTACCACCGCACTCAGCAAGTACTTAACAATCAAAAGGTAAAAACATGCATTATTAGTTGACAAGTGATTAAGTGAATCGGTGTTGGGTCCTGGAGGGGCAAGAACTGTTGGAGGTACGACCATGGGCCCACAGGGACACATAGATTGTCTCCAGACAGTGTCGTACCAGGCATGAAGAACACGAGTAGAGTACTGCAAGGACTTTTCTCGTTATGGAAACTAGTCGTATGACTTGTAAACTACTCGGATTGGCTTGTAAAGCACTCTCTGAGTAGTAATTGGTTAGGATTCTACTCGAAACCGACCTTGTAACCCTGCCCGCCGTGTATATAAGGCTGGGCAGGGACCCCCTCCAAAGACAACCAAGTCTCCCAACGGAGAGACAGACGATCTCATCAATACCAATCACCACACAGGACGTAGGGTATTATGCCTTCTAAGCGGCCCGAACCTGTCTAAAATCCTGAGTCTCTTAGCCTTTGCGTTCCTGATCTCGGCGAAACCCACCTGAAACTCTACTACCTCGGGATACCCCTCGGTAGGATCGACGGTAGAACACCGACATCTGGCGCGCCAGGTAGGGGTTTTCCTCAAAGATCCCGTGGAGAACGCAATGGTGACCTACATTCAAGCTGAAGCGCCTCAGGAGGGCACAAAGTTCCACTTTGGCTCGTGGGTCTACGTCGCCGACGGCTCGGGTGGCTTCTACAGCTTCATCGAGATACCCATGGAGTTGAAGCAGGAGCAAGCGCTCATCGCGGAAGATTTGGCCAAACAACTCGGCGAGATCACGCTCATGGACCTCATCCGTGGGCAAGAGTCTGAGTCAATCACGACTACGGAGAAGCAAACAACCCTCCCACCCCAATTCCCGTTCGGACTCCGCAATTCGACCCACGCATATTGTGAGGCGTTACGGAGCCAGTTCGAGTCCGTCATGGACTAAAAGCGGGACGTCCCAGTCCGAGTCATGGCAGGACACGCCAACTCTCTGAGCCAAGCGGTCCCTGAATGCCACTCGGACTCGGACGAGGAGACACTACAAGACGATGGCGAACACAACCTCATGATCTACGCCACGCCTGAAGGAAGATCAGTCTACCAAAGAGACAGGATCCCACGGGACGTCTACGAGTCCCGCCAGATCTTCGTACTCTTTGGGTCTGAAGTTACTGACGACCTGCCGTTCCAGTACGGCACACCGCTGCTGCCAGAAGAGGAAAGCTCTACAGAGCTCGTCACCCCAAGCTCCAGCGACTCTGTCGAACCCAATCGATAAGTCTTCATGGCTGGCGCAGCAGCAGCTGGCGACGTCGACAACGACCCGCGCTATGCTTTTGAGCTAGAAGGAGATATCTCTGCGAATGAAGACGCACCCGCTGGCGAATCCGCCCAAGCAGCTATGGACAGAGAAATCCGGAACAACAGGAGGGCTCAGCGCCGCCTAAACGCTCGCAATCGCGTCATGGCTGGACGCAACCTCGCTCAAGAGTTCGCGCGGGTGGCACGCTACGACTCTCCTATGGCTAATGCCATGGAGATTGCCTATCACGTCCGCAGCCTGCCAAGAACCCCAGAGACGGCAGCTGCACTCGAAAGGATCAACGACATGATCCGCACTCTCGACAAGGCCATCGCCGCCGCACCATCGCGCAGCGAAGAAGTCGAAAGCAGCGGACGTCAACCTCCCGCGACAGGCATCGTCCACCAAATCCAAGCCGACTGGGAGAAGCCAACCGCGCAGAAGGAGCACCACCACACCGACCAGAGGATGATCGTCAACGAGGCGGACGTACTCATCGCAACGACGCTGCTACATCATCCCATGGGCCGGCACACAGTGTCGACCTCCGGCAAACCATCAACGCCAACCGCGACGCGCGCTCCATCCTTGAATCCAAGAGGCATGATGGAGCCCGGGGTTACAGGGAAGAAGACGACGAGTACCCAATGTTCTCCAGGGACATCCGGATGGCGGTTTACCCGCAACCATTCAAACCAGTCGGCTTCGAGAAGTACGACGGCAAGACCTCCCCTGAGTCGTGGCTGCGCATCTACTCTACGGCTATTGAGTGCGCGGGTGGCAACACTGCCATCAAGTGCAGATACTTCCCAATGGCACTCGAGCCCGCTCCACTCACATGGTTCGAAAACCTGCCACGACGCTCCATCGACTCCTGGGAACGCCTAAAGAAGATTTTCGTGTCAAACTTTCAAGGCACATACAGTCGCCCAAGACTCGACACGACCTCGCCATGTGCAAACAGCACAAAGGAGAAAGCGCGCGCGACTACATGCGCCGCTTCATGGAAATCAAGACTCTGGTGGTGGACGTCTCGGACCGCGACTGCATCGACTTGTTCCAGAACGGCATCACCAACAGGTTCTTTGACAGCAATTTAGCCTGCATCGTCCAAGGACTCTGGACGCCCTGCGTGACCAAGTCGAGACGTGGTCTGAGCAATAAGACCGCGACCTCGAGAAATATGGCCATCCCCAGGGTAGGGAGAGGCAAAACAACAAAGGCCAATAGGGCTCGGTAACTCCAAGTAGGCATGTCCGAACCGACTTCAGGACGTCTTTTAGAGCCTACACGTGGAAGCTGATCGCGAACGGGGCCCGTCTAGTTCGGTCGAACCCGAACCCCTAATTCCGTCGTTTGTACCCAGCTTTGGTAAGGTGACTGCCAGGTTGGTCCTCAATCCTATCCTCTCCTCCTATATATGGGTCGAAATGAGGCAGATTACCCCCTCAGGTGGGCCCATCGATCCATGTGCTTTGCTTTGATTGGTCGGGAGTGTGTTTCCTTGCTCTTGTGGGGCCATGGATCCGTGGGAAGCCTATGTGGCAGCCTTTGGTTGGTTGGAGTTGTGCTAGTTTGGCGACTTAGGTGCATTCCCACTTCATTTCCATAGTTAAATGACCTGCATACAAATATTTACCAACACTTGTGGAATTCGTTAGTAATAACTCCTACCACTAGTGTTGATGCTCACATTCTACACTTTTATGCTTGAGTTGCCATCAGCACTTAATAGCCGTCAACAGTGGTGATTCTTGTTGACGTAGGCGATCACCATGTCCTTCAAGTGGCCGCTGTAGACGAACAACTGCTTGAGGATGCGGTTGGAGATCAGCACATCCTCCACCGGCGGCAAAGGCCACGGGCAGACATTGACACTGAACGGGGGAGGGGGCGGGGTACAGTTGATGATCTCCATGGTGCATGGGCTTGACGAAGGGGCTTAACGCTCTGCAACTGCCTTCTCGAGAGGGTGTGTGTGAAAGCAGTGGTGAGAGAAGAGAGACGATGGATCGATCGTCCGAGAAAAGACGTACGGTGTATATATAGCGACCGAGGTGATCAACTTGTAGCGTGCGTCGATGGTCACACATAATAACTGCACGCATAGACTCTGCGCGCGGGCTGCAACTTCCCATCGATGATGGTTCAAATTCCAAAGTAAAACAATTTAATATCGCACCGCTTTGGAAAACGAATATTCTACCTCGCATATTCTGCACTGGTTAGAATGGGTTCTCATTCTAAGCGGTTGTAGTTAGACTTGGCTCATTTAATTAAACAAGTCGGCCCAGTAATAGCACCGGCACATTTAAGGATCTTATTCGAGCTAGCACTGTTTTGGGTCAACACGGATGGGCCAATGAGGTTAATGGTTTCCACGGTAGTAATCCACGGCAGCGGCCACGACCTCCTCTCCCCTGGCAGCAAGATCTACCTGGCATTCTCTCTCCGATCCAGCGGGGCTACAGTGGTGGGGACCTTCGGCGGTGAGCTGGTGCAGTGAGCGGCGGCAAGCTGGAGGCAGGCCACGACGGTGGGCTGGTGGTAGCAGCAGCGGACGGCCAGTGGTGGTAGCGGCGGCTGACTGGTGGGCCAACGGATTTTTTTTAATTTTTTTTAGAAATTGTTTGCCGAGTGTTACCGGCGGCAGGTGGTTTTGCGGCAGACATTTGGCAAAGCTACTGGTTCCCATAGTAAGAGGCGAGAAGAACAACCACGTGGGGCTGAAAATGATTAGGGTTAGGATAGACATATAATGGTAAAAGATAAGTTAATTGATCAGTTGGTTGGATGATCTCGATCATAGTCCTCTATATTTATAGGTGGGGATCCCTGCATGGCTTCGCCATGAGAAACTGACTAGCTGCTTGAGGAGAATGTGGAGAAGCACAGCTGCCGATGGAGACCGGGAGGCGGAGTGGAATACGAGATGGTCGAACTGGTGGATAAGAATGAATAGGACGAAGGAGTTAATCGGTGGAGAGCATGATGTGGGTTCGCGTCCGAAATTTTATTTGCCGCCGGACCTAAGGAGCAGAGCAATACCGATATTTTTTTTTTACTAGCCGTCAACCCGTTCAGTTGCACGGGCTGGTTTATAGCTTACAAAATATACAAATTATTTATCAACTTAATAATATATTATAATTACTATTGGGTTCCACAACTAACTGAAAGAACAAATGATGTGGTGTAACACTCTTTTTAACACTTTATATTTTTGTTGACAATATTTATGAAAAATAATTGGTTGATCAAATTTCTAGCATAGATAATATTGAATTGTAACATAAAAAAGATAATATTCAACTGGTAAACTGTTTCCATTTTGAAACCTATCAGCTCTTAGTCATTCAAAAAATATTCTCTTTTAATATGAGGCACAATTGCATAGTCTGAGAAATGCTAACATGACTGTACCATGTGCAATCGATGGACAATGCTACACGTACATGACCTAATATATACGAGGCACACCATGCATAAATGCTAAAACACCTAATATCTACAGTATTTGCATCTTACACGTCGATGATATCCATGCATCAGGATTATATTTGTGCGTACTCCGTCAACTTCAAACATGACTCATGTTTTAGTGAGCTGCCCATGAGGCCATGACAGTGACAGCCCTGCCAAGCGACCACTACGGGAGAAAGGACCTTCGATCCCTCTCCCTTAGTGCCGGCTGGGCAGAGCCGGTACTAAAGGGGGCCTTTAGCATCGGCTCCAAGCAACAGTAGAGAAAATGTCAAGTTAGTACCGGCTGGTAACACCATGCCGGTACTAACGTGCGCTCCTGTCCCCACATTGTAATTATCAGAAGTCAAGTTAGTATCGGCTGGTCACCCCTGCCGGTACTAATTTTACGTGAGCAATTTAGTACCGGATGAAGGCTCCACCCGGTATAAAACGTAGCACGTTAGTACCGGGCGTACCCTTCAACCGGTACTAACGAAGGAGGGGCCCAAAAAATCTAAGGACCCACGCCTCATCTTCTCTATTTACTCCTGTCTTTTTCTCTCTTTCTTATCTTCTCCTCACAGCTCCACCCTCCCATGAGAAGACAGAAGAGGCCCCTGCTGGAGCAGAGGCGCGGGCGGCCTGGCGGGCGCGCGGCGCCGTCTCTAGCGCAGGCGGCTCCCCGCCTGGGCGCGCGGCGGCGGCCCTGACGCGGAGGCCCTGGCCCCGGCGCGGCGCGACGAGGAGACCCCGGCGCGGCGGCGGCCCCGACGCGGAAGCCTCGGCATGGGCGGCTGCCCCGGCGCGGCGGCCTCGGCTTGGGCGGCGGCCAGCTCTGGTGTAGGCTGCCGGCGTGCGGCCGAGCAGGAGCACGACCGGCGGCAGGCGGACGCGCTCCGGCGAGCGCGAGCATGGACGGCCGCGCGGGGTTCGCCCGGTCAACTTGTTGCGATTTTTTCAGTGATTTTTGCAAAATGTAGGGTAGATGTGTATTCTGTGATTATTGTGATTCTTATGAAAGTTATGGTTGTGATTCTGTGATTGTGTTTGTCCTTGATTATTTTGTTTGTGATGATCCGTGGGAAAATAAAAGGAAAATGATAAAAGGAAAAAATGAAAAGAAAATGAGAAAATAAAAGAAAAACGAAGAAAAATCTACCGTTCCTTCAAAACACGTTAGTACCGGTCGATGTCACTGACCGGTACTAAATAATTCCCCTTTAGTACGGGTTGGTTGTGCCCGGTACTAACGTGCTGCACGTTAGTACCGGACTTTTAGTACCGGCCACATCGACCGGTACTAACCCGTCCTGTGACCGGTACTAAAGGTCAATTTTTCTGTAGTGTACGTCATTGAACCATGCATCACTACTGCACTCCTGCACTACTAAAGGTCAATTTTGTATTAATTAATTTTGTATTAATTATTTTCAGGCATCTGGATCGCAGCCTCCAAAACGGAAGCGAGGCTGCAAAAGAAAGATGACCGGGCATACCCTGGTCACAGCCGTGAATGATGATGGTGAACCAACGGCACCGCCTGGGATTAAGACGAGTTATGTGAATCAATGTGGATATCTTGTTAGGGAAAACATCTGTGGGGACCCCTTACCGGGACGTCCCATGATTACCTGTATCAGGTCCTGGATCGGCCGCTGATACAGATCTTATCACAGATTAGTATCAGAAGAGGTAAAAAACGTATAATTTTAAACAGATTTAACACCGTTTGTTTTAGCTAGCGGAGAGCGGGTAGGCACTTCATTCCTCCACCGGAATGGGCTGTAGCACCTCATCGCCCTGGAGACTTAAACCTGTGTGACAATGAAAGCAAGAGTGAGTATTCAGAATTGAATACCCAGCAAATCCCACAAATTCAATAATATAATATATTAAATTGAATGAATATAAAGGTTGGGCCTGGAGGGGCATTTCCTCCCTGCCAGTCCCGGTATCAAGCCCAGAACCCAATCATCGGCGCTCCTGCCGTCCGGGTTTCCCATGCAATAAAGTAAATCTAATCAGTGGGGCTTTGACCAAATCGGCTCTATGCCGAGAGCTGTGGCTATCCAGATATATTTTAACTCTACAGAGGTTGTACTTATCTACCACGCATTCGGTCTGTTCCCACCTCCGCGAAAGGCGGGCGTCGACCTACGAGACTCGTGTCCACTGGCGTCTATCTCTAGACAGCCAATCACTAGCTCTGTCCACGTGTGCTGCTGGGGCCTAAACAGGGATCGCATATCTGTCCGCAAAAGGACCTTCCCGGGGAATAGGTGCACCTTGTATATAAAGGGCATGCCTCTGCATCGCCCTTGGGCCCTACTAGCCCTGTCACATGCGACCCGTGCCGACCAGTCCCAGCCCTCTGTCTGGGGCTGTCTCCAGCATACCCGTTGCCCACCGTGGCCCTTTGGGACAGGTTACTAGTGCTGACTAGTGGGGTGTGAGTCAAGGCCTCACATAAATAGGTATTCCCGAAGGCCATACCTTTTTGGCATGCATGGTTGTACAGGGGATTGGAAAGACTCTCCCATGAACCGGTCCTTAGCTGGGATCAGAGTGGCTCTTAGGACCGAATCCCCTTCCTTGGGATCTTCCTTCCACTCCCAATCAGCATCCTATAACTACAGCGGAGCCAGGCATTCACCCACGTGATGCCTCCTCATAGCTTACGCTGCAAGAACGATAAACTTTAGTGGTTAAAGTGATATTATTGGTGAGACTTGCCTTCATTGTCGATCCTTAGTCGTTCCTTACGCAGGCGTGCATCGTATGTTAACCGGGCTGGGCTTTGGGCCTTCTGGAGCCTTGGCGTCTTGTCGGGGCCCGGTCATGCTATCGATAAAAACACATAAAATAACAATCAGGATAACAATACATCAATCAAATCGTAAAAGGAAAAGGAATAGAAACAAGGCATGGATTCAAAGGATTCTTTTAACGACTGGGGTTGGATTAATAATCCATTAATTATATAGAATAACCAATGGATTTGGAAGAGAATTATTAATTAATTCTCCGGAAGATGGCTGAAACGGTGATTATCAGTATTTCGGGAATTATATAGATTTCTAAAGAATAATTCCCGGATATGGATTTCTAGAAAGTCCTTACACTATTTTGGACGGTATGGTGGCTAGGGTTTCATTGAAATCTAATGGTTTACGGACGGTCGGTTGGACAACCGGGTTTGGGCGGCGTAACGACGGGGTTTTGGGTGGTTTACAGGCATGGCTAAGCTTAGGATATAAATATTAGGGAATAAAGCACATGGAAATGCTTAGAATAATCCCTAATATTTAGGGGAATTTTCTAGGGATTTATGGGGCTAAGACAGAGAAAGGGGGATTTTCTGGGTACACCGAGGGAGGCTTTATATTGGCTAGAAACTACCCTAATTGGGTTTGGGCTCTAATGACAGGCTAAAAAGGATTGGATGTCACTAATAGGCTTAGGAATATCCCTAGTATTTTTGGGTATTTTTGGGGAATTTTTGGGATAAAGGAATGGCTCGAAATACCCTTGCGTGTACACTTACCGGGGTGTACGTAGCATTTTTGGGGCCGGCTGACGCAGGAGGTGGGGTCCGGCTGGGCACTGTTTGGTGCAACGCTCCCGTGGTCCTTCGTGGACCGGCCTGTGGCCTCACAGCCCACGCGGACCATGTCCACGCCCAGGCGAGGGACGGTGCGCGGTGGGCCGGCCGTGGACTGAAGGAGACCATGGGCCTTTGGTCCACACGAGCCGGGTCCATGCATGGTGGGGGAAGGGGCGGGCCCGCCTGTCGGTGTGTGGAGACGGGGAACAAGACGGGCCGGCGCTCGCCTTCCCTTCCTCTTCGCCGGTAGAGTAGGGGAAAGGGGGAAATGGAGGGCGGCCGGCGGGGAGGAATTGGCGGCGCGTTGCGGCGGCAAGCGCCGGTGGCGACATGGGGTAAACGCACTGCGTGCGGTGGCGCGGGGCACATGGCACAGCCGGGCGCAGCGCGGCGCGGTGCAGGGCGGCGGTGGCGCCGGCGTGGTGCTGTGCCGCGGCGCTAGGGAGGTCGCGGCGCGAGGAGGGCGATGCCGGGTTGCTGGCGCGGCGGTGGAGTAGCTGGGCGCGGCAGCAGAGCCGGCAGCGGCTCAACGCGGTGGTGGCAGGTGGCGGTGTGGGGCGTGGCGCGGCGGCGCGGGATGCCTGTCGTTGGGCGCTCAGTGCGGCAGCGGCGCGAGCGCAGGCCGGTAGCAGCCGAGCGGCGAGGCGCTGCCAGCAGCGTGCTCGCAGCCCGGCGGCGGTGCCTGGAGCACGGCGGCGGTGCGGGGTTAGGGAGGAAGAGAAGAGGGGAGCGTGGCCGTGGAAGGGGGCGAAAGGGAGCTCGGTTTGAGCTCGATGGTGCCCAGACGGAGGCCTGGGTGTGCCTTTTATAGGCGGGGTGAGCGCGTGGAGTGCCGCCACGTCGCTTGGAGGGGAGGAGGGCGGCCGGCGAGGCGGAGACGCATGGCGCCGGTGATGGCGTCACCGCGGCGGCGGCGGCGGTGGCCTCAACTTCGAGCGCCCAAAGAGTGGTCGGCGCCGCTGTTCGGGTGCGGTGGACGCCGGGGGTGGCGACACGCGGCACGCGCGCCCTCCTGGGGTCGATCCCAGCCGACGGCCGCGGATCGAGCGACGACGGCGGACTGCGGTGGCGCGGGGAGGAAGAAGCATCAAGGAAGGGGATGGATGACGTCAGCTCCCGACGGAAGTGGGCCGCGCGTGCGCGGGCTGAGCAAGCGTGAGGCGAGCGGGGGATGTTGGGCCGCGGGCCGCTGTGGCCGCAGGCCGTGCGGATGAGGGAGGGAGCTGGGCCACAGGGGGTGGCGCCAGCTGGCCGCGGTCGGCCAAGAGAGGGGGACAAGGTGATTGGGGCTGGGAGTTTGAGGGGAGAAACCAGACTTCGCTGGTGGGCTGACGGGGTGAGCTGGGCCAGATGCGGGGTTTTGGCCCGTTTAACGTTTTGAATAGTTTCCTATTTATTTGAAAGGGGTTTTAAAGAAAGTTTGATTTCAAATTCAAACCAAACCCTTTCTAGTTTTATTTTAGGGTTTGGAGGTTTATTTTAGGTCCTAGAAAACACTTAAGTTATGAGCATCCCTTTATTTTCCTTTGGTTATTTATAGGTTGTTTTCTATGTTTGTTCCCTTTTAAATCTATAATTTTCCTAATAAATCTAGTATTTATCTAAATGAACCCTAAATTAATTCTACTTAGTTTTGAGGGTGTTACTGATCTACCCCACTTAAAGAAATCTCGTCCCAAGATTTAGGGCTAGAAAGGAGGTCTAGGGTTTTCTCCTAACATTCTTCTAATTTAGAGCGTTGACGAGGATTTTCCATACTTATTAAAAGGAATTTCTTCTTCCTTTCGAACTTTAAATTCCTCTTCGTTGTAACTACTTGTTTCTTATCTCCGTGTACGGGAGTATTGTTGTTGAGGTTTATTTCCTTTACTCCCGAATGTATCCAATTAATTTCTGTCGTACTTGGGGCGACTTGATGGAATACTTTTCCTGAGCTGTTTTAATCCTCAAGTTCTTGAGGTCAAGTATCCTTTTCCTCATTTGGGTTACTACCCCACTTAAAAGGATCAACTCAGGATTTCCTGGATCGTAATCCGAGGTTTTCCTTTCCGAGCGGATCTCTCAGATTTCTGTGTCTGTCTTTAACTAGAATCCTCGGATTTCCGTACCCTCTCAGGGGCTTTATCCAAATTTCTTATCCAAGTTTTCCTCGACTTGGATGTATTCATGTTGTACCTTACTACTCCTTCACATGTTCTATTCTTGGTCATTGGGATGGTTTTTACCTGGGTTTCTATTTGATTAACTCTCAATTTTTTTCAAATTTGAGAGTATCAGTTCTGCCCCAGGTTTTCCCGATGGTGAGTATTTTGCCGCCTTGATCCTTCTGTGCTTGGGAAAATTTTCGATGGCCACTAGAGTTGTAGCTGCTCTGGTTTCCTTGAAAAGAGTTTAATAAAAACTCTGGGGTTACCGGGCGGGACAGGGTATCCAGGGGTGATAAACTTGGGTGACCACTTCTCACCAGAGAATTTGGTATGGTGATTCTTCTGGGCATTTTGAGAAGTGTCTCCTTCCAGACTGGCGGGATGGTTAGAGTCCATTGGTCGGAGGGTTTGCTAACCATGTCTCAGTGGAGTTTGGTTTCCGAATTTTGGGTGGTGATTCTTCTGTCACATTACCCAGTTATTCCACCAAGACCTATTCCTTATGTTTCTTCTACCCGGAGCGAGCTGTCTCGGGTTCCCTAGGGAAGTAGCTAGGGCTAGGTGGTTCAGGGTTCTTTGCTTGGCAGGTTCACTAACTACGGAATTTGGGTGACTACATGGCGGTTGATCCTGATCATATTCTTGGATCATGGTGGCTTATCCAAGGTTGCTGGTGACTTTATTCTCCCCAAATCTTGGGTTGGGGATTCCTTTGTCAACTCACCCGGTTATTTTATTCCTGAATCATGATCCATTCTTGTGTTATGATCATTCCTTATATCCTTTGCTTTCTTGGATCTTTCACCATGGACTACTTTGTAGGAGGATGACGAGAGTTGAAGGTTCCTTACAGAGTTGGAGGATGGGGTGGTCAGCTCAGGGTTATGAGCTTGATTGGTCATTTCTTTATATGACCTGGTGTAAGGATATTGCTAGGCAAGAAAGGGCTTCCTTTTTGGGTGTGTATAGGGTCGGGACGAGTTATGAGAATCGATTGGAAGTCTGAAGTGGTTGCTATCATTAAGGGAAATAGCGGGGGAATTTTGTTGAGACGATTGTGGATGTGGATTTGTGAGTGGTTGGAGTGGAGATTGAGCAGCATCTTCTTATAGAAGTTGCATGCCTCAATGATCGGTGAAACCTGGTGTTTATACCTAATGGCGGAGAATAGACGAATGAATGGATACGATTATCAAGTTAGGGACGGGGTGATATTTCTAGGATAGTCATGAGCTTCTCATGGATGGATGAGGATTGAGAGGCAGGCTTAGAGAAGCTTGCATGTCTCAATGATCTGTAAAGAAACAGGATGATTTCTTAAAAAGGAATGGTTTTGTATTCGTGTGGTGGCCAGTGGTCAGGGTGCTTTGATGGAGTGCTAGTTTGGTTAGGAATGAGGGAAGGCAGGTTTTCCTGGGAATGCCTTGAGGTGGTATATGCGGCGAAAGGTGATATTGAAGTGGTGAGTATATATGGTCTCCTTAGGGTTTCGGAGGTTTATGAAAGATCGGGGATCCAGGTGGATTTATCTGGGGAAATGGTGTTGGAATTTTCTCGAGAGGCGTGGGTGACGAACCTTCGCTTATTCATGCGTCGGGTTGGCATGCTCGATGGATTGGGGTTTCAATTACCTCGGTAGGATTGGACCGAGGCGAATTTTCAAAGGAATTGATGATGGTTTTACTCGGAAATGGTGATGATGAAGAAAAGCTAGTTCCACAAAGAAATTCGCATGTTCCCAGATGTAGAACTTCGGCTATTTCTTCGGCTTCTTTGAAACTGGTGTATAGGAATAGGAGTTTCGAGAAGATTGTGGGTGAGGGGGGTTACAGGGATTGACAGGGGATCTTAGAGGTTTATGGATAAGCCAGTCCTAATTTAAGGAAATTGTTGGCTAATCCGGAACATATCATGGTAGATGGAGTTGATCTTGGTAGGGAAAAGGGTGGGCTTTCTTGACTAATGGTTTACGGGACAGGGTTTCTAAGGAAAATCCTTATATCTTCCATATTGGTTTCTTCAACTTTTACAGGTTTCAGTTCCAAGGTTTACTCAGGGATTCAAACCTTGTCACGTTTATAGTATAAACTTGTTTTATACTATTCCTGTGACTATTCCGTATTTCCCTGGAGTTCGTATATTATGACTCACATTAACCGATCTTGTATGATTCTCCGAGTACGATGTCTTCGCGACTTCGGAACCTACCCCACTTAAGAGGATTAGATCCCGTATTCCGTATTCGACATGTGGAGCTATTTCTCCAAAAATTCTCTTATTTCTGAGCTTCTGCTTGCACTAAGGGCGTTAGAGGGACAAAAGCTATAGATAATCCTTAGATTTAAAGGAAAGAGTGGATCTATCCACGCATCTCTACAATCAACAACCAATCAAATCTATATCTATTATATGGAAAGGGGCAAACTATTACGCGGGGCTTAATCAAACATTATACAATCAAAAGTACGTTACTATGAAGTCATAGGCTTATTTTCCAATAGAACATTCTACAACTAGATCTCTAGTTACTCCGGCAGCATTTGCTTTTCGGCAAATCTTCATCTCATAATCTTCGTATTGCGGATCATCTTCCGAACTTCATTCTCATGATCCATACCTGTCAGAGTAACATTTGGAGTTAAGCAAGAAATAAAGGGAGTTCAGGGGCATGGACAAAGAATTTTTTGAGAAATTTCGAAAAATAGGAGCAGAATAGAGGGTTTATGGCTTCCTAATGCTTATGGGCGGTCTTATATGGTGTTATGAATTTATTTACGGCTCTGATACCACCCTGTGGGGACCCCTTACCGGGACGTCCCTTGATTACCTGTATCAGGTCCTGGATCGGCCGCTGATACAGATCTTATCACAGATTAGTATTAGAAGAGGTAAGAAACGTATAATTTTAAACAGATTTAACACCGTTTGTTTTAGCTAGCGGAGAGCGGGTAGGCACTTCATTCCTCCACCGGAATGGGCTGTAGCACCTCATCGCCCTGGAGACTTAAACCTGTGTGACAATGAAAGCAAGAGTGAGTATTCAGAATTGAATACCCAGTAAATCCCACAAATTCAATAATATAATATATTAAGGGCGTGTTTGGGAGAGCTCCGCTCCAGAAAAAATAGCTCCGCTTCACTAACTCCATGTTTTCTCAACTCCACTCCACAAACTATAGAAAAATATGGAGTTGTTGTACGTGTTTGGCTGATTACGATGCTCCAGCTCTAAAAACATGAGATCTAATTGTGAAAAGTCTATTTTGCCCTTGTTAATGGCCCCCATGTGTCTGTCTCCCTGTTTCCTCCCCTTCTCTCTCCTTTGCGGGCGCACGACAGGGTAAGGAGGAGCGCCGACGACAGTGGAATGGCCCGGCAAGCCAACGGAGAGCGGCATAGCGAGGCTCATGATGGGCAGCCTCGTGCGTGGTAGCCCATGGTGGAGGCGCGCCATGGACGAGTACATGCTTGATCCTACAGGCCAACCAACCTTCTCAATCGAGCAGAGTCTCGCCGTCGACCAAATCCTACTGCCCCACACCAAAATCCATCGATTCCTCGCACCCGCACCTCCTCAACTTCGCCATCTTCGACCTCTGCCACTCCTCACCGAGCTCCGATAACTAGCATGGCCACAACCATCTCCGGCAGTGGCGCAAGGGTGGGTCGGCGCAGTTCTGGCAGGCGGGTGCGCGAGGCCTAATGGGCGGGTGGCGTGGCCCCGGCGGCCGCGCAGGGGTAGGGCTGCGCGGCTCCGGCGGCGGCACAGGGGGGGTAGGATGGCGCAGCTCCGGCGCCCGCACAGGGGTAGGGCGGCGCGGCTCCGGCGGCGGTGCCGGATAGGGCGACGCGGCTCCGGCAAAGGCGCAGGTGGGGCTACGCGGTCTTGCAGGCGGGGGATGGTGAGGCTCGACGGACGGGGCGGCGTGGCCATGGCCGGCCGGTGAAGGCATGTGTGACGAGGAAAGACGGGCAGGGGCGGCGTGAAACAGCGAGAGAGAAGAAAAACACCTTAGTGTAAAGAAAAAAATTAGAACAAAGGGGTAAGTTGTGTAACCAGTGGCAATGGTGGGTAATTTTACTCCAACTCCATGAGGATGTATATAATAAGTGTTTTGGAGCACCCCTTGAGGTACTCCAAGAAAAACATGGAGTTGGCCCCCAACTCCACGTTTTTTCCTGGAGTTTTTGGATCTGGAGTTCTTGGAGTTGGACGCGTTTGGCAGGAACTTTGTGGAGCAGAGTTGCTAGAGTTGGAGTGGAGCTCTCCCAAACACGCCCTAAATTGAATGAATATAAAGGTTGGGCCTGGAGGGGCATTTCCTCCCTGCCATTCCTGGTATCAAGCCCAGAACCCAGTCATCGGCGCTCCTGCCGTCCGGGTTTCCCATGCAATAAAGTAAATCTAATCAGTGGGGGCTTTGACCAAATCGGCTCTGTCGGTGCCAATCCTGGGAGAGGCCCTAAAACAACGATAATCACCAACTAAACCGCCGGAACCAATTAACCGGGCGAAAAACAAGTGTGGAAGTCTTGATCCGCTGTCGAGCTCGAGGGTGTCCTGCACCCCTCGAGCGAGGCGGAACTCCGCCTCGCTCGAGACTCCTCGCTCGAGGCCCGGAGGCCGCTCTCGATGCCCAACTCCGCCTCGCTCGAGACCCCTCGCTCGAGGGCCCACTGACGGCTCACCTACCCATGGACAAGAGCATTAAATGGCTCTGCGCGGCCTGGGGCAAGGAAGTCAAGCAGCGAATCATTAGCCCATCCCCGGTCATCTCCGCCAACCCCTGACACCGTGCGGTCATTTCCGACACCGTGCGGTCATCACCTGACCCCCTGCGGTCATCCTCTACGTCGTGCAGCGTGATGAACCTGTGTGGCGTCACGGGCCCGAGCGATGTGACAGCCCTGTACTGTCACGCTCCCCCGTTCTACCAACTCCGGTACGGGGACCCCTCGAACGAACAGGGGGAACCCTCGAACGGGCCCGTGGCCTGATGTACTTGATGATGACGACCCACGCCAGCCCATAAAATCAGGAGCACAAGGAGCGCACGTCATGTACAGGGAACGTCGCGTCTTGCGCCAGAACGCCATACGCCGGGGAATCGCCTAATCCGACAACACAAGCCAAGACAAAAGTCACGCCCGAGGTCACGCCCCGTCGTACGCCGTCACTGTACTAAGTACTGTCCTTTTACTATTTGTAACAGCCCCTCTTTGAACTATAAAAGGAGGAGGCAGCCCCACGGAACGGGGGACGGGAGACACACTTATTCACACACTCACTACTTAGTTCACCCAAGAACACGACTCTCACTCGTTCTAAGGGACCTGGAGGCTCATCTTCCTCTCCCGCCAAGCTTGTAGCCCCCTACTGCGAGCACCCCCGGTGCGAGGCAATACAAGTGCGCAAGCACACCCTGCTGGACGTACGATCGGAAGATCGGAACCAGGATAAACCTCGTGTCACCGTATTGCCCTTGCATCGACCATCGAGAGACGGGACACAGCGCACTTTTCTGCAGGTGCTTGGACCCCCGCGCGGTTCCGGCACCGACAGTGGCGCGCCAGGTAGGGGGATCGCGCTGTGATCAACTTCTTGACCCACCAGTTCTCTCGATGGTGATCCGTACCGAGCGCCTCGTCGACCGCTGCTCCTACGGTTCATCCGACCCGCTCCCGGCCGGATTCACTATCTGGTTTGGGAGCCTGGGGTTTGAGGCAACCGGCAACGGTTATCTCATGCGGCTCCTCCCAAGGGATGCGGCCACCACGGCCGCGACCGCCGCGACAAGCCCACCGCCGCCACCAACGCCCAGGCGCAGGAGGCGCTCAGGGCAACGTTCACGGCAAGCACGCATGGAGCGGCACCGGGCTGCGCGCGCGCGTCATCTGGACGACGTCGACCTCAGCGAAAGCACCATTGCCGAGGGGACGAAGGCCACGCCAACGCCTGCACCTCCGGCCACGCGTCCGAACAAGGAGGGCGAGGCCGAGCCGTCGCGTTTCCCGTATGGGATGCGTGGAGCGGGCATGGCGTACTCGTCATCCATCAGCACGGCGATGGACGCCTACGACGATCTCGCTGGACATCACTTGCTCTCGATCCGGAACCTTATCGCGACCTCGCCGGGCGACTCATACCTCGGCACAAGCGATGACGAGGCCTCGCAGGAGGACCCGGAGTGGGACTACCTCGAACTTCGCGACTACGAGGCTTTCGTGGCGTTCCAGGCCGCGGCGGACTATTGCTTCGACTACTCTGATGATTCGAGCACAGAGGATCACGACCCCACGCGGGAGTGTTTTGTCGCAGCAGTGATCGAGCCGGACACGGAGGACAACGGCATCGTCGCGCCGCGAGAACCCGCGCGAGAACCCGTGGGAAGCGCGGCACCCCGACGGCCAGCACCTCCCACGACCGGAGATGCCGCGCTGATTCAGGCCCAGCTGATCCAGGTGCGAGAACTCGAGGCCAGCCTCGAAGAAGAGCGACGCCAGGTTCGACGGCTGCGCGCAGCCCTCGAAACGGGGCGACCGGGGCCCAGCAACTTCGCGCAGGAGGTGGCACGCACCGCGCAGGCGCGAATCATGGCCGACGACCACGGGGAAGACCCCCTGGCCCTAGCAAGGACTAGTCAGAAGTTAATCGCCACGGCTACGCTGATACGAGCGATGCCGGAGCCATCAACGCCGCAGGGCCGCAACCTGCGCCGCGAGGCGCAAGTTCTGATCGAACAGGCCGCGGTACAGCAGGCCGAGAGCTCCGCGTCGCGTATGAGATGCTCCGACAGCACGGGAGTCGTGGGCGGAGCGCAAGACCGGGCGGAGTCGGTGCGCACTCCTCTCAAGAGCCCGATGAAGGCTCCTGTGAAGGAGCGCATGCTGGACACGCGTGCCGGCAAAGACGACGCCCGTCACATCCTCAACAAAAGGAAGCTCGACACCACCACCGGCCATGGGTACCACGCTCGACGTGGAGGCCGCTACGACAGCCGTGAAGACAAGAGCCCGTCGCCGGAACCTCCTGGTACTCGGGTGTTCAGCCGCGAGATCCGGACGGCACCGATACCTCCGCGATTCCGGCAACCGACCACCATCGTCAAATACTCCGGGGAGACCGACCCTCGAGTCTGGCTCAACGATTACCGCCTGGCATGCACGCTGGGTGGTGCGTCCAGCGACGAAGTCATCATCCGCAACCTGCCCCTCCATCTCGCGGACTCGGCGCGAGCGTGGCTGGAGCAGCTGCCCCCGAACCAGATCCATGACTGGAACGATCTTGTGAACACCTTCGTGGGAAACTTCCAGGGCACGTACGTACGCCCGGGGAACCCCTGGGACCTTCGGCAATGTTGCCAGAAGCCCGGCGAATCCCTGCGGGATTACGTTCGTCGCTTCTCCAAATGCTGCACAGACCTTCCGAACGTCGGAGACTCAGAGGTGCTTCACGCCTTCCTCCTGGGCACGACAAATCGAGGCCTGGTGCGCAAACTTGGACGGAAGCCCCCCACTACCGTTAGTGGGTTGTTCGACATCGCCACGCGCTACGCCTCCGGCGAAGAGGCAGAGGGCGCTAACTTCGTCGACAAGAAGGGGAAACACGTGGAAGGAGCGCCCGTAGAGGGAAGCAAGCCTAAGGCCCCCGCCAAGAAGATGAAGCAGGGGAAGAAAGGGAAGAAGGCGCAGCAGGTGCCACGAGTACCAGAGCCAGACGACGACTCCGACGAAGCCCTCGCGGCGGACCCCGCCCGCAAGGGCCCAGGGGGTCAGCTTCGAGGCCCGGGGGTCTTCGACGACATGCTCAAGAAGCCATGCCCATACCACAGGGGCCCGGTCACTCACACCCTCGAGCAGTGTGAGATGCTGAAGAAGTACTACAACCGCGTGGCCACAAAGAACGACAACGAGAAGGGAGACGCCGACGGCAAGGACAAGGGTGGATTCCCCCAGGTGGAGAATGTGTTCTTCATCTTCGGGGGGCCCACGACCAACATGACGTCTCGGCAGCGCAAGCGCGAACGTCGAGAGGTCCTAGCAGTGCACCGGGCGGCCCCGAAGTACCTCGACTGGTCAGAGGAAACCATCTCCTTCAGCAGGGAGGATCACCCCGATTTCATTCTGAATCCGGGGCAATACCCGCTCGTCGTCGACCCCGTCATCGGCAATACACGCTTCTCCAAGGTGCTCATGGACGGAGGCAGCAGCCTCAACATCATGTACGCCCCCACCCTGGAGCTCCTGGGGATCGGCAGGGACCAGCTGCGCCCAAGCAAGGCGCCGTTCCACGGCGTCGCTCCAGGGAAGCGGGTTCAGCCCCTCGGACAGATCGACCTGCCGGTCTACTTCGGGACGCCGGACAACTTCCGCAAGGAAGTCCTCACCTTCGAGGTGGTGGGGTTTCGGGGTGCCTATCACGCCATTCTCGGGCGACCATGTTACGCCAAGTTCATGGCCATCCCGAACTACACCTACCTCAAGCTGAAAATGCCGGGCCCGAAGGGAGTCATCACCGTGGGGCCCTCGTTCGAGCACGCCTACGAGTGCGATGTCGAGTGCGTCGAACATGCCGAGGCACTCGCTGAAGATGAAGCTTGTGTGGCCCGTCTGGAAGAGATGGTTCACGAGATCGACAACCCCGCGCCGAAGCACGTTGGCAGCTTCGAGCCAGCCGAGCAGACTAAGGACGTACCTCTCGACCCCAGCAACCCCGACGACAAGACGTTGAAGGTCAGCTCCACCCTCGACCGCAAATAGGAAGTGGTGCTCGTCGACTTCCTCCGCGCCAACGCCGACATCTTCGCGTGGAGCCCCTCGGATATGCCCGGCATACCGAGGGAGGTCGCCGAGCACTCCCTTGATATCCAGCCCAATTCCAGGCCGGTGTGCCAGCGCCTTCGGCGCTTTGACGAGCAGAAGCGTCGAGCGATTGGAGAGGAGCTGCGCAAGCTCTTGGAGGCCGGATTCGTCAAGGAGGTTTTTCATCCCGTGTGGCTAGCTAATCCTGTACTAGTTATGAAAAAGAATGGGAAATGGCGGATGTGCGTAGATTATACTGGTTTAAATAAAGCATGTCCCAAAGTTCCTTTTCCTTTGCCACGAATCGATCAAATCGTAGATTCCACCGCGGGGTGTGAACTCCTTTGCTTCCTTGATGCGTATTCCGGTTACCACCAAATAAAGATGAAAGAATCCGACCAACTCGCGACTTCTTTCATCACCCCTTTCGGCATATACTGCTACACTACGATGCCGTTTGGGCTTCGAAACGCAGGGGCCACGTATCAGCGATGTATGCTTCGGGTCTTCGGAGACCAGATCGGGCGCACCGTGGAAGCATATGTCGATGACATCTTCGTAAAATCCAAGAAGGCAGACAACTTGGTCGACGATTTGCGAGCCGCTTTCGAAGCGCTCCGGGCCGCCGGTGTGAAGCTCAATCCGGAGAAGTGCGTTTTCGGAGTGCCGCGAGGCATGTTGTTGGGTTTCATAGTCTCCCAGCGAGGCATTGAACCCAACCCCGAGAAGGTCGCTGCCCTCGAACGGATGGGCCCGATCCGAGACATGAAAGGAGTCCAACGGGTCCTGGGGTGCTTAGCGTCGCTCAGTCGCTTTATAGCCCGGCTAGGGGAAAAAGGTTTACCTCTGTACCGGCTCCTGAGGAAACACGAACGTTTCTCCTGGACCCCAGAGGCGCAGGAAGCCCTCGACAAGCTCGTCGCGTCACTCTCGAGTTCACCCATCCTTACGCCACCAAGGGACGGGGAAACACTCTACCTATACGTGGCCGCGACGACCCAAGTGGTTAGTGCGGTCATCGTAGTGGAGAGAGAAGAAGAAGGCCATGCATTGCCGGTACAACGACCCGTGTACTATGTCAGCGAGGTATTATCAGAAACCAAGACGCGGTACCCGCAGATCCAAAAACTGTTGTACGCGGTCGTGCTGGCTCGAAGGAAGCTAAGGCACTACTTCGAGGCGCACCCGGTGATCGTGGTCTCGTCGTTCCCCTTGGGGGAGATAGTCCGCAACCAGGACGCGTCTGGGAGGATTATCAAATGGTCGGTGGAACTGATGGGCGAAACGCTCACATACGCACCGCGCAAAGCCATCAAGTCCCAGGTTCTCGCGGATTTCGTCGCCGAGTGGACAGACGTTCAACTACCTCCGCCCCAGATACAAGCAGAATGTTGGACTATGTACTTCGACGGATCTGTGATGAAGACCGGAGCGGGGGCGGGGCTGCTTTTCATCTCGCCTCATGGAGAACACATGCGCTATGCGGTACGGCTACATTTCCCCACCTCCAACAACATGGCAGAGTACGAAGCCCTCCTCAGTGGGCTCCGTATCGCCCTCGAGCTGGGCATCAAACGCCTCGACGTCAGAGGGGACTCACAGCTAGTCGTAGACCAAGTGATGAAGAACTCGAGCTGCCATGACGAGAAGATGGAAGCATACTGCCACGCAGTGCGGCGCCTCGAAGACAAATTCCTCGGCCTCGAACTCAACCACATCGCGCGCAAGTACAATGAAGAAGCGGACGAGTTGGCCAAGATAGCGTCGGGGCGAACCACCATTCCCCCGAACGTCTTCGCCCGCGACTGCTCGAAGACCTTCCATCGAGCCCCCACGTCCGGACGCGGCGTCAGAAGCGTCCTCGAGGGATGCCCACGTCGAGCCAATGGACGAGGACCCCTCGACACCAGGCGTCGAGACACCCCAACCGAAGACACCACCGCCTGAGGAGCAAGAGGCAATGGAGATCGACGGATCCCCGACCTCACAGGACTGGCGTCGCCAATACGTAGACTGGATCGACCACGGCACGCTACCCTCGGATCGAACCGAGGCACGACGCATCGCCAGACGAGCTAAGTCGTTCACCATGGTCGACGGCGAGCTGTACAAGCGTAGCCCTTCTGGGGTGATGCTGCGCTGCCTCCCCATTCCCGCCGGACGACAGTTGATACGAGACATCCATGCAGGAACGTGCGGGCATCACGCGGCGGCCCGAACCCTCGTGGGCAACGCCTTTCGACAAGGTTTCTATTGGCCCACGGCGGTTGCCGACGCGATAGAGGTCGTGCGCACCTGCGAAGGGTGCCAGTTCTATGCCCGCAAGACGCACCTCCCGGCGCATGAGCTACAAACCATCCCCATCACGTGGCCCTTCGCCGTATGGGGGTTGGATCTTGTGGGTCCGCTGCCAAAAGCGCCCGGGGGCTTTACCCACCTACTGGTTGCCATCGACAAGTTCTCGAAGTGGATCGAAGTCCGGCCCATTACGAACATCCGATCCGAGCAAGCGTTCTTGGAGTTCTGCGATCGCAACCACATCCGCGTGGATTGGTCGGCCGTCGCGCATCCCCAAACAAATGGCCAGGTGGAACGAGCCAACGGCATGATACTGCAAGGGTTGAAGTCGAGAATCTTCAACAAGCTGAACAAGTTTGGCCGCAAGTGGATAGGCGAAGTACCCTCGGTCGTCTGGAGCCTTAGGACTACCCCAAGCAGAGCCACGGGTTTCACCCCGTTCTTTCTGGTGTACGGCGCCGAGGCAATCTTGCCCACGGATCTGGAATACGGATCCCCAAGGCTCAGGGCATATCAAGATGAAGCGAACCAGCAAGCTCGACGAGACTCCCTCGACTGCGTGGACGAGGCACGCGACGTTGCGCTGTTAAACTCGGCAAGATATCAACAGACGCTTCGCCAGTACCAAGCGCGGAAGGTGCGACGCCGCGACTTCAGCAAGGGAGATCTGGTCCTTAGGCTACGACAAGACAATCGAGGGCGCCACAAGTTCACCCCTCCGTGGGAAGGCCCCTACATCATCGCCGAGGTCCTGAAGCCGGGCACGTACAAACTAGCCAACGAGAAGGGCGAAGTCTTCGCTAACGCCTGGAACATCCAGCAACTGCGTCGTTTCTACCCTTAGGCTCCTCGTGCTTTCCCATGTATCAGCTCATGCGACTCCTTAGTAATAATAAAAATCGTGTACAGTTTAAACATTGGAATTATCGCTTGTCTCACGAAAAAAAAGGCGTAACGCCACTCTAGTGGATGAAGGAAGCTCTTTATTGCCATAAAACGCATGACCGGCGAACGGTCGTGTACAACAAACAACATACAAAGCCGCTCCTTCGCGGCCGAAAGACGCATGTAGCCATGCCCATTTCTCAACACTGGCGACCCTAGACCGACTAGGAACATCGCTAGTTTTCTTCTAACACCGGCATGGCCACATGCGCCGGGGCAAACGGGAGTTCTCCACGGCTGGCGCGGCAAAGGTTCAAAGAACCTCGTCGACCTCCAGGTCGCCACGCGCGCCCCGGTTGGTGAAACGACCTTCACCAACATGGCGAGGTCCTGAGTGGCGCAACGCCGACTGCGACGCCCACCTATCAAGACGTGGCGCGCACCCGGAAGCAAGACCACTCTGCCACCAAAGCGCGCCGCCACCGGACGCCGTGGACGGGTGACCAAAACACCTGCCTCGTTCAACCATCGCCTGAACGCCGTCCAGCTCGAGCTGGAAGACGAGGCACCGGTTCCCGACGGGGACAACCGCTGTCCGAGCATCAACCGGCCCGAGCTGGAAGATGATGCAGCGGTTGCCAACAAGGCAGGTGCAGCCGGCACCTTTTCTCCTTCATTTGCCTCCCCCTTCGCTAGCATTCTTCTAACACCAAAGCTCCGCCCACCCTCGAGCTAAGTCAGGGGGGCGAGCTCCACCCCACCCCGCCGTTCTTAACTCTACACCCATGGAACTCGTAAAAGGCTCACGGCACTTGTGATCCCTGCCACCATGGTCGAGTCTATTTATAGCGCCCGCACCCTAGGCCCATCTCGCGGCATGCGCCTGACCCTCTGCGGACAGGCCCCCAAGGGGGCCCCCTGGCGAGAGGACAGCACGGCAGAGGCGAGCGTCCCTCAGAAGGGAAACACGCTCGACGCGTGGCTGTCTGACGAGGACGTGCACCACGGCCAAGGTCATGGGGCCACTGTTTTCACCAAAAAGGCGGGGCGGACGGCGTCAGAGGCTCAGCGAGCGGCGCGCAAATCGAGGCCGCAGCCCTCGCAGCACGCCATCGCCCAGCGAGCGGCACGCAAGTCGAGGCCGCAGCCCTCGCAGCATGTCGGTGATATTATCTCCGGCAGTCTTCCACGGGGTAGCCCACGGAAGTGATTTGTAATGTAGGGAAGATCGCAAAGATCGGAAGCAAGATGGTTAGGATGGACAGACACAAGGGTTTATACAGGTTCGGGCCGTCGACTTGACGTAATACCCTACGTCCTGTTTTGGGGTGTTGTATTGCGTAGATTGTGATTCGAGTTGGCTCGAGTCGTGGTTCTTGATGTTTTTGAGGGGGTCCCTGTCCGCCTTATATATCGGGGGGCAGGGTTACAAGTCGGTTTGTATCCGATCCTATCTTTAAAAATCCTTTCCTTCTTTACAATAATTCCTATTCCAACTAGGACTTCTCCTTCCAGATCCTTCCTCCGTGCGCCGACTTGTCCCGCACGTCTTCAGGTCCAGAACGATGAGGTGGGCCGCCCCCTTTTGGTGGGCCGCCGGGCTTGCTCGTGAGGTACCCGGGTACTATATCCCCCACAGTAGCCCCCGAGCACTTCTTGGCCGATCGTTGGCTGTAATTGTTCTATCTTTTCTTGCATAATTCGAATGCTCCAAGTTGTCTAAGATCTCATCCGAGCGGTTTCGAAGAAGATCCGAGTGGTTTCAAGGAAGATCCGAGTGGTTTCTCAGACGTTCCTGAAAACAATTCTTCAATTTCAGTCAAAGTGAGGGGAAGGAGTGCTCTTTTTCACGACGCGACAGCGAAGTGAATACACTTAGCCCCCGGGCTTTGGGCAATTTTAGTATGAAATTGGCCAAAGGTCTTCAACTTTTATCCATCTGTATCTTGATTTTCAATGGTGTGCACCTCCAGGTGCACCCATTGGGTGTAGCCCCCGAGCCTTGAGTAGAATAGAATATTCTGGTCGAGGGTCAAAAATAAATATTATGAATCTCTTTTTGAACTTGATCCATCAACGGTGTGCACCTCCAGGTGCACCCATTGGGTGTAGCCCCCGAGTCTTGTTACGACTCAGCATGATCGTGTCAAGACTCTGAAAGCCATGAATTCCGACTGATTTTTCAGCCCCCATGCCTCTGGGCATGGATTTTGGATAAACTTTTCCTTCAGAGGCTTTTTTGTTTCCCCTTTATAAGGATTTTGCCCTCGAGTTCTTTGAACTCGGCATGACTCCCGAGTCGTGTCCCACGACTCGGCTTGACCATATGGTAAGCCATCGTCTCACAAGATTTATACTTATCAGCATTTGACCCAGATTTCTGAGTCAATTTAGCGATAGTATCGCATGCCTTACGTAAAAAATCAGTTGCGAGGTCGCAATATTAATTGCAAAATCAAGTCTGGTCGTCGACTAATTTTAGCCTCACGACCGAGTGGTTTCTGCCCCTGAACCCTAGCTCAGGAACCCACAGATTTATTATCGTGACAGAACCGAAAGGTCGTGCTATATTTCAGCCCATTAGGCCCATTATTCCTAAAAGTCCGTTGCGTCCCTAACGGTCGCCTTACGGAAGTCGAGATATCGCGAGATATCGCGATTCCCTACCGCATCTTTGAATTCAAAGCGACAGGACGTGCCTGCGTCGGTTGAGTTCCCGAGACAAGCGCCGCGCCGCGCGCGGGAGGAACGGTTCCTTCCTTTATAAGCCATCCCCGCCGCATTCTTCTTCCTTTACTTGCCATTTGCCTTCCCCGACGCTCCAGTTCCCTTTGCGCCAGAACAAAACCCTAGATCTGCTCCCGCACCCTTCTTCCTCGCTCTCCAGCACCAGTCGCTGCCATGGCGCCCAAGAGGAAGGAAGCCTCGAAGCGGAAGGAGAAGTCACCAGCAAGGGCCCGGTCGTCCAAGGGCAAGGCCGTCGCCGAGGTCGCCGTGGATCGCGCCGCCGAGTGGAGGGAGTCCATCACCTCCACCAAGCGCCTCGAGCAGCACGTCATGGATGGCGTCCTCCCCGACCAGCAAACCGCCGAGTGGCGCGCCGCCGCCGGTGAGTCTTTCCCCACCCCAAACTCCTCTGATTTGGTGGTGTTTGAATCTTTCTTTCTCCGTGGTCTTGGCTTGCCCGCGCATTCTTTCCTCCGCGGGCTGCTGCATTACTATGGGATCTGCCTCTGCGCATTGAATCCCAACTCTATCCTCCACATCGCCATCTTCATCAACCTTTGTGAGGCCTATCTTGGGATAGAGCCTCACTTCAATCTTTTCATTCATCTTTTTCTCCTTAAGCCTTATCCCCGAACCGACTGCCCACAAGTAGTCGGGGGCGCCGGACTCCAACTCCGCGAGGGTCGAACTCGGGAGTATTTTGACATCCCTTTCCTTACCTCCAATAAGGGGTGGCAGTCCGAGTGGTTTTACGTAGGAAACCACTCGCCTGCCATCTCTCCAGAAATTGATTCTCGTCCTGTCCCCTCCCAATCCTGGACCGCTCTTCCCAAGGAGAGTGAAATGGACCAGGTTCGGGAGCTCCTGGGTCTTATTTCCCAGTTGAAGGACAATGGGCTGTCTGCCGTCGGTGTGGCAGCCAATTTTGTTCTGCGCCGGGTTCAGCCGCTCAAGCAGCGGGCTCACCCGGCGTATGAATATTACGCCGAGGGGGACAACACGCGCGAAGCCCCCGAGCGCGTCGACAAAGTCCAAGCCGCCGCTCGGCTTGGCAAATTCTTCGCACCTGGAACGTCCCTGAGGACTACTGACTGTCCTCCGGCGTTCAACTTGGGAAATCCACGCCCTGAGGTATTTAGTCAGTTTGTTGTTGTTTTTATTTCAATTCCACCCATTGGGTGTAATCTCAAAACTGAACCCAATATTTGCAGGATCGAGTTGCCTTTGTATCTATCCCTCCTTTGCCTGAGATGCCAAAGGGAGTGGATCAACCTCGTCGGCGCAGGGCCGTTGGATCTGAAGAAGCAGTCGGGGAAAGTGAGAGTGATCTGCGTGACTCGGATATCACTCTATCATCCTCTCCTTCCCCCGATGTGCAATCTCCGAGTGGTGGGAAGGCTGCTCCTGCTCTGAAGAAGCGGAAGATCTCCACAGGGATCGTGTTCAGGGATGCGCCCAGCCGCCGGCAACTCCTTATATCTGAGTCGTCTGACTCGGAGAAGGATGAAGCTGGCGTCGCCGAGTCGTCTCTCCAGCCGCCAATCACGAGCTCGGAGCAGTCTCCTCTTGCAGTGATGCCTCTGAGTGCTGCAAGTCCGAGGGACCTCCCTTCCCCAACTCGGAA
Source organism: Urochloa ruziziensis (assembly GCA_015476505.1). NCBI lineage: Eukaryota > Viridiplantae > Streptophyta > Magnoliopsida > Poales > Poaceae > Urochloa > Urochloa ruziziensis. Next base: position 38,324,570 of record CM027119.1, on the reverse strand, counting down.
AGGAAAGCGCCTGAGAATGCGCATTTCTAATCTGTAAGTATTCTTGTCTTCTCTTGATTTCCTTTTATGCTTTTTGTTAGTGATCCATAAATGCTTTATGTTGTAGCACGCCGTCTGAGGTCCCCTTCTCGGGTCCTCCGCCTCAGTCGGCGATTGAGACCGCAGCCCCAACAATCTAAACTCCCGAGGTGCCGATCCACTCGGCTGATCTTCACAGCGATCAGCCTGTGGGTCCGCTACCCGAGTCGCAGCGGGAGCCAACCCCGCCACCGCCGAGTCCTGTACCAGCGTCGCCGACTCCTCCGCCAGTCCCACAAGGCAGCCCCCAGCATGCTCCTGCAGTTGAACCGACTGCAGCAGTGGAGGAGCCCCAGACTGCGACGGTCGAGATAGCTTCTGCGGCGGTCGGCGTCCTGGGTGGTGGTGCTCCCCTGACTCCTCTGGAGGAGTTTCTGTCCCTTCATCGTCGCATGGGCCACATAGCCAAGGTACTTCCCGAACTTCTTATCTTGTTGATATCAAATACCATTGGTGTATTGATTCATATTGTCTTCTGACTTGTTTTTGCAGGACTTAGCTGCTGATGCTGAGGCTAAAGCCTTGGTTATCCAAGAATTAACTTCTGCAGTTGCTAAGGCCGACTCCTTGGTGGCCCGAGTGGCTGAGCTCGAGGCTGATGCAGTCGAGCGACAGGCTGAGTTGGAGGAAGCCCAGCGTACCACCCGCGACTTATGCGGGGAGGTAGAGCAGGCTAAGCTCAACGAAGCCCAGGCCGTGCACGAGCTCAGAGGTATGTTCTTCCTTATTTGTTTTTCTGTCAGACATGAAAATTTATTCAGATCTAACCTTCTTTAGATTATCGATATCGGACTATGTCCCAATTCGCAGAGCTCACTGCCAAGGTGGCCCGGCTGCAAGGCGAGGCTGAAGCGCTGCGCGCTGAGAAGACAGCACTGGAGGATGCTATCCGAGTGGTGGCGGAGGAGATCGAGCCGGAGGCGTCATCGTCTTCAGCTTCCATCCTCGACCGCGTTCGGGCGCTCCCACGCTACTTCCGGCGACAGCTCTGCTCCATCAGCCAAGCTAGCTGTGGCCATGTCCTGGCAATGCTCAAGTCGCTGTTCCCGGCGTCAGACCTGGAGCCACTCGGCCACGGGTATGCTGCCGGTACCTCTGAAGACGATGTGGGCAGACTGCTCCATGAAGTCGAGCCCATCGCCAATGCCCTGTCCAAGGACGTTGTTGATGACTCGGATGAAGCGGCCCCGTCTGGTGCTGGCGACCCTGCAGAGTAAACAAAATATTTGTAGTATGTGGTCGAACCAGTACTGTTTTTGAACAATGTATGAATTATCACTTCTGTATATAAGTTTTTAATTGGTCTACAACTCCCTTTCTTTCTGCGCTAGCCGTAATTTCTGAGTGGTTGACCTGTTACGGAGTAGATTAGCCTCGTTGGTCTCAGTCTCATGCCGCAGAGTCTTTGTCATACGTTTAGAGCTTTGACTTGGCGAGTACTTTCCCTCTCGATTTAAGGTTTATTCCCCTCATACTTTATGTGCGTGACGCGAAAGAGGAAATGCGAGTGGTAGAAATAGATGAAAGATGAAATCAACTTTATTGATAACTCATTGTGAACAAGCCGAGTCGTAACTGGGGGTGACTACCCTCCAAAATCACTCGGAGCAAATAAATCTTAAAAAATAAAAAAGACAAATACATAACTGATTCAGGCGTAGAAGCGTTGCAAGTGCTCGATGTTCCATGGATTTGGGATGTCTACGCCGTCTTCGGTCATGAGTCGATATGAGCCTGGGCGACTGACTGACTTGATAATATATGGACCTTCCCAGGGGGACGCAAGCTTGTGCGCGCCCTTGGTGTCTTGCTTTCTTCTCAGAACCAAATCGCCTGCTTCAAAGGACCTCTGCTTAACTGATCGATCGTGATAGCGTCGCAGGACCTGAGCGTAACGCGCGGCTTGGATCTGGGCAGCCAATCTCTTCTCCTCGATGCTGTCGAGGTCTTCAATGCGTGCCACTTGCGCGTCGTATTCATCATAGAACTCCACTCGGGGGGAGCCGTATGTGAGGTCTGTTGGTAGGATAGCTTCCGAGCCGTAAACCAGAAAGAACGGAGTTTGCTTCGTGGCACGACTCGGCTGTGTGCGCAGCCCCCAGACTACAGCCAGCAACTCCTTGATCCATCTTCCGTCATGTTGCTTCAGCTGTTTGAATATCCGGGCCCTAAGCGCTTTGATTATTTCGCCATTGGCTCTTTCGACTTGGCCATTGGCCCTTGGGTGTGCGACGGAAGCGGGACATAGCTTGATGCTCCGATCGCTGCACCAATTTTTAAACTCCTGCGCTACGAAGTTCGTTCCATTATCTGTGATGATACGATTTGGGACTCCGAAGCGGTGGGTGATGTCGGTGAAGAACTCGATGGTCTTGGCTGCCGTGTGCTTTCTGACTGGTTTTACCTCAATCCACTTGGTAAACTTGTCGATAGCTACAAGGACATGGTCAAAACCACCAGGAGCCTTCTTAAATGGACCGATCATATCCAAGCACCAACAAGCGAAGGGCCAGGATGCTGGTATGGTTTGCAGTTGTTGTGCAGGTGCATGTATTTGCCTTGCAAAATACTGACACCCTTTGCAGTGCCGCACGATGTTCTCTGAGTCTGCTACAGCAGTCGGCCAGTAGAAACCAGACCGGAAAGCTTTACCAACAATGGTTCTAGCTCCAGCGTGATTTCCACAAATTCCTTTATGTATATCAGTCAAGAGCTCTATACCCTCAGTGCGACTCACGCACTTTTGTAGGATTTGGGAAGCTCCAGATCGACGATACAACTTGTCACCGATGATGACGTAGTTTTTGCTGCGCCGCACGATTTGTTCGTGGAGCGAGTTTAGATCTTTGTCTTCCGCGACCTCTGCGGGTAATATGCCGCTATCTAGATAATCGATGATCTGTGTCCTCCAGTCTAGCGCTTCATCTACCACTAATGTGGCTGACTCTGGGGATTCTCCGACTTGTTGCTCCGCGGCAGTGCCATCCGGGTTTACCTTGATAGATGGTTTGATAAGATCTTGTATGAAAACTCCGGGTGGGACGCCTTCACGGGTGGACCCCATCTTAGCGAGCTCATCTGCCGCCTTGTTATGGTCGCGCACCACGTGATGGAACTCCAAGCCATAGAATTTCCCTTCCAGCTTCCTAATTTCCTCGCAGTATGCGTCCATCTTTTCGTTGGTTCTGGACCAGTCCTTGTTTACCTGGTTTATGACCAGGGCAGAGTCCCCGCGTACCATCAGGCGTTTGATACCCAGAGATACTGCGATGCGGAGACCGTGCAGGGCTGCTTCATACTCAGCTGCGTTGTTGGATACTGGAAACATGATTTGAAGGACGTATTTTAGTTCCTGTCCATTTGGGGAAATCAGGATTACGCCTGCGCCGCCTCCTTTTATCTGGAGGGAGCCATCAAAGTACATCTCCCAGTACTCAACTATCTCGTCGTCAGCCGGAGCTTGGTTTTCTGTCCAGTCTGCTACGAAGTCGGCCAAGACCTGAGACTTGATAGCAGTACGTGGAACAAAGTTTATGTGATGAGCAGCCAATTCTATTGACCACTTGACGATTCGGCCGCTGGCATCTCGGTTATGGAGAATTTCCCCTAACGGATTTTCGCTCACCACCGAGATTGGATGGGCCTCAAAGTAATGTTTCAGCTTTCTTGCTGAGATAAGAACTCCATATAATAATTTCTGCACATGGGGGTAGCGTACCTTAGATATGGTCAGAACTTCGCTGATGAAGTAGACTGGTCGCTGAACTCCATATGCGTGTCCTTCTTCAGGACGCTCGACCACTAGTACCGTGCTGACCACTCGGGGAGTAGCAGAGATGTAGAGGTAGAGCTGTTCTCTTGGTTGAGGTGGGACGAGGATGGGAGGATTCTGCAGGTAATCTTTGAGTTCCTGAAAAGATCGCTTCGCCTCTTCATCCCACACGAACTTGTCCTGCTTCTTGAGCAGTTTGAAAAACGGCAATCCACGAACGCCGAGTCGTGATATAAAACGACCGAGCGCTGCCATGCATCCAGTAAGCTTCTGCACATCCTTTTGACAGGTTGGTGGTAGCATCTTGGTGATGGCCGTGATCTTCTCGCGATTTGCCTCGATCCCGCGGTTGCTGACCATGAAGCCGAGTAGTTTACCTGAGGGTACTCCGAAGACACACTTTTCCGGGTTGAGCTTCCACCGGAATACGCGTAGGCGTTCGAAGACCTTTGTCAGATTCCCTATCATGTCCTCAGGGTTCATGATCTTGACCACGATGTCGTCGATGTAAGCTTCTACTATGTCTGGGATCAATTGATCCAGACATGCTTGAATTGTCCTTTGATAGGTTGCACCTGCGTTCTTCAGACCGAAGGCCATTGTGTTGTAACAAAAGGCACCGAACGGCGTGATGAACGCGGTTTTTATCTGGTCTTCCAGCTTCAGGCCTATCTGGTGATATCCTGAGTAACAATCGAGAAAGCAGAGCAGGGCGGAACCTGCCGTGGAGTCAACGACTTGATCGATGCGGGGGGGAACGAAGGGGTCTTTAGGGCAAGCTTTGTTGAGATCTGTATAATCAACGCACATTCTCTAATCATTATTATTCTTTTTTCTTACAAGAACTGGATTAGCTAACCAGTCGGGGTGGAACACCTCCTGAATGAATCCGGCTGCTAACAGTTTGTAATTTCTGCCCTAATTGCCTCCTTGCGGTCCTGCGCGAATCGACGAAGCCTTTGCTTGATCGGTTTGGCAGTCGGATTGACCTTCAAGGAGTGCTCGGCAAGTTCCCTTGGGACACCTGGCATATCGGATGGTTTCCACGCGAATATGTCGGCGTTTTCCCTTAGGAATTTGACGAGCACTTCTTCCTATTTGGGGTCCAACTCTGCCCCGATGACGGCTGTCTTCTTTGGGTCGTCCAGGTCCAGAGAGATCCTCTTCAGCTCCGTCTCCTTGCTTGGCGCGATGGCTTCTCTCGCTGGCTTCTTGGTGGGGATCTCTAGAGCGTCCTTGTTCACCTCCTGTGATGCAGCCAGTACTTGTTCCATGCGCTTGGACATGTCCAGGGCGGCTGCCGCGTTGAGAGTTTCCTGCTCGCACGTGTATGCGACTCGGACGTCTCCCAAGACGGTGATTACGCCTTTCGGTCCTGGCATCTTGACCTGCAAGTAGACGTAGTGAGGAATCGCCATGAACTTGGCGAGTGCCGGCCTCCCAAGGATGGCGTGGTATGCAGTTTCAAAGTTCGCCACCGTGAACTGCATGTGCTCGGTCCGGTAATTATTCCGGTCTCCGAAAGTGACGGGCAGCGTGATGTGCCCGAGTGGTTCTGCCCCCTCTCCCGGTATCAAACCGTAGAACACGGATTGGGGGGGACTCAGATCGAGAGTAGTCAGGCCGAGCTCCTTCAATGTGTTAGCAAAGAGGATGTTCAGGCCACTGCCACCGTCGACTAGTACCTTGGTGAGCCGAACGTTGCGGATCGTCGGGGCTACCACCAAGGCATGGGACCCGGGCTTCGGTATGAAGTTTGGATGATCCTCCCGGGTGAATGTGATCGGAACTTCCGACCACTTGAGGTACTCAGGTACCGGTGGCTCCCTCGCATGCATGACCTGGCGATGGGTGAGCTTCTGCTGGCGTTTTGACTCGAACTCTGGTCCGCCGTAAATCATGCGGACCACTCGGTCGGCTTCCTGAAAGTCATTATTAGGCTCGTCGTTTCGCCTGTCGTCTCGCGGGGAACCATCGTTCCTCTTTCTGTATGGGGGGCCTCTGTTGCCCCCGGTGAAGGCTCGCTTGAGCCCGTAGCACTCTCGCGCCGAGTGCTTGTGTTTGTGGTATGGGCATTGCTCATCGAGCATGCGCTGGAAGTCTTCTGGAATTACCCGGCCTCTGGACCGGTCTAGGGCGGCGACCATGTCTCCCTCGCTCTTCTTCTTGCGAGGTTGGCTGTCATTGCGTCGATGGTCGTCGTGTCGTTCTTCGTCGTCGCGGCGGTCGCGTTTGCGAGTCGTCTTGTTCTCTTCTTCCCAGCGACTTCTAATCTCGCTGAGTTGTTCTCTTTCCGCGATCTCGGCGTCCGCCCACGTGCTAGCGACCCGGAACATGTCATTGACAGTCGCGGGTGGCTTCCGAGTCCACTTATGGATCAGTCTTCCATCGGAGATGCCACGCTGGAAAGCTGACATCACCTCCTGATCCGTGACGTCCGTGATGGAGTTGCGCTTTTTCCGAGAACCTGCGGACGAAGTCGTGCAGAGTCTCGTTCTTGCGCTGCCTGATCTGACCGAGGAGCCGCTTGCTCCCGGGCCTTTCCCAGGTACCGAGATAGTTACCGATGAAGAGTTCGGTAAGCTGCTCCCAGTTGTCAATGGCGTCCTGCGGGAGTCCTGCCAGCCAATTGCGGCAGTCCTTGGTGAGCATGATGGGAAGATAGTTCGCCATCACGTCCTCGTCGCCGCCGGCTGCTTGTACGGCGGTGTAGTAGATCTGAAGCCATTGAGATGGGTCAGATTTCCCGTCGTACTTGTCGATGTCCGACAGCTTGAAGCCTCTGGGCCACGTCACGCTTCTCAAGCGCTCGGTGAACGACTGGAATCCGCCGATCCGACCTCTGGGGCGGGAATCGCTCGGACCCGATCCGTCAACCGCTCTTGGGGGTGTGCTGTCCCTCCTGGGATCCCGGTCCCTGGGTGGGGAACGGGTCCTCCGATAGTTCCAAGTCCTGGGTGGAGTTCGGTCCTGCCGGTAGGTTCTGCTGCGCGGTGGAGTCCGATCTCTTGGCGGAGTCGGCCGCCTGGGTGGCGGAAGCACTCGTCGTCGACCACCATTGTTGCCGCGCCTTGGGCTACCGGAGAGGTCAGAGTAATCTGACTCTGTCGAGTAACCGCTTCTGTTGGGGTTATGACGGGGATTTCCATGATCCCGATCATACTCTTGGCGCCGTCGGAGTTCTTCGCGATGGCGCTCTTCAGCGCTATTGGTGATGATGTCCCTTGCATCTCGATCTCTGTTGATCGTGGTGCGGAGGTCTTCATCGCGACCCGATCCGCCGCCGGCCCGGTGTCGAGATGAACCGGGTTCAGGAACGTCGGTGGTCGTTCTTCCTTGCATCTGGTGAACCTGGACGGAGGCGGCCTGCACGAGAGCCCTTACCTTTTCCAGGCCCGGAGTGTTAGGTGGTAGCCGATTGATTTCCTCGTTGATAGTAACGAGGTTCTGGACCGGCGTTTCGTAGACTTCGTGTCCGTTGAACTCGAACGTGCCGTCGCGCATCAAGTTCCGGGCGCTCCTCCGCTCGTATTGATCCCGTTGGCGACGATGATCTTCAGAGAGAGGCTCCTGGAGTCGAGCAGTACCAGATCCTGATGCGGCGGCTCCGTGTGGTCGTGCGGCTCTGCGAGTCGCCCGACTGGCATTGCGTCCTCGACGCTGGTTCCTGGCTTCGGTCGTCTCCTCAGCAGGAGTGACCTCATCTTCTGAGATAGGATTGGTTGGCGTTGCCGGCGCCACCATGTAACAATATGATCCGACTCCTTCTTGCGCGAGGTAGTCTTCCTCGGATTCGGAGAAGTCGGATGTGGGCGTGTAACGCTCCAAACTACTCGGAGTCAATTCTCCGAGTGATCCTAGTAGTTCCGGCTCTGTAGAGGCATCGGACACCGTGTATCCTTCCGGCAGATCGTCCAGGATTGAGGGTCCCAGCAGATCTAGCCCGTAGGAGTCGCTCCCAGAGAAGTAATCATCCGACTGGACGATGTCCTTCATCTTTTGCTTCCGAGCAAGCGCGCAAAAGCCAGGGGTCTGAACAGCAATGACCTCAGGGCTCTGGACGCGTGTAGGTTGAGCGTTTACGCTCTGCGATGATTCGGCGACGCGACTCTCAGGAGTCGGATCGAAACCGAGTGATTGTAGATCTGTTCCCGACTGGATTGGCCTCGCGTTCTGCGAAGGACTCAGCGGGGTAGATCCGGTACGATCAGAGGCGATCGGACCGGATTGGGCCGTGATGGCCGAAGTCGGCGCCAGAGAGGAGACCTCCGTGGCGTCCGTCGCATCCGCCGCCTGGGTATCCAAGACGGTGGTGGTGATGACGTCCCCGAACTGGATTCGACTTCGTCGACGTCCGGGAGGTTGCAGCTGTCCAAGATCTTGACGCGATCCATCGAGCTTACCAGATTGATCTCGGCGATATCCCCTACCTGGCGCGCCACTGTCGGTGATATTATCTCCGGCAGTCTTCCACGGGGTAGCCCACGGAAGTGATTTGTAATGTAGGGAAGATCGCAAAGATCGGAAGCAAGATGGTTAGGATGGACAGACACAAGGGTTTATACAGGTTCGGGCCGTCGACTTGACGTAATACCCTACGTCCTGTTTTGGGGTGTTGTATTGCGTAGATTGTGATTCGAGTTGGCTCGAGTCGTGGTTCTTGATGTTTTTGAGGGGGTCCCTGTCCGCCTTATATATCGGGGGGCAGGGTTACAAGTCGGTTTGTATCCGATCCTATCTTAAGAATCCTTTCCTTCTTTACAATAATTCCTATTCCAACTAGGACTTCTCCTTCCAGATCCTTCCTCCGTGCGCCGACTTGTCCCGCACGTCTTCAGGTCCAGAACGATGAGGTGGGCCGCCCCCTTTTGGTGGGCCACCGGGCTTGCTCGTGAGGTACCCGGGTACTATATCCCCCACACAGCACGCCGTCGCTCAGCGAGCGGCACGCAAGTCGAGGCCACAGCCCTCGCAGCACGCCATTGCTCAGCGAGCGGCACGCAAGTCGAGGCCGCGGCCCTCGCAGCACGCCACCGCTCAGCGAGCGGCACGCATGTCGAGGCCGCAGTCCTCGTTGAACGCTCTGTACGCTTACAGAGTGACGGGACGCCCGTGACAAGACGAGACAGTGTGTGCCAGGCACCCATCGCATCGCCAGCGCTGACGCAGCGGAGCCAGGCACCCGTCGCATCACCTGCGCCGCCCCGACAAAAAAGCTAAGCTACCCTTCTACCCTACGGATTCTTCGACGCTCCATCTCTCCATCATTTCAATCACGATTTTCTACGCACGGGGCAGGGAGGTTCTTTCTTCGCCTCGCGCGAAGACAAAAAACTCCCTCGGGGGCTACCACAGGGCACATTACCCTGGGGAGCAAACACTCTACCCCTCGCCACTCGTCTCTTCTCGCAATTCTCTACAAATTTTCATCGCTTCTCGCAATTTCCTACAAATTTTCATCGCTCTGTCACGTGTCGGTTGTGTGTACGAAGGAGTGACGGAAGTTGGGCGTCGATGGCTAAGGCAAAGGGGTGGCAATGTCGTGGGATAGCTTACGCCTCCGGGATACGGCATCCCCCCTTCGTCACCCTCGAACCTAAGCTACTCGCGGAGGGGCGGGGCGCGGCTGCTGGAAGTCCAAGAGTGTCGATGTCGAGGAAAAGCCTACGCCTTTGGGATACGGCGTTCCCCATCGACACCCCTGGGCTCGAGCAGTCCAAACTCTTCCCGTGCGCAGGGAGATGGTCTAACCCGGTCCAGTTCCTTTCGAGGCACACAACCGAAATGACAGTAAACTTAACGAATTTAAATACGATCAAACACGATGACAAAATTCTCAAAAACATCCACAAGTTCAAAGCGTAGAGACTCCTAAACTTATTACATATTCGCCTCGCAGGCGCCGACGCAAGCAAAGTTCTTCAAGCAGCGCCATCCCCGTCGACGGTGCGCTCTGGAGAGGTGTCGTCGTCGCCCTCGCCTGAACCGGGGAGGATCTCGTCGGCAAAGAGCGTAGCGAGCGCGGCGGCCGTCTCTGCTACGTTGGCATCAGCCTGCTCGACCGCGGCCACCGCAGCATCATCGTCGAGGCCCTCAGCGACGACGTAGCCCGTCGCCAGGGCGTCGAGCTGGATGTGT